>RSEF01000027.1:1757649-1769479 GCA_003993805.1 Himantopus leucocephalus
GGGGGGGGGGGGGCGGCAGATGCAGCCCCCGTGACGGTGGGGGGGACACCGGGCGCCGCTCCCCGCGGCCACCCCCCCCTCAGCCCGGCCACCCCCCCCCGGTGAGCGGGGCTGGGTCTGGCCGGGCCCTTCGTTCATAGAAGTTGGGGGAGCGGCGGGCGGCGGCGGGGAGCGCCGGGCGGGGGGGCGGGTGCGAGCAGCGTGCAGGTAGAGTTTCCAAAATTCCATCTTTTTCAATTAGAAATCGCCTGTTTTATTTTTTTATTATTTTTTTTTTTTAAGAGAGCGGCGTGCAGTCTTGCAAGGTAAGTGACTATTCGGTGCGCAAATCGCGTGCTGCGGAATTGAGAGCCATCCCTTTAAGGGTGGGTGCAAGAAGGCGTTTTTCTTGCAGAATGGCCCCTTATTTAGAGGGGCTGTGCGGCAGGTAGCCTGCACGTGAGACGCACACGCACCGCCCTGCTGCTTTTGGGGGAAAACACGGGTTAAACATCTCTTATTCCTCCCATAGGGTGAGTAAGGAGCGAGGAGTCTAATGACACACAGTTACGGGCGTGGGTTGGCTGTTGGGGGCTAAAATGTAAAAAAGAAATGAGAGATGATGAGGCAGGCAGCTTCTCTTGGGTGTATGTTTTGCGAGGAAAAGGCAGATCCTCATCCCTGTTTGTGTTGGGAAGTTCAGGAGCGTATGTTAGGTGGTGAGCTGGTTTAGGGAAGGATGCATCGATGTGAATTTTAGGCTTTTTATACAGGTGAAAATTGCATAAGGAAAATGAAATATTTGGAGAAATTAAATAAATGATGAGGGTTAATTAGGACTGCTGGGGAATGTAGCATAGCTACAGTATACTGAATGAAGGCAAATTAATGTTGAGTTGGGAGGAGAACGAGAAGAAATACAGCGAACGTGCCATAGAGAACAACAACATGGCCATGAAACCCTGCTTGCAGCATTTCTCAGGTTGGAGCTTGGAATGATTTCTTCAAAATGCTAAAGGTTGGGTGTTGTCTATTTTTCTTATTTAATCCTCAAAACTTAAATACCAAACCTGCAACTGAAAACATCCATTCCTAATGTGTGAATTTAAGAGGAAAAAAAGGAGCTAGTGATATAAGTGCCTTTTGGCGAGAACATATTGAAGAGAATTTGCTGGTGACAGTCGCATGAGGCTTTCTTGCTGGAGTGGTGAGAGACGCCTTAGATCGTGGATACTTTGTGTAGAGGTATGCTTATCTAGAAAATGTATGATGAACGTGCAGTCGAATTATGAAAGTACAATGTATTGCAACTTGCCATAATCAAACTCCCATTTTTTTGGCTCTGTGAACAAAGTGTCGCAGGGGGGGAGAGCAGTAGTGCGTTGGCAAAGACTGTCTTAAACCCTTTGAGGTCTGTGGCCATTACAATTCTGGGGCTTCTAAGAAATAAACAAACTACTTAACAAGTTGTGCTTCTTTTTTGTAGTAACTCTTGCTAAGTGCATCATACATGCAAAAGACTGTGTGCACTCCAAACTTACCACCAATTTCATTTGAGTGGAGAGGAGAGGTCAGGCCGTATCCTGTTTGCATCTGGACTGTGGTCATAGAATATTGAAGCATACTTGCATGCAGATTTAGACTTGTAATTACAATGTGAATTACTGGTTACATATTCAGTGTAACTGGATGATGAATATAATTTTGTAGAATAAAATCCTTATCGATATTGATTGCATTGTAGCAATTCCTGTCTTGTTCTCATCTGTCTTTTCCATTAGTTTTCCCATGATCCTATGTGAGCTTGTGTTTTTTTAAATTCAAATACATATTGTGAACAAAAATAGGTCTTCTAAGGTACCTAACAATTACCTGTAAACATTTCAGGTTACATATGCTAAATTTACTTTCAATTAAACCTTTAGAATACAAGTGGTGTATATGTTGATGTTGAGAAATCCATGAGCATACCTGTTATGTGCAGTGAATTTTTAAAAGATTAATTTTTAAATGCAGCATTACAGACAAGCTTACCTAACTTTCTGCTTTTAAATTCTCATTTATTAATAGTTTGCATTTATGGACATTAGTATGTAAGGCCTAGTTGTGCATCACGTACAGTATTATGCACTCTGTACACTGAGTTCTGCAGGTTTTGGTATATATTTCCAGAAGAACACTTTATCTGCAAGGCCTTCTTTGGTTTGCCTGTGACACATTTAAGTTTCATTAGTATAGAATCCTACATTTTCTTTAATTTCAGGATGCTTGTTAAAATTGGTAATAGTATATCTTAGGTATATATTAGGTAGCAAAAGGAAAACGATAAGAAGGCAGCCAGAAAACTCTAAGACAACCCCTTGGTATATTAAAAAAGAAAAATGTAACCTGCAACGCTCCCAACTTTGTGCGTGGTTTTTCTCCTTTTTTTTTTTTTTAAAAAAAAAAAGGATTGTGTTTCTCCTTATATTTTATTTAAGTTTACCTTTTCTAGCAGTGGTTAAACTTGTGATCAACTGAGAGGCTGTATTACACCTGTAATTCAAAGTTGTGAAATAAAATAATCTTTTGCTTTACAAGTTTGTATAAAAACAAACCCTAATTTCATGTCTTTTTGATGTATAAAGCTGTGGGTATACACATTGTTTCTTTTTCTTTAAACTTTTGACTATGAACTTTCTTTAGAGCAGAATGATATGGCAAGATGATTTCCTTTGACATCCAGACAAGCAAATGGCTCTGAGGGTAGTTTCTTGATGAGATTAAGCCCATTTTAAGAACTGGTGCAAAGTCAGTGACCTCTTGTCCCTGTTCTCCCACCCACAGTGGCTTGGCATTGTAGCCCTCTCTAGTACCGAGTTAAATGCTTGAGCAGCTGCTGGGTGAATGAAAACTATTTAATTTTGCAGAGTTCCTTTCTAGCTGGATCGATAAACTGAACTTGACGTGTTGAACATGAGGGTGACGGTGGGAGGATGCAGGAGTGTGAAATAGAGCGGCTGGATCTGTCCCTCATGGCAGCGGTGAGCTCTTTGCATGGTTGGTGCCAGTTGGGAACTCATGGCTAGAGTACTTGTGTGAAGCGTTAGAAATGCCTCTGCAAATGGTACCTTTCGATGTACAGGGAGCGCCGTTCCGCAAGTGTATGTTTTGTTTATGGTTGGTACTGCACAAAGACTACTCGCAGCTGTACATACGTCATTGATTATAATCCTTGTGGTCAGCCTCATCAGTAATTTCAGGTTGTCTTGCACTTTTCTTCCATGTGCCAACCTCCAGGAACATTTTTCAGCATCCGTAGAATGTGCAAATGCTGTGGGTCATACAGGACCTTGTGATGTTACCAGTGAGGTCTGTGAGACGTTACCATGGGTCTCCAGTGAGAGCAGAACTGAGCCTGCTGGTTGTTTCTGACTTAGAATTTGAAGCCTTCATCTTGGAATAGCATGTTCATTTTAACTTCAAGGTAGAGAGTGTGCCTGTTGCATTCACTGGAGATAAATTAGTGTTTAAAGCTCACTGCATCTGCAAATATTTGCAGTGGTGGAGCGAACTAGATCATTCATCTCTGGTTTATTTGCCAATTGGATTTTATGAGCTTTAAAAAACAAATTCTAGTTATGTTACTTAGAATCATTCCGGTCCCATTATTTTATGGGGCTAAAATGCAGTTGTTTGATTTATATTCATTTAAAAAGTAATTACTTTAAATACATACCCTACATTAATGAGAGAAGATAGTGGCTTGTTTTGTGTACTTACATTAAGAAGGGAGAAGCTGGCCATTTCGAGCCCAGTCTTGAAATTGTCCCATGTGAAGCCGCCCCATCCAGTTCAGTTCATTGAGATTCTACTTAAATAATCTGTGACAAAAGGATCTAGTTTAATGATGAGGGTGATGGACAAACTGGAGAGGAATTTAGGTTGTTGTCCGCACGTGGAATTAGCTGTGGGATTCTGATGAGAGAGCAGAAATTACTTTACTGGATTTTGAATAAAAATGCTGTATGTTTTGGGAGCTTAGGTGATGCAACTGTGGTGTTTCAGATCTTCAGGAAAAGAAGTCTTTGAATAATCCATAGAGTTCCCTGACTGGTCTGGTTTTCTTTCTGGGCAGCATTTATTGCCTGTCTTTCCAAAATGTGTCAAATAACTTATACTGTGGTGTGAGAAACTCCATCTTGAAAAATACTCTTTAATTTAAGAGAATGTTAATTAGTAATGATATAACATAAAATGTGTAGTATGCTTTTTTGACTCAGATTTGGTTTTGTGCCCCATCGCATGATTGTTTGATCTCAAAGGAATCATTACTTATTCATGGTGTTTATAAAGTACATGTAATAGTTGGGTTTGTATGTATTCTGCTTAAAGCAAACCTTGGTCTAAATTTTGCTTCCTCAGTCATTTTTACAATTTTTTTTTGGTAAAGCTTTTTCTTACTCTGAGTGGAGGCCTTATTTGCTAAAACTGTTGCTTTTTTTTTTTAATTTCAAAATTGAGAGTGGCTTTTTTTTGTTGTTTCCTTTCCCTCCCACCAACCCCGTCGCTTTGTAAAGATGAGAGTTGTTTAGCTTTACCGAAGAAGTAACCTTGGGTAGTAATCCTTAAGAGCCCATTTGGCGAAGGCACACGTAGATACTTCAGGAACACGAAGAATCCTGGTGAGTTCATGTTACTATTCCTATGCAGACAAGTCTCCACACGCCGCCGCCTTCTTGAGCTGGGGCCCTCATGCTGATGAGGAATGATGTTGTATGAGCTAATGGGTAGGGAAATAATCTGTTAGAGTGGTGTTCTCTTCTGAACTGGCATAACTGATGAGGAGGGTGATGAATCATGCATGTTGACATTTCAGCTATTACCAGTATTTGTTATTTATTTGTCCTTTATGAAAAGAACATATTGGTGACTGAAGGAATATCTTCCAGAGCAGACTGGGAGCTCTGTAGTATGAAGGCTGGAGTTGCTGTTAATTTTTCTGTTTGGCTGGGAAGTGGTTTGTTGTTGGAGATCTTTCATACTCATCATTTTGAAGTCTTGGAGCAACTTGTTGCTCATTAGTTGTTTGGTTATACTTAATGAGAAAGAATAAAGTACGTGGTGTATGGCCAAAGTGAAGATCCTGGCATGTATGAATTACTCTTTCTTGCACCACAAGCAGTTCCATTCATGTTGCCCCGTTTCACATAAGTTACTGAAAAGTCATCTGATTAGCGTTTCTGACCTTATTATGCTGATCAAAGCAGAGAAAGCTCAAAGCTGCGTTTGTTCCTGTGCTGAGCTGTAAGTGTATGCAAATAGCGAATGCAGATCTTCCACTGTCCAAGCCTTTCCAAAGCTTGGAAGGATGGCAGCAGGCTTTCTTGCTTCTCTTTCCTCAAGAGTTTTAATCTGAGTAGGTTGCATGTAAGACAGCAGAGATTTGGTTGTCGTGATGAGTTATTTGTCTTTACATCCTGTTTTCCATATCTTCTGGTCTTTTGCCACTGAAAGAGGTGACTTGGTTTTCAGAGATCAGTGACGCTTTGCAGACTTTCATTGCGTAGTACTTAAAACCTGAAGCTTGTATAAATACATCACTAATGAAACTCAGCTGAACGGTTGAACTGCATCTTTTACCTAAATCTGTAGGGGTTATTGTTAAGATTAAATTATGGAATAGCTTGACAGAGCAGTTGAGGTAAAGTTCCCAAGTACAGTGAATAGGGTGTGTGGTTTTTTTGTCCAAGTCGCTCACTTTAATGGTGAATATGCTATTGTCTAACTTTTACTTACATCAGCTTTAATTGCTAATTATGGTTGAATTGTAGTCATCTCAAATTTGAGATTTGTAGTGATGTCATTAATGAAATAAGTGTTTTGGGTAGGTGAATTCTTATGTGCAATACAAGTCACATTGGGAATTTGCTATTAGTTAGCAAGTGTGAGAAAAGAGATGGTTAATTTGTATTTTATGATAAGGGATCTTCCTATTTACTTTTTAGATATTTTGGGTGTTTATTTCATTTTCCCCTTCATGCCTGTATGATTTCCAGGGCAGACAGAATAGTATTTTGGGAGATTGCTGCTATTTTTTCTGTATTCAGATTATTTAAGGAAAATGTTTTTATAAAGCAGTCAATAGGAAACATCACTGCTGCAATTTATATTTTTTAGATGCCCTACCAAGTGAGATTTGCCTGTGTGTGTGAATGGTTCCCCCCTTTTTTATGTGTTCTTTTCAGCTGAATGTCTTAAAAATTTGGGTTTCCTTATCAGTTTGGATGAGAAACTTGATGAACACGTTGGAAAAAGAGAAACCATCAGCGCATATGAAAAGTATCAAAATTAAAGACAATGTAAAATATCTTTTCAGAATGGGAGTATGAATATTTATAGTGTTTGTGGTTCCAGAAAGCAGTTGTGCGTTGATTCCAATTGCTGTAAAGCATTAACTGATACTCTGCAAAGTGTCTTAATATCCTTAACCTGGAAACAATTATGGTCTCCTGTGCTCACTGCCAGTCACCTTGATGGTAATCTGAAATTCTTGCAGGTGAAATTTCCATCCTTGAATTGCAGAGTATTAAGCTGATTGAGCTAGATCCTGTGGTCAGTGTTTTAACGGTTGGCTTAAATATTGGTAAGCCGTACTTATGGGCTCTTATGCCATGCTTAGCATTTTTAGTGAGCTGCTTCTGTCTGAGTTTGTGAAATATTATTTCCAATGATGTCGAGGAAAAAAAATGCAAGGAAAACTGGGAGAAGACTGTGCGGAAAAACAAATGTGAATTGAGTAGCTTCCTGGTCGTGTGTCTAGAGGTATAAATGTTAGAGGATTTAGATTCTTTCTGCAGTTGTTAAATGGAAACTGGTTTATTGGTTTTATTGTTCTAGGGAAGCAAACAAAAAAAAAGGCTTAGATTTTAATGCTCTTTGAAGAAGTTTTACCTGTCTGTGCCGTCACCCAGCTGTTCATTCCTGCTATTGTCATCCCCTGCTGAAAGCTGCTGGTCTCTCAGCTGTGCTGAACCAGATGTCTGGGTGTAAGGTAAAAAGAATAATCTTGTTTTACTGCCTTCCTCCTGGTGTTCCTGCACTGAAATTATTTACTGGTGGTGCTGATCAGGTGGAGTTAACAGTCCTGTTTTGTCCCACCAGTCTGGCACAGCAGATTCTGGTGATGCCTTTTTCCATCAATAAAAATGAGCTTTGGCTATCATCTCCTCTTGGGTTGGGATCCCATAAAGTTAGTATTTGTAATGAAGAAATATTAGAAAGTAAAGGAACAATATGCACCCAGAGTGCAATGAACAATGGAGTGTGCGTCTGTCCCGTTGCCGGTCCTTTTATTTACCTCCTTAAGAACAGATGATTTTACCTTTTGCCTTATCTCCCATTCTGTCCTGTGGGGATTATTCTGTGTCAAGAAACTATTTTTGGTAGTAGGATGCTCTTAATGTTCCAGATAACGATTTGAAGAGGCCTAGTAACTAGAAGATGAAGCCACACAGCACTTCTATAGAAATGAGGTACGTGTTTTTAATGCTGAACGATGTTAGCGAGGAGGCCTAAACATTCTGTAGTTCCTAGGGGGATGGCAGCATGGGGCTTGTAGCTTGAAAGAAGTTGGTCAAAATAGTCATAGAATCATTTCGGTTGTAAAAGACCTTTAAGATCATCGAGTCATGTCCTTTCAGGCCTAAGCCCCCTGTCCTCTCTTCTTTCTCTAGGCTCCCTTAATAGTATACAGATTTTTAGTTTCATGTCTTGGCTCTCTTCTCAGTGGTTAGTGCACGTCTGTGAACATAAGGGGTCAGTCGCTGAGCAGATAATTGGGATAGGCTTAGGCAGGCTGTTCCTTCTGAGTGCTGCAGAAGAATGTCTTCAGTAGAGGGGAGATTAGTGGACAAACAGATAAACAACTTTCTATCCTCCAGGGATTTTATGGAGTAGGCTATGGAAGGGTTCACAGAGAGGGAAAACCAAGTAGAATATCGTGAGGATAGATTTTTAGAAGTATGTGATGCTTGGAGGACAGAGCCAAAAGGAAGTGCGTATCTCGAACTTCTGTGACAGGTGTAAAACGGAGCCTGTGGAGGGTGCAAATGTGTGTGGATATAGTGATTTTGAATTTGAAGTGTTTGTGCTTGTGGGTTTTGCTGGCTTGCCCCAAGCTTGCAGGCCACGTTGTTCTTCATGTGACTTTATTTTTATGGATATTTGCAAAATGTTCGGCAGTTATTCTGTGCATATAGCTGTATGTTGCTTTATCTGCTGCTTTCTGTAGTTGCTTAAGTTGGGGTCTAATGCTTATTGTCTTTTCTATCAGCTTTTGCATTTCTAAATAATCTTAGTTTAATAGCTAATTTATATTTTATGAAGGGAGAAATCTCTTGTTTGCTAATTTAATGGGGATTTTTTTCCTCTTACTAAAGTAATTTTTCCTATTTTCAATGTAAGATTTGATTAGAGGACCCCAACTCAGTTTTCTGCTGTTTCACAGTTATTAGTATGAGATACTCAGCTTCACAGTTAGAACATGAGTGTCTGCTTGAAATCTTTGTGAGCAGCTTTCCATTGGCCCCAACCTTTGGTTAATACTTGGGCGTGTGTCAAAGCATCCCTTGCTTTTTCGTCTTCAGGAGTGGGGATTTAGTGTAATAGGTACCATTAAAGAAAGGAATATTGTTGTTTGAAGGCTTAAGCTGTAATGGAGCTACATATGCCCACCGGATTTCTCTTTAGACTGGTAATATTATCTGTGTCTTGATTTAAAAAAAATAAAGAAAATGCAATGCTGACAGCAGGCAGTGCTCCTACACCTCCTCAGCAGAGGTGGAATATACCATCTGGCACTATGTGGGTAGTAGTTATCCCAAAAAGTAATAACAGTGGGAGTTCTTGCCAGTTACAAGTTGTGATCACAAGCCAAATGGTGTAGTTCTAAATTAGTGTATGTTTCTAAAGAGAAAGAGATGCAAGTATTTATTTTTGCAAACTTGAGAAGTATTTTCAGTCATGGGGGTCTTAGCTGAGGTTTAGTTGCTAGCATTTGAGCGAAAGTGTGAGGGGAGTAAGTCAGGGGAATATGGGCTGTGATGCTTGCTAGACCATCTTCTAGGCACTAAAAAAAGCTGGCTTTTTTGGTATTATGTAAGCCTCAGCTTGGTTAGTACGGGCATGGTTGAAACTGATGAATTATTTTAAAGGAGTGAATAACAGAGGGGTCTGTTGATTTGATTTTGACTTTGCTGAATGAGAACTGAAAGATCTCAGTTCTTCATCCTTTGGCACTACTAACTAGTCTTGAACAAATCACTGCTACCTGCTGTAAGAAGACAAGAAAAACTTTGTAACTAGGTGAAAAAGTCTGTCTTGCTTTTAGTAACACTTTTGGTATGGTGGCCTATGATGTTTTTGTCTAAAAAGTTAGACATAGCATAATCAAGACTGCTGTAAAGAGGATGCAAAACTGGTTCGTGTGTTGCTTGGTAACCTGGAAGATAGAATTGCGAGTGTACTAGTAGAACCTGTGGATGACAGCAGCTTTCAAGGGGTTGCAGGACTAGGAAGAAAGGATTAGACTCAAAAGGATCTTGAAAAATTTGGAACTTAAAATATGAACAAATCAATTTCTCAGAGTTTATTCTGAATAAAAAGACTGGTCTGTAGTATAAATACAGGCAAACAGGAACAGAGCAAAGCTCTGTAAAACGTCCAAAATGAAAATTAAAGAATCTCCATGGCATTTGCATCCATGCTTGCATCCACATAGAGCAAGGGAAATTCAGAGGGAATTGTGAATTTGTGACTTTAAGGTCTGGATTCTTATTCCAGACTTGCTCAGACCCTGAAAATACTTTGTATCAGTGTGGACAAAATTCATGTGCAGACACAGATAAGTTTTCACAGAGGGCTTTTGTTGTTCTTTCCCAAGTTATTTGGGTAGATGATGTAGCTGCTCTTATGTCAGCATACATTGTCTCTCTGCTAGGGGACTTTGCCAACATCTCCCCCCCGGCATAGCTACAACTGCAGCAGTCCTCATCAAGCAGATAAGCTTTGCATCGGACTCGTTGTGGATTTTTTTTTTACTGCTTCTGCCTCTTGTCAATGTCCATAAGACTACCTAACAAAGCTAGTCAAAAAAGACTTTGGCTAAGTCTGCTGAATGCATTCATAGTCCTTGCACTGAGGTGGGTTTCCGTGTTGTGCTGCTGTAGTTTTGATCTTCGGAAATGGAGACCAGCGCTGAAGTTGGTGGATTCATACACAAGTTTTTGAAGTGAGTTAATAAATGTTATTTAGTAAGCACCTGAATATACTTGTTTAATCTGTTTACTGAGCTATTTCTATTCAGAAATACAGTTTAAGTCAGATAGATATGAAGGCACCATATTTGAAATAGTCACCTTAATTAGATATTTTTTTGTGAGAAATTTCAGCACTCATGTAAACCAAATCTGTTACATTACCTTTATGTACCTGATGTAACTGTGTATAGTGTATTCTCTCATGTTCCTTGGTTACAATTCAAATTTTGCATTAAAGAAAGCTATTATGGTTAACTTCAAACTCTTTCATTGCTTTTGTCCTCATGGACAAACAGTTTTGCAGTCAGAAGAGCAGATAAGGCACCACTATGGGCTGCATTTACTGCTTTGCGTGTGCCACACTTTTTTGTGTAGTCAAGGTTTTTCACTTTACCAAAACACTGAAAATCATACATGCAAATTAATGTTCTTCATAAATGGAGGAGAAGGAAGAATCTCTCCAAGTTTGGATAAAACCATCGTTAAAGAAACGTTAGATCATATGACATAAGATTATTTAGCTATTCATCATTATCAGGAAACTGAGCAACTGTAAAAATCTTCCAAGTGATGAGTCTGTCTTTACAGTACTGTGTTTTACATGAGTGTGGCTTGGGTTGGTTTTGTTCACTTAAAGAGTAGTACTATCTGGAGAGTAAATCTTGTATTAATTATTACCCATTTAGCTATGGATATACTAGAGCTGACTCTGGCGTACAAGGGGGATTTACCCTTCTCAGATGTCACATGCTGCCACCTGTGTTCTTGCATCTGATGCATGTGAGTGCTTACTGAAATCTGCAGGTTTGGAATTCGGGCAGCTTAGATCTATACTTGTCAAGTATCTGTACCATAAATCCCCAGATTTATATCTGGTGGCAGTTTGCTCATAGTCTAGACACTTGTGTTGAACTTCTGCATGAAGCTAGTCCTGGCTGCTTACATTCAAGAAGTCGTCTTTCTGTATTGTATTAAGAGCTTATCCATATGCTTCAAGCTCTGCGTGCAGGAAGTCTGCTGGCAGCGGTCCCGCTATTCCATATTCTGATTTCAGGCTCTTTGTGGATCGTCAGAAAAAAAAAAAAAGGCATAAAGCATGACAAGTTGTTGGCTGACTGATTTCTAGATAAGTTTTGCAAGAATATTTGAATAAATATTAATGTTATGTGTAAGAGATGATGCCACGTGGCTGGTTCTGGTGTGAACTGCAGGATGTGATTAAAAATAAGATTGAGCAGCGCATGGGGGTTGGTTTGGAGAACAGTCTCCACATTGAGCCTCCGTATCGCTGCGGTTTAGGAGCGGAAATAATGGAAATAATGGCTGTTGGTTGGAGCAGGTCAGAATGCCATGAGAAACTATATATGTGTTTCCTTTGTCATTTATCATTTATTGTCATTAGAAAGAAAGAACATCTGATTTTTGCAATTAGTTTGGATCGAGTAATAATTTTGATATGTTGTCCTATATTAGAAATTTGTAGGGGCAATACATAAACTAGTACATTTTAAATAAAGGTTCTCACTTTGCCCCCCCCCCCACCCCCCCCCCCC
>RSEF01000027.1:1769502-1785595 GCA_003993805.1 Himantopus leucocephalus
CCCCCCCCCCCCCCCCCCCCCCCCAGCGTCTCTCCCAGAGGAAACAATCATTTTGGTTTCACGTAGGTTGTATATAGTGACTGTTGAGTTCTCTGTGAGAAACAGAACCCAAATCTCCTTGAAACTATGGCTGACAAAACTGTTGACTGCAGTGAAGTATTTGTTTTCTGACTGTCAAGGCTGGTTTTGTTTGTGGGATTTCCCAAACCTGGGCTAGATGTTCAAATGGTTTTGGTTTTCTGAATATTTTTGTTAGGTTGTGACACTGGCATAAAATGAAAAACTGAGTTGAAATTCGTTCCTTTGTGTCTGTTTTCCCTTTCCTAATGTAACTGGTTTACAACAATTCATTTGGGCACTTTGACACATAAAAATGCTTATAAATGCTAAAGCTATAACTTAGCAATATTAAGCACTGATTAAAGTAACTCAAAATAATATGCCATATTTCGTAAACAACAACAGAGAGAATAAATTCTGGAGGCTTTTCTAACTCTGTGCAAGGGCGTGGAGTCTGGCTCCAACAGGTCCGTATATGGAGGAATAGATGTGGCTAGACCAAGCGCAGAAGAGTTTAAAAAATAAGCCCATAGTAACATATCTTCTTTGTGTTTGGGGAGAAATAGCTTTCAGTTTGATGTAGTAGGTGCTTGTATACATCAAGGCAAATTGTTTTCAAAGTTTTCTGGAGTGCCTGTGTAGAAAGGAAAGTTCAGTCTCAATCTGGAATTATTTTGGATAATTCAAAGGAATGATGTAATTGTTATGTAGGAGGATTTTTTTTTGTATTTTTAAGATGCTCTGTAACACCTCATTAAAATATAACTAAAAAGAGCCCAGTAGAAAGTGCTGTGTGTCAATGTTCTCTCTTGTAAAAGACTGAGTTTACATTCCTTCACGTTTGTTCCTGGTGTCAGAGTTGTTGCATCTGAAATGCTGTGCTAATGGGAGTTGAACTGATTTTCTTTTTTTTTTTTTTTTTTTANTTTTTTTTAAAACACAAATGGGAAATGATTACTGAAAGTATAAGTACTTCATAAAATTTAAGTTTATGATTTTCTTCCAAATAAGAAACCACTTAAAATATTAATAACTTTGTTTACATGTTTGATGGGCCTAGTTTGATTGAAAGAGTCAATATTTATAGTTGGTTGCTTTTTAGATAAAGGAAAGAAGTCTCCAGGTTTCATACTGTGTTATTTGTATACCTCTGTGAATTCAGTGTTTTCCTTTAGGAAATGGCTTTTATCGGTCTGCAGCTTGCTAGGAGGGTTTTACTAAATAAAGTTTAGAAATATTGTAGGCAAAAATATAAAATACTCTGGAAATACTGTAAGAAAGCTAGAGAGAGAACCTGGTATTTTTTCAAATGTGTTTTGTTTGTTTTTCTACTAGGGTTGTGTTTACCTCTGGTATAGATATCAGATGGCGAGTTTTTGCATATTACTCATTATAGGAACATCAGGTTGGTTTTCCTTCCTTTATTTGTGCTCTTCCTCTTCCTCCTCCCTCCCCCTTCTCATCCTGCTGTTGTTTTATCTTTGCAGCATTGTTGGATTTGAGTAGCGGGGCCAGAAATTGATCTCTCGTCCCTCGAGTGTAGCATGAGCTGTGTGCTGGTTTTCAGCAAAGGCCGGGGTAGGATCTGCTTCGCAAACACCATTGATTTCTTTTCTGTTCACACGTGGTCACTTGATGTGGAATCTTCTGAAATGAAACCTTTAGTATGAAA
Organism: Himantopus leucocephalus; assembly: GCA_003993805.1. Classification (NCBI taxonomy): domain Eukaryota; kingdom Metazoa; phylum Chordata; class Aves; order Charadriiformes; family Recurvirostridae; genus Himantopus; species Himantopus leucocephalus. The sequence continues at coordinate 1,771,235 of RSEF01000027.1, forward strand.
TGAAGTACCCCGCCTTAGCATGCTTAGGTGATTTTTATGATGCTTCCCATTAGTAATGGGAAGAATTTAAGTAAATTACTGAACACAAAACCACTCCTTCCCATTTCTCTTTTCCATCAATATGGAAAGCTTGCTGTAAGCCTTTAAATCATTAAAACCCCAGGCAAACGCAGCCATGAAAAATTGTTTCTACCCAGTCTTTAGACAATTAGTAAGTGTATGTGAAGTCATTCTTCTGCCAGAGAGGCACCAGTCTTTGCTGGTGTGCAGGACTGGGAGGCCTTGAGCGGTGCGTTTGCTGTTTGCAGTATCGCGTTGCAAAGCAACTTTGTGCTGAACAAATCTGTCATGACTGTCCTTTATACTGTTAGCTGCAACAGCTACGGTCTCCCAGAAAGATGTCTGGTTGGCATCCCTGTTCCAAGGGGATCTGTTTTCTTGGAGCTGCGGCTTCTGCTCTGTGTCTTTCAGTAGGCTGAAAGCAAATCTCTGTCTCGCTTGGTAGCCTTGCCTCACGAGGCACGGTGCATGTCATGGTGAACCTGGATTTGCGCGTGTGCCGAGTGGTCGCAGGTTGGCAGTATATCAGAGTGACATTATTTGCCTTTTCTTTGCTGTGAGTTACTGATGTAGGTGTAGATCTGCAAATACCGGGATTTATGTTTCTCAAAACTGTCTTGTGAATTCTGAGGATAAAGGAAGATGTGAAAATAAATTACTGGAGGAGAACTAAATTAGTGAAGACGAAACTGAGAAACAGAACAGCAACAAGATGTGTCTGAATTTGTAAATATGCTTCTTGAATAGCTAATTGCATGAAAATAAGTATGCAGATAGCCTGGTGGGAAGAGTAACTGGAAAGTGGTGAATTTAGTAATAATGTATTTTGAAAAGTTTGTACGGAAAAGGCTACCAATCTCATAATGAAGAGGTTAGAGATAACAAAAGCTATCTGAGGATTAAGACTGACTTGCTTGAGTGGTTTAAAAGTCAAACAGGATTTTGACACATTTATACCTGTGCTGCTGATGGCAGTCAACATCCCTTTGAATAGAGCAGATAATTGCACTTAGAGTGACTGGCTGTCCAAAGATGGATGAGTGCGCAGCTGCTTTTTCTCCTTGAATGCATATACGTTACCCTTTCATAATAGTTTGGATTAAAAATTTTAAAAATAATTATTTTACTGTTCAAAGAAATGTGAGGGGAAAAATATCTTAAATACTATTTAATATCATTTTAATAAGCACTTATATCAGCATTATGTATGTGGGGCAGTGGGTGAGGGTAGTAGGTATATTAATATTAATGCCGCTAGGACTGACTATTTCAAAGAGTTGTAAGGAATGTATTTGTTTCAGATGAATATCGGCTGATATTACAGATGCATTTCTTTTATCTGCAAGGATGACAAACTTGAGATTGAACTGGAATGTGAAGCAGCATTATTTGTCTAGACACCCTGGTAGTAAAGATCCTATAGATCAAGTTTTGCTCTAAGCGGCAACTTTTCAGTGGATCTTTAGTGGATTTTCATGTATGTAATTATTAGCTCAGTATTTAGAAGCTTGTAAATCTTCATTGCTGTATTTTTTTTCCAAGTTGTTTTGAATTTACCATATTGTTGAGGTATATCTGTGTTAAGATCTTTGGGACTTGGTGACTAGGTCGATTGCAAACTTTAATACAGAATTTTACATGCTTTCCTTTTTTCTAGCAAATTGATCTACTCGCTTTGTTTAAAATTTTGTATGTGTACAATGTATTTATAACCATGACTTATATTTCACTGTAGACTTGGAAAAATGTAGCAAGGGCGCATTTAGAGAGGACTGAATAGCACTTCTTAGATGGCAGCGTGGAATGTAGTAAATTACTCTCCGGCATTAGACATTAATCTGTCTAATTGCTGCCTGAGTTTTCTACAGATGTTTTGGAGCAAACTAATAAAATGTGCCCTGACATAAATATTTTTATACAAACAAATATAATTAAGAATTAGAAGGAAGGGATATTGCTCATAGTATTAAAATTCATTCCTTATCTTCCTCTGTTTTAATTACTTCAGTGGTGTAGTTATTTTAATTTTGCTTACATAAATTAAGCTAAGTGTTCAACTTTACTGCCAAGTGTAGTATGAGTGCTTAAAGCACGTGGAGTTTGTAGCAGAAACAACCTGTGAAGAAATTTTTTCTTAACCTGCTGACAGATCTTATTTATTAATTGATGCAAAAGAGTCATATAATAGTAATTCTGTAGTAGTAATCACTTCCTAGAAGGATTTCGCATTATGGGTCTAATTCTCTACTGTTAAATGGCCTAGAACTAACACTGAATGTACTTTTTTTCATGTTGATACATCATGCAAAACTATGAAGGGAAAGTATGCTTCCAGGTATAGTTTATAGTGGTAGCTTGTGAACCCACACTGTGCAAATTGACATGAGCAGAAATAATTCAAAAGTTCTTTTTTTCTGTTGCTTTTGGTGCTGTGGTCAGGGCTGTTTGTGTAAGAGAATAACTTCTTTGTCTCTTACTGGAGAGATAACACACACCTCCTCCATAAAAGTTTTGTTGTCTCCATGCCTGTACTGTTCCAAGTAATCTAATGTACTGTGCTATGCTGCTAATAAAACGTCTGCATCTTCGTGTGCACAAAGCTGGGCCATTTCCAAGCTTATCTTATGCATGTCTGAAACATCAAGCGTCTTGTATTACTCTTTTACAGATGATATTCAACATTAAAAATGTGTATTCTAGGATTTGGGTAGGATTCATGTACTAATGTGATGACAAACTTCAGCTGCAGATGGATGGAAATGGTTTCATACAGATAGTTATGCCAGATAACAGTTCACATTATACGTAAAGAGAAAGTGGCAACATTTAATTGCACCTTTAAAAACAGAGAGTGGGAAGAATTTGTTATAGTCTCTGGCAGTAACATTCACAATCTGAAACAAGCAAGCCAGTTGAATCTGAAAGAAAGATATTCTTGACATGAAAGAGAATTTTTTTTTTAAAGCTCACAGTGCATTCCATTAGAGCCTTTTAAAGCCATTTTAAACGGTGCTTTTCTTACACAGATAATGTCTGTGGGGATGGTTTTGGAGGGAGGGTCATCTTAGTGGGCAGAATGGTACTGTGCTGTTGTACTTTAACCAGATAAAGTTTCACAGGAACTTAACCAATTTCACATACCACACTTCTTAGGAGGTACCTCATTCACATGTCTCTGTTAATCTTCAGCATGAGAAAGGGGAGATGTGATCAGAATTGGAAGTTACAGAAACCATTATAATTTTACATCTGAAGTACTATTCTTTATGGTATTTCACTGTCACTTGAGAGGACTGACTTGTAGGGTGTAGGAAGTTGGAATGGTGGTGTTTGACATCATTGTGTCCTCGCACCAGTTTTATTTTGGTGTGGCTATGATTTCATACTCGTCCTGTTAAATATTGCGTTGTCCTTGCTATGTATGGGCCTCCCAAAGAAAGGCTTAGATACACTCTGAAAAAATTAAAACTTGTCGAAAACATTTGGCCCATTTGATAGCTTGAACAGTCTTAATATGGGCTCTGAAGGGAACTGTTTTATTACCTGTGGTGAAGGATTAAAGCAGAGACTTGGAGAGGAAGAGCAATTAAAAAGGAAAAGAGAGATAGGGACCATAATGAAGCAGATACAGGTGCTGTTGTTGAAGAAGGTTATTTAGATTGTCCTCCCATATTACTTGTGTTTTCTCTTAAAAAAAAAAAAAAAAGTTAATCTAAAAGTATGTTACCCATGATAGTTAAAGAATTTAATTGCACAGAATAAATACTAAAAGCCAGAATATTGTTCCACAAGTAAATTAAGCTTAAATTTTATTTTTTTGGGTATGTACCGTTATTTAAAAATGGAATACCAACTACCAGATCTGAACTTTTTTCTCAGATAGCCAGTGGTTACACATAGAGGTGGATTGAATGCTCAGTTACAACTTTAAATTCTAGTTTTTAGAATAATTCTCCTTGTAAAAATAATTAGTTACCTGATGTGTTTTTTAATATATAAGTGCATTTTTCTTTGCTAAGGATAGTTCTGGTAGAATGGTGGTGGTTTTTATTTTTAGTAAGAAAGTAGCTTCTTACTGAATTCAAACCTAAACCCCTCCAACCCATCAACTGGAATCACTCTGAACTTCCAGGGGAACTAGATGTTTGCGTAAGGACTGACTGTCCTAAATTGGTATTTAGGCGTATCTTTTGGCCTGTGCTTTAGCAATATTTTAGACACTGGCAATGCTGGTGTTTCAGCTGTTCTAGCTTTCACCTTTAAATATGAAGTATGTTTTCAGGAATCCTCCTTATTCGATGCAAGTGAAATGATCCATATTTTTCTTGAAGGCTGAGCACAGGGGCTACAATGAAACCTTACTATTTCTGCCTATATGTATTAGTGTATTAAAAGTAATTATTATACAGAAAGTCACTGATGAGTGGAGTAACCTTTTAACAGGAGGGACCTCAGCTTGAAACTGAAAGAGTAATTTTAGGTTCAGTGTTGGCTCAGTTGAGATTTTCATTTTTTTCTTCTCTTTTTTTCTGTTCTTTGTTGCTGTGTGAATATCTCCTATAAGGGGCTGTGAGAACGGCTGAGGAAATGGACTGACTATACCCGGAAAACCAAACGCAAACACGGTGCTATCAGCTCTGCAGAATAAGCTAACTGGGAGAAGGAAGATTTTTATTTTTCTTTCTGCAAGCTTTATTTATGATAATCTTAACTGCCCGGACTTTATAGAGGAGAGAAATGATTTCTTAGTTGGCAGTTTTCCTATATTTTTGAGAGGAATTTTTGAGATATGTATCAGTTATTATGGAAGTATATTGTAGTGGCTCACTGGTTTGGTTAATCTAAAATGACTTGATCTTAGGAAAATTTCTTGCTTTGATTTATTTATAAGAGTTACTTTTATGCCTTTTATGCCTTTTCATTTCTTTTGTGAGACTTCCAACGACACGCTTGATTGAGAAAAATTCTGCATTTGTGTTTTAAGTGCAACTTGGTGTGAGAGAGTTACTGCTTTGAAAAAAATAAAATCTCTCGCACACCCATCTGTGACACGTGAGAACCTTGTTTTCATGTAGCACTGGCAGCACTAAGAGCAGCATGTTGTCCCTCAAGGCTTGCTTTGTGTTGTTTCCACCTCGGGTAGCGTATGAGGCATGGCAGGCACCACCAAAGCTACACGCTGTGTGAGCCAGGAGTAGCTTGCTTGGTTTAGCTCTAGAGGAGAGAATATAGTGCGCTTACTGGGCTGAAATAGTGTTGTGATGAGGATAAGTGAAGGAGCTCAATGTGAATATCTGAATGTCTCCTGATGGGGTTAAGGTTTTAAACTTCTTAATTGATTTTTTTTTTAAGTGAAGACCTACATTATTGTAATCATAACAGGTGCCAAAATATCAGTTATAATTAGCTTAAGTCGTAACACTTCTGGTGCTTTAACTTGACTTGCACTGCTTTGAAAATGGGAAGTTGGTTGGATTCTGCAAGCGCAGTTGTTGTGAGCAGCCATTAGGACAGCAGATTGTGTGGACAGGATGTTGGGTGGATAACAGTTTATTTGGCTCTTCATAGTCAAGTGTTAAAAGCCTTAAAGAAATTCTTTTGAGTTTATCAGTTTCTTCTGGGGAAATGGCAAGTTATCTCGGCAAACACAAACTGTTCATCTAGCTTTTTGCTTTAGAAAGATGTTGTACTACCTTCACATTCGTGTGTTACTTCGTGCCACGTGAAGTCACACTTCAGGCTACTTAGAGGACAGCTGCATAAATACAGGAAGAGTCACCGTGGGTTTTGTAGAAGGAATTCCTGCTTTATGAACTACGTGAAGTTCTGCTGAAGGGGCCAGCAAATCGAGGAGGAGAGGATCCAGTCGATATAATCCAGTTGGATTTTCAGAAGAGCTTCATCCGAAGTTTTTCACCAAAGACATTTTAGAAAACTGAGCGGGCACAGCATGAGAGAGAGTGTCCTGTTATGGAGAATAATGAGCTGAGATAAAAACGAGGATAGAAATAAATGGTCAGCTGTCATAGCAGAGGGATGTCACCTGTAGAATTTGGCATTAGGCCCTGTACTGAGGATCATGCTAATTAATGGACTCAAACACGAAGTGAGCTGGAGGTAATCAGTCTTCGCCAGTGATGCAGACTTAGTGCAGTAAAGGCAAGGGATGACTGAAGGGTTGTAGAAGGGCCGTAAGTCTTTCATTACTGTTTAATAACAGCAAACGAAATGCAGTGTAGATAAATGTGTTGCATGTGCAGGAAAAACAAATCGAAGTTATAGAAAATTATGATTCTAAACTGACTATCACCTCTCAGTAGAGAATTTTGGGATTATGACTAGGAGAGCCATGAAAACATCAGCTGAGTGCTTGGCAGCTTTAAAGTGAAAACAGAGACAAAAAATCTCAATGTGAAATGTTAGGAATTAATAGGAAAGAAAAAGTGAATAAAGCAAAGCATCACAGAGCCGTCTTAGAGATTTGGGGAATGGCCATGTCTTGGAGACTGTGAAGTTTGGTCTACTCATTTTCTAAAAGATACGTTAGAGCTGGAGAGGACTTAGAGCAGGGCAACCAGGATGATCGAAGATATGGAAGGGCTTCTAAAAAGGAGGAGTGTTGGAGTAGACAGGAACTGTCTAGCAGGGGAAGGAGATCCGTTTTACAAACAATTATTTGGAAAAGAGTAAATTAAGTGCAAATTTCAAGTGAAATGTAGGCAAATACCATGTGTATCTCTGAGAACACTTCTGCAGACACCCTTAAATCCTCATTTGCAATACACCCATTAAATCACTGCTGAAAGTAAGGTCATGCCAGTTTTCTTTGATTGTTTAGTGTAGGTGTCCATCTTCTTGACTTGGCTACATTCCTGGGAGGTGTTACTGAGCCAGTGAGTTGCTTCACTCATGGGTTAATGAGGGATTTGTTCATGGGTCTTGTGATCGTTAAAGGCTAATGTGTTAAATGAGCATATCACATAGCTCGGCAATCAGGATTATGAATACTGCTTTAATAGCGAGGTTCCAAAAGCCAACAGCAGAGTTCTTCCTCCTTCACTTTCCTTGTATGTGTTTATACAACATAAAAGAGCTTTCTGTGGTAGTTGAGGAAATATGCCTTTTTTTGGACTTGTGGTAAGAAGTTCTTGAGTGGTTTCTGCAGTATTGTTTGCATTATTTTGCTTTAAAAGCCGTAAACTTTGGAAAATGTGATATCCATACCCAATTTAGATTTAAGATAATCCAATCTAGCTACAACATTGTGAATGTTAAACTATTTTTCCTTTTTCAGACTCATTCTTGTTAAAGGGAAAAGGCTTCCTGATACGGATGGTAACACAACAGTAGAGATTACTGTATTTTCTGTATCACATCTTGATGTCAGAAATGTTTTCCTGCAGAACTTGCCTGAGGAAATTTCAGACCATTGTTTCTTAATAGACATTGTTCCAGAGTGTAATAAAGGTGAATCAGACTTTGGCTTTGGTGCGCTAAAGCGAGGGTGAGAATATGCTGCTTTTTAAAGCCAAAGGCAAAAGAAGTGGGAATGCATACCAAGAGGGAGGGGGTTCCTCAAGCCCTAAATTCTCCCCACTCTGGAATAAGAGTTTGGGTGGAAGTGGAGTCCACATATGAGAGGTGTATGTGTATATGTGGATGAAGTATGCAAGTACTGCTGTGGAATATATCCCCAGACAGAAACTTGTCTACGAAGAGAAGCTTTGGACCCCTGGTAACACTTCTATTACAATTCTCCTTCCAGGTACTTACTGTCAGGGTAGCATTGAGAGTAGTGATGGTGCCACGGCAGAAAGGAGACGTAAGTAAGAGTAAGGCTTAGGTCTCCCTGCTCTCACCAGCAAATCCACCTAATAGCTTTAGAGAGAAAACAAGTTTAAGTAGGTACATATTATTTCTTGACTGATCTTTTCAGTTCTTTAAGAAGTATTTGGATGCTGTAGGCTTCACAAGGAAAGCAAACCAGTCATTTTGGCTGTTTCTTGTTGTTTTCCTCACTGGTTGTGCACACTTTTTAATGGCAAGGCTTTTCATTTAGAAATGGATAGCATTTGGGATTTACCCCAATGAATGGTGACATAAAATTGTTCTAGGTTATACGCAGCAATTGCAATCATTTATGTCCCAAACGTAGGCAAAAACGTACATCCTGTCTGTCTCTAGAAGGCATTTAGATTTCCTCCATATGACAGGCTATAGATAGTTAAAAAATCAAATTGTTTTTATAGTTATGCAACTTTATGAGAAAATCTCATCCTTCAGTGCCCGAGTTTTATTAATGCTAAATGGGGAAGGGGGTGAATGCCTTGTCTAATACCAAAACTGATCCAGTACTGCTATATTCAGCTCTGCTGCATGATCTGTAAGCTTTGATACACACTTTCTGATACTCTCTTGACTCTCTCCATGAGTCATGAATGGAGGATTTCCTTTCCCAAATGGAAGAGAACAGTGTCCCCAAGCATTCCAGCGCTAGAGAGACTCAGAAAAGCACCCTTACTATAGCATCACTGCCACTCGTCTTTAGTTGGCTCTTCGTGAAACAGAACGAACAGACCAAGCAGAAGAGAAGGTAGGAGCGATATACAATACACTCTGAGCAGAGCAAAACAAATTTCAGGTCAGGTTTTTCAAATGCTTCTGTACCAGTCTTTGGAAGTGACTTAAGTACACCTGAGCCAAAGGCAATGGCTCCTGTGAACTAACATGTTTTGTTTTGCAACGGGGATAAGTTAAGAGACTACTCAATATTCTCAGCCTACTTTGTAAGCCATGGTGATGTAGTAGATTGCAAAAGTCACGTTGAAAGTAACGAAGTCTGGGGTTTGGGAAGTGCTCAGCTCACTCTGTACTCTCACTGTGACCATTTTCTGCCTACTACTGTTTAGTTCCTCGTGGCTTAAGTTCTTTATGGACCCTTAACAGTTTGCTTTTAGGTTAGCTGGTTCCTCCAGTTAAAAAAAATCTCACTGGGTTTTCAGCTGTCACTTGCATAAAGCTAAGGAACTGCAGTTCATACCAGAACTATAAGTCCTCATATCTACATTTTCGCTGCCCATTGCAGGATGAAATCAGAAACCGCTGAGTTGTTGGCTAACAAGAACAGTATGAAGCAGAGCTCGTATATACAACATTGAATTCTTTTGAAGTATGCTGTCTGCTGTAATTTCAAGCATGCTTATACAATGGCTTCACTTATAACTGCTTGTAGTTTAAATGCATTGTCTTAAGTAGTCAGGCCTATTTTAAATATCACTTTTACACTTCATAAAAGGTGTATAAATATGCCCTTTCCTTCAAGTACTTACTGATACATGTGTTCCCTTGTTAGAAGGTTTGAGGAAGTGACTTAAAATGGAATATCCACTACCGCTAAGGCACGGTTTTCCTGCATGGAGTGTAGTTAGCCAGCTACCTAAAAAATGAAAGCCAAGTGAAACAAGCTATCACTTAAATCCCCTTTTCATTGCTGTGTTTTAGGTGGAATCTAAGGTACGGTCTGTAGTGTTAGCAGATTAAGTTAAGAACACAAAAAATGTTCTTTTTAATGTAGGTATGGTTTCACAAGTGAAAAATCCTTTGTAATTTGTAAGATGTTTTTTCTTTCTGTCTGTCTTCTTTTGTTGAAACCCAAAGCCCAAGTTGTTTGTGTATGTTAAACCTTAGTATTATTGATTATACCAAATACAATAAATGTTTGAAAAAGAAATGTGACTATACAATATGTTTGAGTAATTGACTTTTTATAGAGTCACATACTTTTCACTAAGAAAACTGTCAGTAGGATATTACTTTTGTTTCATTCAACTGGAGATAATTCAGTCTTCTGGCAATATAAAACCAAATGAATTCAAATAAAATATTCATGCTACTTACTTGTAATACTTTTGTTAAAAAACACAAAACCCGAAATGCCTCATTCAGTGTTTTTATTGCTCTGATTCCCCCCCACCCCCATTTATCTGTGTTCCCTGACTGTCATGTTTCATGTCACTTGCTTACGGCATGTGAGGTTACAGACATTTTGTTGGAGCAGTCGTGTACGTGCATTACAGTGAAAGCATCGTCGTGTTCCTTCTCTCAGTAGCTTTGTGTACTGAATTACAGAGCTCTAATTAGGTCAGCCGGCGCCGGTACCCACCGCGTCTGCTAGGTGTGATGCAGAAGTAGGTCTTAGTGTCGCAGCAGTCACTGGCATGTGCAAACGCACGTTGGTGTAGTGACTTCCCTTGTATTTCTTGCAAGCTTTCCCCTAGATTCTCTTTCCAGAAACTTTTTTTTGGTCATGATTAGTTGTATTTTTCTCGTCTTCCCTTCATTTTCATTTTTACCACTTACCTGTTTTTTTTTTTTTTTTTTTNTTTTTTTTTTTTTTTTAGTCTGACGTATATTCTGTGACACTTTTACCTTGTTTCTGCTTTAGGGATTCCATTCACTCCCCTCCCCGGTTTCATTTTTCCAGTTTCTTCCCGCATCTGCCCCTGCTTCTCTCTCCTGGTAACTGTTTTCACATTTTTCCACGCCATTTCCACATGGGTGTAGTTACAAAAGAGAGAACGGGCAAACAAGCTGGGAAGAAGAGTTACACTTCTAAGTACTTGAGTTCTGGTTGCATGTTTCTGAAGGAGCGACGAAAGGGGTTTGACTTCTTTGAAATTCGTTTGTTCTGTAGGAGCTGGTTAAGGAGGTTTGGAGTGGTTGGTTTATATCCTCAATATCCAGGAGTCTTCTGAGGTAAAGCAGCGCAGCAGCAGCTGTTAGGTGCCTCCTCAGGTTAGCAGCAACAGAAGATGTTCCCCTGCTAGAGGAGGTCCTGTGCATCTGTCCTCTTCACACTCCAGAGAAAAGTCAAACGAGACAAACTTGTGAAAATTGAGTACAGTTCTACCAGGAATTAAAATAAAACAGAAAGAGAGCAGGGAGAGGGGGGAGTCTGTAGAAGTCCATTCTGGCGGCTGTCTGCAGAGGCACTGGCTGAGCCTTGCTGCTTCTCAGGCGGCTTTCTGACCAAGAGTGTCTGAAGCAGCATCAGCCATGATGGTGTAGTGTGGACACAGGAATGTAAACGTGATTCTTGGGATAAACCTATGCTGTAAATAATACTCTTGGCATTTTAGTCATTTGATCCTTAAATTTGTTAGGTTGCATAGGTTTGAGCAGTGTTGTCAGAATTTTTTGTTTGGTTCTTACTGAATTCCCTGGCAGAAATCTCAGCAGCATTGGAAAGATTGGAATAGGTGATGTTCAAAATGACTGCTGTGTTAGATGTGTTCTCAGTGTCATGATCTCTGTGGGCCGTTAAGCCTCCTAGTTATTTGCTGACATCTATTAAAATCTCAGATAAATACAATAAGTCTCCTAACCTTGAATTACTCTGGAAGGAAAATATTTTTCTCAGTGCGTGCTTAACATAACCCATCATTTTATGGTCACGTTGGCATGTGCATTATGAGTGCAGTACCCAAAACAACTAGTTAATAAATAATGACCAATCTGTAGACGGAGCAGAGAGGGTGAGCAAACAGGTTGTATGTAATGTTATTAAACATGTTATGGTAATTAGCGTCTGAAGGCACTACATAGGTGAGGGCTTTGTAGCAGTAGTCATTGTAAGAAGACGACGATGACAGCTCCTGCCCCCAGAATCACTGTGCTAGTAGATAAGTTTGTAAATTTTGATAAACATTATTAAGATGCTGAAAAATGGGATACTCCATTAATAGCTTGGAACTATTTATTTGTTAAGCAGGAAATAAAATGGGAGCTCATTATAACTTTCATATAAAACCAGGAGTCTGAGTTGTTAAGATAGCAGAATGTGAATGTCATCTGTATTTAACGCACAGTGGGATAGGTTTTTTTCTTTTGGTTTTTGTTTTTTGAAGGCACATGGGGCGAGCAGAAAAATCTTAATTTAAAGCATCGACAGTTTTCTGATTTTTTTTTTTTTTTTTTATAATTCCATTGATGTCTGGNTTCCCATAGTTATTTTGAGAGATGATCATGAAGAAACTGCTGCCAACTTAGAATATGGTAGAGTAGATGCTTGCTTAATACTGTTGAAAATCAGCCAAGGCATATCTAATTACGGAGTGAAGTGTTATGTTGTATGCTTTTATTTGTGGAATTCTTGATTTATCAATGGTATACGTTCCTATGTAATGAACTCTGTAAGTACAGTAATTATGTATGGTAACATATGATTCAAATCTTACTTTTAATTAGAGAATCAGAAGTTGAGAAGACAAACTCTTTATCAAGATGGAAACATGAGTCTTATTTTCCAGATTAGTCCCTAATAAAGTTAGGTCAGCCATATTTACGTTACTGTAATTCAGAGAATACTGCCATTTTCCTGATCTTTGATTTGTTAGATGACAGCCATCATTAAAGCACACATTTTGCTTAAAAATGAGTTTATGTGAGTTAGAACTAGAATCAAGACTCTTTTTTGTCAGTATGTATTTTGTTTCCAACATGTATGTATGTGCAAAGAATTTAAACTGTGATTTTATTTGATTTTAGAATACCATCCAAGCTTACTCAATTTATCAGATGAATACCAGCTGGTGCAACTGACAGCCAAAACTAGAAAAATAACCTCATTTAAAGATGGAAATCCCTATTCATGAGACCATTGCAGAGCTGTTCTTTCCAGCAGGACTGGTTGAGCAACATGTTCTGATCATTGGTGTAGTATATGATTTTCAAAGACAGATGGTCATTGTGTTTAATGTCTGTGTATTAATGTTCTGTTGATAAAAGTATGAGTAAGTTGTTAATTTCTCTGGGAAAATATAATTAAACTGTTGAGATCAGGGTACATGTGACCTATACTACATTTGGTTTCGAGGCTTCAAATTCAATTAGCTGTGCAAAATTGCTGTGAATTTTTACCTGCTCAAATGCAACATCTGCTTGCTTAGATTCTGGGAAGAAAGATTGCTTTGTTTGCTCTAGGATGAATAGAAAACTAGTCTTATATTTCATCCTGTTAATTGGAAGTTTGCTCAATACTGATGTTAAATATTTTCAAATATAGAATGGGTGATAGTCATCTCAAGATACCTCAGCAGGCTTCTCAAACTTGTTACTGTGAAATCAGCCCTCCTAGTATCATTTTGTACTATCCCTCTTTACAGCTGAAGCCAAGTGGCTGGGGAAGGCAGGTTTGCTCGTTTGTTTCTTAAAGCTTTAAGTCTTCTTTCTGTCGTGGATTTTAGCTTGACAGGAAAACATTGCAGCTGGAATGTGTGTTGCTGTACCTGAAAGTATTCGCTCCTTTTGTAGGTACTTGGCCTCTGGGTTAGAGCACTGGGAGGGTGCTTAGTTCTGTCAGCTAAGTGTTGACAATACTGTGATTTTTTTCATAAACTGTTCTCGCCTGTTTCAATAATTCTTAAGTTAACTAGGAGCCCTTCTTTAAGGTAGTCAATTTAGCTAGCTTTTCTTTTATGCTTTTTTTGGTGCACTATGCACTATATATTTAGAAATTGAGTTTAACTTGTGACTGTATACTTACGTGTTTAACAGAAGGTAAGAAAAGCTCTTTTTAAGAAATCATTTGAAGCTAGATGTGATGGATGTCAGAGGTATGGTGAATGTGTCTTTTTGCTGTTTTACACTTTGGTTGTTTTTCAATGCCTTCTTCTGTAGAAGAATTCAATAGACTTATTGCCCACACAGGTAGAACCAAGAGAGATGACTGCAAGCCTGCAGACTGGCTGCTTTGTGTCTCCATTACTTAACTGCCTCATCTACTGAGCATGCTAAACCTTAATTCTTGTATTTCTTAACTTTGTGTTTACTTGGCTTTGTGACAGTATTACTAACTTTTACTTTTTAATAGCATTTCTTTTGTTTTCTTATTTTGGATGTTATATAATGTCCTTTCATTCCCTGCTGTCTGAGCAGCTTTGTCCACGATTTTTCATTCAGAAGTTGTCTGAGTCAGTGGAAAAAGTCCTAAATGCAGAAAATCATCAAAAACTGTTTAAAGGGGATGATTTCTGTTCTACTGCATCAAGTTGAATGAAGTGATGGATATACTGGAACAATGAATATAGTATAGGAAATGTATAGTTGAATTGATACTGCTCTGGGCTGATGGTTGCTCAAAAGGAAATCAACAGTTGGATGCGATGTCAGCAAATGCGATTGGTGGGTGAAGCGTTTTTTCATGCTGTTTTGTATCACAGAACAGCCATGTGAGATTCTCAGTGTTTCTTGTTTCTGTTTGTAGGGTGGGGTTTTCTTTTTTGGTGGGGTGGTTTTTTTTTT
>RSEF01000027.1:1785605-1813881 GCA_003993805.1 Himantopus leucocephalus
TTCTCTTCTCCAGACTGAAAAGCCCCAAGTCCCTCAGCCTTTATGTCTTCGTTATTCATAGTCGGGGCTCCAGCGAAATACAGACGGAATGACCTGATCAAACGAGTGCCCGCTTTCCTTTAATAGAACATGTGAAAAATACTGGCTGTACGGTGCAACTGCTTTATTCTCTTTGAAATCGCAGTATGTCGGCCCTCTTTTTAATAGTTAACTACTCAGGAAGTGTGAAAATAGTATAGAGTCATGGAATCACAGAATGGTTTGGGTTGGAAGGGACCTTGAAGACCATCCCGTTCCACCCCCCTGCCCTGGGCAGGGACACCTCCCACCAGCCCAGGTTGCTCCAAGCCCCGTCCAACCTGGCCTTGAACACCTCCAGGGATGGGGCAGCCACAGCTTCTCGGGGCATAGGTATGTCAGTGACGGTGATTTAATAAGGAAAGAAGAGTCTTCTTGCTGAGTCTGAGCCAGCAATAGCAATTGGAAGAATCAGTGATGGTCCTGTCTGTGCAAGTACATTTCCCATGATCCAAATGGGCTGTCCCTGCTACCTTCTGCTTCTGAGCGGATTTTCCTAAATGGTCTGATATGCTAATGGGGCAGTGGGCTGGAGACAGCTGTTTCTTGGTGTTAGAAGCTGAAAAGAAAATGGCTGGTGTACATTGGTGCTGCGGAATTGCAGATGAAGAGCTAGCTGCAATTAAGTTATTGCTATTGAATAGAAATTAAGCAAAATACAATGATTTTGACTGGTTGTTGGGCAGCTGTTACTGGGATGGAAGAAAGGGAAACAGACTTAGTTTACTTAAAATTTACAAACAAATCTGCAGTTACTACTGAAAAATAAAAGTTTTTCTATTCAGAAATAGATCCTAGATACATTTTCAGCTATGCAATTATGGAATGTTATTTGTGTTCCTAAACTCATGTTGACCGGGCTTAGAGCTGGGTGCTCTTGCAAAAAAGATAGCCTATACAGTGCGTAGAAGACATGTTTTGATTCTTTGGGGTTTTTTTAAGTAACTTTCCCTTCCAAAATAATTGTCTTTCCTTTTGGGAAGCCCCTACCTAGAGATTTACATGGCCGCCTTGTGGAGAACTGATTTTTTCCTCCACTGAAACGGAATGATCGTTACTGAGCTGCAATACTGAGAGTGGGATGATTTGGGATTAATAACTGTAAAGTACCTTTAATTTTAGGTGTTTGCCTGGGTTCATCTTAGATGAAACTTAAAATAAGATTTAAAAAAGATAATCTGGTTTGATAGCCACATATTGAGCGCTCAGCTGAATTGGCCTTTTTTGCGAATGTTGCATTTGTTGAGGGTATAAATGCTGTGGCACCTGCACGCGCTTTTATCCGCAGCCTGGTGAACAGTGCCGTTTTATCCTGGTCTGAGGAAACACGTACAATCTCCTCGAGGGTGAATCGAAGGTGGTGAGAGAATCACAGGTATCGCCGCTGTAAAACACTAACAGATGGATGCTGTAACTTTAATGCTGAAGAGTTTCAAAGTTTAAGTGTTCCAGAACACGAATGGTGGTAAAATATTTCTCTTTTAAGTTTGTTTTGTGCAAAGCTATGGGCACAAAATTTCTGGGACTGTGAAGTCAACAAGAGGGTTTGAGGCTTTTGTAGGAACATTCCCTATAATGGGCCCTGCGGTGTAAACGGGGGAGGTTCTCACGCTGCCTTTGGTATTTTTCTCTTTTGATCTAAAAAGTACAGGCTATGTGAAGATTTCAAATTTTACATGTTTTAATATGGTGTGTTCATAATATTATGGTAAGCTTTAATTTATTTCAAAGTGCTCTTGAGGGCTGTGCGTGTTTACAGGAGAAGCAGAGCTTGTGAGTAATAGGGTGTGCTGTAATTTCAGGTGAAGTGATTTCATAGGTGTGATGCGCACTGATTTGTGAGAACTGAGGACTAAATGATATTTAGGGAAGTGAGCTGCACTTCCTGGTATTTACCATGAAGTGTTTCTGTACAGACTATCAGAACAGGGAGTACGTCTTTACCATCGCTCTGAGAAGTTGATTTGCTGATTTCTGCTGGTCAAATACTCGCATTTTATATGGGCAATATTTTTTAATTTTGGGTAGGAAAATAAAAACTGGAGGCGTTTGAAAGACTGGTAACGTGCAGTGAGAAATTCCAGCAGGTAGACTGCTCAGAAGGGCGTTGATATTTAGTGTAAAAGGACAAGTCTGTATGTGTCAGTGTAATGCGAGGTAAATACCCGATCCGTTAAAGAATTTTTAAGGTCTAGTAATAAAAGCCATTATGTAGGATTACTTTCTCAGAGCGATGCTGATTTACTGGGATGTAAGGCAAGAAACTCAACTTTTATGTTATAATAGGGCTATTGTAAGGGTAAATCAAGCGTATGTCATTGACAAATAGTGGCTGGATATACCCCAATAAACATGCTGTAAATATACTGATGCCTTGGTAGTAATTTTGGGGTTATGAAATAATCAGAAAATATCAAGACACTGATGTTAGACATTGTATGTTTAAATAACTTCTGTCAGAATGGTGTAGAGTACATTCATTTCAGAAATTATTGTTTTCAAGACTTCAGATTTACTTGAGAGTAACAAAACGTCAACTACTTCCTTAGAAGTGCAAAGATTTTTTATAACAGAAAAGCTTTAAAAATAAATTCAGATATCTTGTCTGAAAGTTCTTTAACAGTTCTCTGGTCAGCAGTCTTGCTAATATTTATTATTTGATGTAAAGTTGGCAACATGTGGAAGTAATCGCTGAAATGAAAAATGTGGCACGGAAAGTCGCTATAACGCGCTGAACAGTCGCTCGGTAGCACCCGTTCTGTGGGAGCGAGGCTTTAACGGTTTTTAAGTGTACAGGTTACAGATTAACCTTTAGCTGATCATTTCTTCATCATGCGCTTTTGGTACTTAAATG
This sequence comes from Himantopus leucocephalus, assembly GCA_003993805.1. Classification (NCBI taxonomy): domain Eukaryota; kingdom Metazoa; phylum Chordata; class Aves; order Charadriiformes; family Recurvirostridae; genus Himantopus; species Himantopus leucocephalus. The sequence goes on from RSEF01000027.1 coordinate 1,788,538, forward strand.
ACCTCAGCTGTTTTTCCCCTTTGGAGAAGTTTCTCTGTCTCTTGGCGGTGCCCACGTAGCCGTGACCTTCGGTGACACATAGGTGTCTCTGCCGTGCGCTCCTCCTTCTGCTAGGGGAACACATCCTGGAAGGGACGGCTCGCCCGTGCCGCTGGGGTGCAGGTAGACAAGGGATGAGCTGGATTTATTATGGAAATTTTCATTATTTTGCATTTCTGTGATTATTATGACTTTATGAAAATGGCATCAAAGGACATGGTCGTTAGACTGGATGCTTCTTTCTTAGCAACTGAAACGTGTTTTTAAAAAAGCTGCTTTTGCTTGCTTCCATTGTATTCATAACAGTGGTGTTTGGAGAGTTTTGTGGATGGCCAATGTACCACGCGGAGGTGGGAGGTGGGGGTGTTTTGGTAAAAATAAAATTTAATTTGCCCAGCAGCTAGTGAAGGATTGTAATTAGGATCAGCTGAGATTAAGAATAGTTTGGTGCATAACCCCTTGTCACCCCGCCAGCTGACTCTGCCGGAGCTTAAACCGACTCATCTTCCCGGAGAGGTGGTGTGAGGGCGGAGGGCAGGGACCAGCCGGGACCATCGGGAACCCCCCCGGGAGCTCCCCTTGGGGGACTCTCGCGGAGCCTGCCCCGGTGCGGTTTGGATCATCCAGTACCAGTCAGTTACAGAGAAATCCAGAAGCCTTTCTTACAAGGGCTCTCGAGGGACAAAGCGCTGTCGCTGATCGAAATGGGATCAGTGGCTGTTTGAGCATTACTGGAGAAGTGTATTTTTTATGTCTTGTGTTTCCTGATTGTCAGTTAATCATCCAGATGAGAATCAAAGCTTTAGCGTGGCACTAGTGTTGTTAACAGTTCTCTCTATCCTCATTGGCGGAGCTGTGGCTCAGCTTTATGCCACAAACAGCTCCAGATTTTAGTGTGACTCCCCAAAAGCGTCCTTCAGACCATCTGCCTGACCAGCGCTCGCTACAGACTTTGCTTTGAGATCTTGCTTCGTAGGGAGCTTATCCCGAGTGATGGGCTGTCACCGGTTTCAGGAGGTGTGGGGGGTGATCTATGATTGCATTTCTCTGCTCCGATAAAGCTTTAGCTGAAGGGTTTCCATCCCTGTCTTCCGTTTCTTTTCTCCATGTGGTCAGTTTAGGTATTTCAGCTCTTTGGGCCACACGGCCAACCATGATGACCGCCGCTTTGCACTGCCATACGGACTCGTGTCTGCCTTGTACCTGTGTAGGTGGCTTCTCCCTCAAGAAGGTTTTGGGACATGAAATTGTTATTTTGCTTCTCTGGGAGGATGATTCAGTCTTTGCTAAGACTTCATTTTCATAGTGAATCTGAATGTGTGATTGTGTTCGATAACCCTGCAATCTTATAAAAAAATGGAACAAACAAACAAAACTCCAATCTAGGTAAGGACTTTCTTTAAAAAAAGTTGCTGGAATGAAGGAACGCCCCTCCGTTGTTCCCTGGTGGCTGCTGTAAGCAAGAGGGCAGGCTTCTGCTGCAGTAATAAACGAGGCTTTGGTTTAATCTTATGCAGTAAAAGTTCATGTTTTCAGGGTATCACAGTCTTAAACTGCTCTTAGCCCTGCGGGGGGGTTCTGTGTGTGATGTGAACTGTGCATCGCTGAGATAACCTGGTACCCAGGAGGGTGCCGCATCCCTCCTCCTCGTGCCTGCGGTGATGGAGTTCGTGCTGTGTCCTGTCCTGGGTGGTGCCTGTAGGTGGGTTTGAAGATCGTGTTCTGCAGCAGCTCACGGTCTCGGGCTTCCGAACGTGCCACAAGGGTTGTGTTTGGAATGACCTGGGCCAGAAGGCAATGCCGCTGCAGGCCGGGAGAGCAGGCTCCTGCCCGAGCATCGCCGGCTGTTTGGACAGAAGATCCACAAGCACAAGTGTGCGGGCTTTATTTTTAATATTAGAAGGGGGGGGGGGGGGGNTTCAGAAACACTGGCACCTTCTGCATTAGTTGGGTGTGTGGAGCAGCAATCCAGCTGGGAGGAAGCCTGGGGATGGAGGAGAATGTCAAGCGGGCGTTTGGAGACACAGCAGTGGTTCCTTGGGAAAAAGAGTGAGGGAACACGGGCAGAGCATGGGCAGCTGTACTGGGGCCTAAAGAATGGTTTATTTTGAAAGAAACAGACCAAACAAAAACGCAGTGAGTTGATAATGAGAAAAAAATAAGAGTCAACGAACTTAGTAGAACTTATATGTATTTTATGTGCCCTCCAACATAAAAGTTCTTGTGTCAGTTGAAATTTTTTTTCCCCAATAGCTTCAAGTCTGGCAACCTTTTCCCTCCAGGACAGCAGCGATCCTGAAGAATACAAATCGTAAAAGGAAGCAAACTCCTGATCCATACCATGGCATTGGAATACTTAAGTTCTTAAAATTCACGTACCCAGGCTAGCGGGCAGGGCCGGGTCTTCCCTGCCGCGGAGCATTCCTCGCGGCACAGGTGTCTGTGTGTGCTGTAGCGATGATATATGCTGGTCAATTATTCTTCTTTAAAAGAAATTCCCCGAAAGTAATTTATTTCAGAAGAGCTGTCTGAGCACATAGTTTTGCTGGTATTTATGTAGATTCTCTTGCCTGCCCGTACTCTGGCTAGTATGAATGGTGGTTTCCTGGGGCGGCTGGGAGGGTGCGTGCAGGGGCGCAGCCGCTGAAAAGCAGTAAATTGAAGTTTTGCTGTATTGCCTCTCTGCTTTTTCATGTGTTTGTAATTCTCACCTTCTCGAGAGGGCTCAAATACCAAAATCCATTTTTGGGAGGGGGAAAATGCCCCCTACATCTGTTATGAACAATACTTTAATAAATACCATGAGGTAATTAAAGTAATAAAACATCACTGGTTTAACTAGAACGTTGTATTTTTGCATGGCACTGTATAAACACAAACGTGCTGAGTATACAAACCAATTTTGGAGGAAGCCAACATAACTTTTATATAGAAGTTACAGCACGTGTATTGAGTGCACACAGTGCGTCATGTGTAGCACTGACTTAATGAACGTGTATTTTAAATAAACCCCAATATTTGCAAACCCCAGTATGTGCAATATTTTGCAGCGGTTGTGCAGACAAATAAGGCAGTGTGTATACAGCTATATAGATACTGTTTTTTTTCTCGTATGAGGTTCAGCTGAAGGCTCTTTTGGCAACTCCAGGCATTAACGTCTTCATTCTGGGATCATCCGGCATTTCTCTCGTGGAGCGCTGGTGGTAACGCCACAGTTGTCTTTGGCACTATGTGCAGTTAAAATCTTTCTGTTGGGGGGAAAAAAAAAAGTGATTCCTTGCAGAAAAGGAAACTATTTGGGGGGATTCGTGGGGATCTTACAAGTAAAACCTTTAGTTATTTGTTTTAACCTGGAGTTAATTTAAAAGGCCGTGCTCTAGTGGGGACGGTGTTCATGTAGGACTTCCCTTTGACCTGGAAAGGTTTAAGAATAAACTAATGGAAGTATACGCTTGTGGGTTTCACCACACTAAAATGAGCTGCTAATTTGAATATAGATATTAGAAAAAATTACTTGCAATTCAGCTGTTTTGTTGGCAATGACTTGCTGTAGTCGCTTGCCGAGCGTGGGCAGGTTTGAGGGGCGCAGCCTCGTCAGCCCGTGTCGCGGCAGTGGGACCCGCGCAGCGCCCGGCCGCGCCAGCTCCTGCGCAAAGGGCTCTCTGCGGTGGGTTATTCTGTCTCAGGAGACTGTTTAAGGAATGTTTAAAACTAAGAAGGACGAGGTAGGCAGCTCTTTACTAAAGAACATGCTTTACTGTGTTCTGTTCAGGGTATTCTACCAGTGTAAAGGTGGTTCTCTGCTGATTAGCCCTTTGAAGTTCGAAAAAAGATTTTGTCTTCTTGAAAGGTAACCAAAAGGTAGCTTAAGCTTTGAAATGTTTTTAAAGCAAAACTGGTTCTGTCTTTTTTTTACAGGGGTACCATGTGTCGGAGCGGGGCTGACACCTAGATTATCCCTCTGGCAGGCTGGAAGCTGTATTCTCGCCCTTTAAACCTGGGGCTGGCTATCGGTGTGCGCTGCGCTTGCAGTGAACGAGTTCGCTGGGCTGTGTTCCTGCTGTTAGTCATGACGGGTGACACGGAGTTACATCATGGGAACCAAACACATTGCCTTTGAAACAAGAAGTTTTCTTGGAATACAGATGAGTCCTTTTTGGAGGAATGCAGCTCGGTGGCCTGGGGCTACCACGCGTGGGGACTGGGGCGCAGCGCAGGCTGTTCGCTTGCTGCTGCTTCCATGCGCCTGTGAAAGCCTTTACGGTTCTTTCTGCTGTATAGATATACCTTTGGTACGCGGTTCCTTAGTGACTCCATCCGTGGAAAGATCGGGGGAGCGGCTCTGGCAGCTTTAATGCCTTTTAAGTTCATTTTGTTGCAGCTTCAGCCCTGGCTGGAAGCTTTCCGTTCAGCTTCGGGGCGGGAAAGGCGAAACGTGAGTCACGCAGGTAACTGGGCTTGCTCTGGGCGGTCTCTCACAAACGTTACAGAAGGATCACACTCAGGTAGAGTAAAGCTCCAAGTGCCCTGGCCTGAACTGGTGGCGCGTTGAGCAGAAGGGGTTGGAGCTGCGGAAGGCGGAGGTCCCGGTGCAGGTTGCTGGGTGAGCCTGGCTCCTGGGGTCGAGGACACACGGTCCCGAGTACTTTGCTTAGAAGACAAACAAAAAAACTTTTAGGGTAAAAAAAAAAAAAAAAAAAAAGNAAAGGCACACCCAATGTGCTGTGTGTGACTCAAGAAGAGGGTAAAGGGAGCTCTGTTCAAATAGAACTTCTCTTTTTCTTTTTTTTTTTGCACCCTAAGTGTTTTTTACTGTTTAAAGACTTAAATGGAGCTCAGAAATGGATTCAGGCATTGATTTGTTCTTGGTGTACTACCAGGAGTAATAAGGAATCTGTAGACTGAGCTGTGCAGCCAGGCAGTGTCCCTCTGTCCTTTAATGGAGATGAATAAATATAATTACTGGCCTGGTAATGCCTGATGTCAATTAAGAAGAAAGGATTGAGTCTGGTTGTGTAACGTATTTGACTGTTATAGCTAACCTAAATACAAGATGTAGCGATTGGGAAGACTTAATTTTCATTAATTGCTCAAGCAGCTGTGTGACTTAACAGATGCAAGAAGGCATAAAGACGATGCTATTTTTGTGTAAAACCAGATCACACTAAAACTGAATGTGCACAAATTACTATTTTTCCTGTTACCTCCTCCTCTCCCACCCCACAAGGAGCGGAACACAGAGCAGTATTGTACTATGCGTAGAATTTAGGAATAGGATGGATCTTCTTAAACCACAGGGAAGGGATTCTTTTGTCCTTAGGAAACAAACCAGGTGTGTTTTGAGGTGTGCCTTTACCTGGTTAATGCCATTTGCATGGAGCTTAGATTGCTAAAAATGCTCAGTTCCCTTTTGTGTTGTGAACGGAGTGCGTAGGACAGACATTTCTGGAGCCCTTTGGGTGGAAGTCCGTCAAAGTCCGCTGCAAGAAGAGACTCCCGCACCTGAAGGAGTGTTTCTAGATTCAGACTGTGGCCTCCAGCAGCAAGAGCGCGGTGGAGGAGAAGCAGTTTCTCTCCTGAACGCAGAGCCTGGTGCGGTGCTGCAGAGAGCGGTTATGGACGCGGCCGATAGCAGTGATCCTTCAGTCCTCTGTCTTTGAACTTGAACCGCGTCTGTTGACAGACTCTTGACTCAGATACTGCTATTTCCGAGGACTGCCCAAATCGCTTTGATTCTTCGTCTGCAGCTTTAAAAGTAGTAAGTAATTGGCTTTAAAAGGCTCCGGCTGAGGCCGTGTGTGCATTCCCTGCGCGGCAGCGGCGGTGCGGAGCAGGCAGGGACGTGTCCTGCGAAGGGACACGCAAACGGCCGGGCAGCCCCGGGCTGCCGTCCATCAGTGTCGATGTCGGCATTAAGTGTGGGAGGTCCTGTCACTGCAGGGTTGAGTTCTCCTGGGCAAGCAGTGGGACGGTATCCGTATGGAGATGCGGTTGGATTAGGGGGTATGTTTACTCCATAAGCAGTTTAGTTCCATTAAAAGGATTGGGGGGTTTTCTGTTGATCCCGGGAGAACACCAACTTTACCGTTGTTTGAGGCTGTATTATTTGCTTGAGATTTTGCCCATCTTTTTGCCACTGACATCCACAAAGATCATGAAGTGGGCGAGTTTACATTTGAAGGAGCAGAAGCGGCAGTGTGCTCATATATTAATAGTATGGACTACTTCAGGTTTGATCGTTCGTTGCTATTTAAATTCAGAAACATCATGAAATGACTGTGCAAAAGGAAGAGTTTTATTTGTCAGCATCTGTGTTTAAAGCCCGTGTAAACAGATTAAAGAAGTGTACGCTCCAGCAGACCGAGGCAGCACGGAGATGTATGGAGAGCTCTGCTCTCCCCGCCTCACTCACTAATTGCTATTAGCTGGGCGCTCACAGGCTTTTCCCACGTCTCCCCCGTTTGCTTTCCTGAAGCACAGTTTCCCGTTCAGCCCATGTCCTGATCCAATAAATGTGTTTGCCTGCAAAGCAGCATGCTCCATGAGGGAAATGGGCGTGATGCTCTGCCTGCTTTTATTCACATACACGGCTGTGTTCAGATGATGGATGCAGTGGAAGTTGGTAACAGTTTACAGCTAAATTCTTTCGCTTCTCTCCCTCCGCTTTCAACTTTTGCGCGTTCCTTGTAAGTGCCAGACTCTGTCCTTGACGTGCTGCAATACGGGGTGCTGGGAGCCGGAGGAGAACTCAGTTCAGGAGCATAAAGCACCTGGATGTAAAACGCCTTGGAAATCTTTTTAAATGGGTGGGTTTGTAGTTCTCTATAATGCATATAATGCATGTGTGCAATAAATTCATAGAATCACGGAATGGTTTAGGTTGGAAGGGACCTTAAAGACCACCCAGTTCCACCCCCTGCCCCGGGCAGGGACACCTCCCCCCAGCCCAGGTTGCTCCAAGCCCCGTCCAACCTGGCCTTGAACACCTCCAGGGATGGGGCAGCCACAGCTTCTCGGGGCAACCTGCGCCAGGGGCTCACCACCCTCACAGGCAACAATTTCTTCCTAATATCTCATCTAAATCTCCCCTCTTCCATTTTGAAGCCATTCCCCTTTATCTTACTTATTCTGAAGTAGGATGGGCGAGGAGGAGTGTTTTCCGCAAGCGGTGGGTGAGGCCGGCAGCGCCGCGCTGCAGGCAGTGCTGTGTCAGCCTTTCGGAAAAGGGATTGCAAAATGAGGGAGAATAGGGCAAGCCACAGCGGGGTGTCGGGGTGAAACGTCGCAGCCAGGAAGGTGAGGAGGAGTGGGGGTGTTGGCTCTCAGAAAGGGGGAGCTGGCTCAACTGCGCTGTGCAATGTGGTGATGGAGACGCGGGTACCGTAAGGCCGCTCAGTCCGTACAGTCGGATGTATAACGTGCGGCGTAGAACGCACACTGCAGCAAGAAGTGGGAATGGTGAAGAAAGGCAGAGTGCTTTGGCAGGTTGAATAATCGCCGAAGCTAACGGCAGGGAAGTGATTTTTTGGCAGCAGAGGAGCAGATAGCTTCAGTCAAATCCAAATGAATGAAAATAAGCGGTGTCTGCGCTGCGGGAAGTCAGGCTGGGGCGTCCAACGGGCCTTCTCGAAAGGGAAATAATTCTCAAATAGAAAGCCAGCATTAATTATCTATGTATATACGTGTGTGTGTGTATATATAAAATTACCACTGAGCTGTCTGGGAGGAGAAAGTGCTGCGGAGCGTGCCTTGCCCGCTCGTGGCGCACCGGGCGCAGGGGCTGTTGCGGCAGGCTGCTGTGCCCGCTGCTTCCGAGAGGCTTGAAAATTGCCGCTCAGAAAACAAATATTTGTTCACATTAGCTTTGCAGCCCTCTGTAGATCTGGGAAAATCAGGTATGGCGTTTCCTAATGTTTCTATTACAATGCGCAAAGCGCTTGAGTTCTTATGTTTTCTTTCTTTTAAAGAAGCTGAACCTCTGAAAACCTGAAAGGAATTAGATAATCAGCCAAATTTGTACCTGCTCATAAAACCAAAATACTTTGACATATGATTTGGTCATTATGTATTCAGGTTAAGTTTCCTTCCTTTTGACTTCTGCTCCATCTTTGCGGGAAACCTTTCAAGTTTATTACTGCTGTACCAAATCTGGTTTCATCTTTACATCTGAGCTGAGCCGCAGTGTGCACCCACCTCTCTCGAGGCATTGACATTTTTTTCTCTTGGCCTTAAAGCTCTCTGTGCTAATGGGTGATGATTTCCCCCTCCCAATGGTGCCACCGTCTATGGAGCCTTTTTTGGAGCATGAGAAATAAATTGGGACAGTTGGTTGGGTTTTTTTCTTTATTTTTTTTTTTTCCTTCTCCACTTGTGACCTACTGCGAAGTTGGAAATGGGGTACAAAGCTGAAAAACCAGCTCTCCTTCCGTTTCATCAAGGGCAGCTTTTTGTGCCTTCCTAATGCTCTTGCTCATTGAAATCTTCTGATAAGTCAAACTCCAATATCATGAAATACTCTCTTACCCGCAGTCTGGAGGTTACTGTAAGCCAGGTCACAGTCCGAGGAATTCTTCACAATTTTTCATCTGCAGCTCCAAACAAATAGTTATCTTTTCTGTTTTTAAAGTGTGAAGGGCACTTAAAATAACATCTGGTTTGGATTCTGCTTATAATTTCACGTGTTTGTCTAATGCGCTGCGCATCTTCCTGCATTTCGTGGGTTTTCCACAGTTGGTCTCTTTCGCTTTTTAATAGCCGCCTGCTTGGGGAAGCTAACGCGAAAACTTAGTCATAATTTATTTAATCAGCAGAACAGCTGTTTCAGCGCAAACTTTCATTAATAAACTTCAGAGTTTGTCTACATAAATGGAATAATTTTAGCACTAACAGGTTTCTCCATAATCTTCTGTATAGCAGTAATTTTTAAAGTGTAATTATTTTACATAATGTAATGCTATGCAAAACTTGGCCTCATTAAATTACATGCTCGACAGTCTCAGTTTGAAATTGCCAAGCAAAACAAAGATAAGTATAAACAATTTTTTTAGCGGATAATTTACACCTCATCCAGGTAGTGGGGCAGCATGAGGGAAACTTAACAGCTAATTAAGTCGTGATAGCATCGGTGGATGAACTGATGAAAAGTCGCAGCTGAGCCGGGTCACAGGCAACATTGCAAACGTTTTCAACAATACAAATCAACGCACAAGGAAAATATGTCTGTGCGTGTGGCCACGATTTAGTTTAAATCCTAAACTATTGATTTGGGTTATGGCATGGCATTTTCGATGCTGCGAGGGCTGGAGCCCCTCTGCTGGGAGGACAGGCTGGGAGAGTTGGGGGGGTTCAGCCTGGAGAAGAGAAGGCTCCGGGGAGACCTCAGAGCCCCTTCCAGTGCCTAAAGGGGCTCCAGGAGAGCTGGGGAGGGACTCTGGATCAGGGAGGGGAGCCATGGGATGAGGGGGAATGGTTTTAAACTGGAAGAGGGGAGATTTAGATGAGATATGAGGAAGAAATTGTTGCCTGTGTGGGTGGTGAGCCCCTGGCGCAGGTTGCCCCGAGAAGCTGTGGCTGCCCCATCCCTGGAGGTGTTCAAGGCCAGGTTGGACGGGGCTTGGAGCACCCTGGGCTGGTGGGAGGTGTCCCTGCCCAGGGCAGGGGGGTGGGACTCAATGGTCTTTAAGGTCTCTTCCAATCTAAACCATTCTATGATTCTGTGATTCTCATGTGGAAGTTCAGCCCATGTTTTGGAAATTTGGCAGTTCTTTGCCCTGTTGGACATACTCTGATTAAGTAAGTTTTCCTCGTAAGCTTTCTGCAGAAGAAGTTTGTTCATGGTTCCTTCTCCCTGTTCCCTGCTGGAGTGCCGCCCCAGCCATGGGATTTCTTACTCCTCCTGTCTTCTCCTTGCAGAGTTTCCTGACGCTGCAAGGTTTTGGCTAACCCCTGACACGCGTTCTGGGTTTGAATTTTGTACCATCTGCTGTCCTCAGCTGCTTCCTTCCGTGGTGGGAAGAGACAGGCGGAGCATGTGAAAACAAAGCATCAGACTGTTTCTACCAATTTTTTTAATGATTTTTTTTTTTTTGGTTTAACAAGAAAAATGGCTGGGTTTCTGCCGTAAGGCGGTTATTTTTTTTTGCTTTCATTTTAAAACAATTTGCTCTTAGGCTATTGATTATTTACCCTGTAAATAACTTCTTAATCGTTTCTGATTACATTTTCTATCTGTAAGAATCTTTATTTGTAGTTTTCTATCTTCTGTCTAATTGAGAAGGGATTTTTTTGATGCTGTACACCTTAATAGCATTATATGATCAGGGCAAAGCGCTGTTTCCTTTGGGTGCCGGGTTGGTTATCGATCTGTGCTCTCTGACTTGCATTTCTTTCAGAAGTGGGTTTCATACTTCACAAAAGGCTCTTTCCAACGGACAGCTTGTGTAGCAGAATTGGCTGGAATATCGATGCAAGAGAAGTGCTTTGTTTCTAAAATTGTTTTCTTTCATTCTAGCAGCTTTTTGCCCTTGTCTGTGAATATTTCACTCTCCTTTAAAAATGATGGAGGAGAAGGGAGTGTCTTCCTACCTTCTAGGATGGCAGTAATCCGCAACATCTTTTTAACGGGAAAAAAATGTTTCTAAGCCGTCATGTGTAATGTGCGAGACCTAGATGGATTGTACCTCCTGGTTGATAAATAAGTAAAAAAAAAAATTAGTATAAAGAGCTTCTGTAATTGTATTAATTAGAGAGATTTATGTCGGGTCTCTGCAAAGCAGTTTGTGATAGTGCAGCGCGAGGCTGACGCAGGAGCCCTGGCACGGACAGTCTCCTTCTTGCACGACCAGGGATGGTGTCCAAAGGCTTTGCAGTTCCTCCATTTCCTTTTTTTAGAGCCTTTTGTATTGTTCCCAATGAAATTCAGCATTGTGCAGTACTTGAGTTGAGCCTTTCGTAGCGGTGCAGGGACTGCGATGTAACTTTAGGCGGCGCGGTGTTGTACGGTGCCAGCTGAAATTAATCGAGGAATATCTAGAAATGGTTCTGTGGATATGAAATCTGGTACTGATACAGAGTGATACTACATGTCGGGATATTGCGTTTCCCTTTGCATTTTCTCTTTTGGGCAGAATTTCTTCAATACTTGGTTTCTTTAAAGCCCTGTCTGTTTATTTGTAAATGTCTATGTGGATATATATTACTACTACTGCTTGACTAGTGACTGCAAAATAATTTTATAAATAATTACTCATTCTTCTAACTGAATAGAACTGTTAACCTCTTCTTACATTTCACTGTATAATTGCCTTAATAGGAGACTGAGTGGTATTTATGATCTAAGGCCATAAATCGTGACTGCGTACGTCTGTGAAGTGTTTGCTGTTGCAGGCAGAGCCATGAAGAAGATGATTCCTGCGGATATTTCGGTTGTGTTATTCCTACTTTGGTGTTCAGTATAACTTCTAAAATTTAGTTATTTGGATTCCAGGAGGTAACAGACTGTGAGAAGGATTTTGGTTGCTTTCAGTGGGAATACCTTTGATAAAAAGTTGTAGTGTGTTTCTAAAAACATTGGTGGTGCGTTCACTGGAAATGGAATGGGAGAACTAATGCAGCTGCAGTATGAGAGCGCAGAATGCAACAAGAGCTGGTGATGGAAAGTAATACTCAGTGTTCCATCTGTTTGGGAAAACAATGAAATGCTACGAAATACGAGGTTTTCAGATGGGATTTTCTGTTTTCTTTTCCCTTTTGTTTTTCGTTAGTTATCTTGCTGTGATTTCGCTAACACGTTCAGACTCAGACAGGAGTTAAATGACTTTCTTTAGTACTAAACCCCACATCGTTGTGTGGAGAGTGATAACAGCTTTCGTACCAGCCTGTGCGAGAATGTTTAATTGCGACAATATCACGATGATGATCACATGCGCACTTAAAGCCGGAAGACCTCCGTTTCAAACTGCTTGTTAATTGTCCCAAAACCTACTGCAAAAGTGCTGGTACACTCTGCCAAAAATCACTTTCCTGTAGTAAGTCATCGATGAATCGCCATGGTTGACCGAGGTAATTGAATTAAGTACGTCTGGGTAGGCGAAGCGTTGTGGTGCGCAGGTGAAAGGCGGGACTGGCAGTCCGAGCAGCACCGCTGACTGTCTGGGATTTATGCCGTCATCTTGGGAAATCACCGAGAGGAGCGATAGCAGCAGTGCCTCCTTACGCGTGTGTGGCAAAATTCACACTTTGGTAGCTGTGAACCTAATTGAAGGTGCAGGAAGGACACGTTGGCCATAGCAGCTCTAACTCTAAAATTCGGTGTACTAGCATTACGCAAGAAAGAAATGTTTTGAGTTCTAAACCAAGGTTAACTTGAACTTGTGCAAATACATGAAATATTTAGCTTGGGATTTTGGTAGGCTGTGCTTGTGCTTTCCTAGGTAGGTGCGGCAGCTGCTGGGCAGAGGCAACAGCGGGAGCCGGCTTTGTCATGTGAACCATTCCCGTTCCCATTCCCATTCCATGACAGTGCCCGTGCGGATGTGCTTTGCCCGTGCGGTTGCTGCCTTCTGGCTCAGGTGCTGGGTGGCAGCGGCACACGGACAGCCTCGCTGCTCCCATGGGCTCCGGTGCTCCGGGTTTGGATCCCCATGGGTTCACCCAGGGCCAAAATAATATTTTCAACTTGTCAGTTACGGATTTGGGGGACTTCAGAGCCTTTTTCCTATGCGATAGGGCTTTGAATCCGTAATAAATCCCTTTCACTGTACTCTTCCTGTCGTCGTTCAGGGGTTGCCGAGCGCTAGCAGCAGACTGCCTGTCATCAGAATAACCTGTTTGAGCTTCAGTCACTTGTACTAATTTCTCAACTGATTTCGGGACAGATGACCACTGAGCCATTCCAAAAATGCTGTTTGAACTTGTAATTAGAGGAACGCGCACAAATGCAGAGCCAAAATTTGCCCTACAAAATAGGTAACTCTCGGTGTAGCTATCAAGAAAAGCATATGTTGTATGTAGTGTTAATTGTTGTTAGTTAATTGCATTTTAACATATTCAGTCAATTGGAATAATTAATATATCTGTCATGCTTTTTATTTGAAGCTGAAAAGGCTTGTGGTTGCTAAAGGTCCCGGACAGCCTTATTAGAGGATACAAGTCTTTTATAATTTACAGATGGAGAGCAAAAGCAGGCTGAGTCAGTGGTGACAAGGAGGGAGTTCGGAAGTCGGTCATCGCGGGTCCTCCTTCGCTCCCGGCCCCTTTCCCCCTCGCACCGCGCGGGCGCTGCCCACCGGGTACCGAGAGCTCTCACAGCCACAGCAAAGGGCTTTCCCACCCTCTCGCCAGTTTTAACAACTGAACGACTGTACTGTCTGTAGAGCTGTTCCTTAATTGCCTCTTGAAATATTTTGGTTATTTTTACGTTTTCCTGACTCCTCCCCGTTACGCGTGTCGGTATTACATCTGTTCAGGTCGGAAGGTGTAACAATTGATAACTCGTTCTGCTCGTGTGCGCCAACACCAGATTCAATTCTGTGCTAATTGAGTTTGAAAGTAGGACCTCCTTATCCCAAAATACAGGAGACCACATCTTTCAGTGGTTAGAATGATATTTTGTTCCACTGGAAGAAAGGAAACAATTTGTGCTTTAGTGTAAGTGAAAACATGTTTGTTTTCATATCTTTCTGTTTAACTTTTAGCTCCAGATTTTGCCTCCTAGGAGCTGCTGGGTTACAGAATAAGGATAATTGGAGCTGTTTCCCCGCCGTGGAAGCGCCTCTGGGCATTGCACGTTTAGGATGAGCTGGAGAAAGCCCCAGGCGCGTTTGGGCGGAGGGGGAGAGCGCCCGCCCGCGTGTCGGAGCGGCTGGGGAGGCCCACGGGAGGTGGTGAGGAGGCTTAGGAGAAACCGTGCTGCCAGCGGGGCGCCTGGGAGGGTGCTGCTTTCTGCTCCCTACCCCTAGTTATGAAGGTGGGTTTCCATTTCCAGATGGTCCCACTCTCTCCTCTCCGTGCTTCAGTAGGCTTGATGCAGTGTCCGGCTGTTAACTGCTTCAGAGCGACTTCTCCAACTGCCTGGTTCTATCCCAAACCCCTAATTATGGGCATCTTCGACAAAGTTTCTTGTAAGAGGAGACGCCGACACTCCAAGCTACAAATTCTCTTATGCGGGATCAGCAATACCCTGCTGTGGATCAGGCTGCCTGCTCGGTGGGTAGGAGCGGCTCAAGGAACGAGGCAGCAGTGCCGAGAGCTTGGTTGGAAGGGCTTCTTTCCCTACTGGTCTTCCAGATCGAGTTGTCTGGGCTGCAGATGTTGGAAGTTTGGATGCCAAGGTGTGTTCCTCAGGTCAGAGTTACATTTTTGTGGTATGATATAATGTTGATTTGCTAACGAAGAGCCTGTCGTTAGTGAAAGAGAAATGCTTGGGAAGGACCCCTGGGGCTTCGGGAAACGGCCGGGGCGGTGGGGGTGGTGCAGTTTGCTTTTAGGAAAGAAGAACTCTGGGGAGAGAAGGTCCAGGTTAACGGTCTATGGAGGCAACACGCCTCATTTACCTGTTAGCCTCATCTATCTCCTGGGTGGCATGGTTTGCTAACAAAAGGTCTTCGTCAACTTGTCAGAACAAAAAGAAGAGTTACAAGTGAAATGCAAAATGGTGCAGTACTAATATTTTGCTAGATGGTGCTGTGAGTCAGGTCCTCTGGTTGTGATATTTTGTCAGAAATTGACTGTGCTTTCCATCTTGGGTATAAGGATACATTTTAAATTTCTTCTGAAACAATTAACAAAATGCTATTTTGAGTATTTGCTCACAAATTCTGAGAAAAACATATTTTCTACCGTGAAATCAGTATTGCGTCCAATTATTAAACCTCTTTATTGTCTTGTCTTGTGAAATAGATAATGCTCACACTTAATCCCATGTCCCTGAAGTTATTTCTGACTCAGGTGGTTTGATCAGCTTTCTCCAGCCCATCTGTGGCAGTTCCTCGGCCTTTATTGAGTGGGCGGATAAAATTCCCCCTCTTTTATCACATTTGTGTTTCCTTACAATGACTTCTGAAGAAGCGAGTGCTTCTTATTTTTTTGAAAGTTGTAACCGTGGCTCTTTTATCTGCTCATCCTGGGGGGCTCTCTATTGCCCCCGTGGGAGCTTGAAACATAATTTCAGAAAAATAATTATAAGTTGATGCACGTAGATTGGTGCAAATTAGTACCTTTCTGATTCAGTGACAGTAAACATGACATTCAGCTGATTGCTTCCTACACTGCCCCATTAACTTTTATGTAGTTTCCAAAAAGACCAGCTTTACATTTCTTGAAATGATGGAAATAGTGAACAAGTGAGGCTACTTCTGTCCTTTTTAGTAACTAGATCGGAAGATTGGCCATCAAAACGGTTTGGGGAAGTACTGAAAATTTGAACAGTAAATCTAAACAAAATTACTCAGCTAAAATGCGGTGAAGTTAAATGGTGTATTGGGCTGATTTTTTAGAAGTGCTGATGTGATTTAACCCAAATGTCACTGACGGTGAATGGAACACAAGGAGTCTGAAAAAGTCCCATTCTTTTGTAAAATTACTTCACTGATCTAATTTTATATTATTTGCCTCCTGTCATTTTTACTTGTCCTGTTTTTAAATTATTTTTTTTTAAAGGAGAATTATTACAGTGTCTATTTGGTCCGTTTAGGGATGTCTGCATTGGAGAAACTGAAAGTTACAGTGAATTTGAAGTTTTATTCTATCTAAAAGATGATGGACGTTTCAGACTTTTTTTTAATGAAAAGGTTGTGGATGAAAATAAAACGAAGTCACCGAAATCTTCCATGTGAAAATTCATGCTTCCAGTATACATTTTTGAACAGCCAATCTGGCGATTATGAATTGAATCGGGGCAGATTGACTTCTGGGCAGTCTTTTGTGTTCGCCGTGCTGTTCAAGAGTCCCCCTACGTCTGCTTTTGCCCTTTCTCACAGCCATTTGGACAAATTAAGGAATGATGTTTTCCCTACAGATGGCTTTCTGCTCCTGAGATTGTTCCTTAATGAGCTCGGATACAACGCAGGTACTACGAGTAGCTGGCCTTTGTTTATAAATTTAGATAATGTACTCATTAATGCCATTTGAAGGTGTACCAAGTAGAAAGCGCGCACATCTTTTTATAGTTACGGGTAAAATCTGTAATGTAATTTCATAAGCTTTAATGGAATAGCGAAGGCAGCATTTGTTCTCGTACTCTGGTCGTTAGGTGTATTAACGAAGTGGCCGTGATACCGGGGTTCTGTTATAGCTGTGACTCCAGAAGTAATTTGTTCATAATGTTGAACATTTACGATATTCAAGGTTATTTTCAAAACACGGGCTCAGTTGGAGTCAGTGCGCACCTCATGGCAATCCTGACTCCTCACCTACATGCTGCTCACGCGACCCCGGGACTGTACGGAACATGTAATGAGGAAACCCCCTTAGTTGTATTAAATGTGTATTAATTTTCCGCTTTAGCTAAAGTATGCCAAAGCACAGCCTGCCATTTCCATTTTCTTATGTACCAGCATTTGTTTGCAAAAAAAGGAAGAAGGTCTTTCAATGACCTATGGATTAACAGTTGCCAAATGTAATATTATATTTATGAAAATATGAAAATATTTTCCGTCTCTTATTGCTTTGCATTAGAAACTGTACACAGCTGAAAAGCTTTTATTGTTTTGTTTGTTTGTTTTCTGTTGGTTTTTTTTTTGTATCAGGGCAGTGATGTAATTGAGGTGGGCTTTTTCCTTTTTGCCATTTTTCAATTTCGCTGCTCAGTTTACCTCTGCAAAATCCCTGATTGTGGTGTGTTCTCTGGGTCACGGGACGCGGGTCCGTTCGTCTGGTGGGTGTAAAACTCTGGGAGTTTGGAGTAGTTTATGTAACGTTATCTTTAACATTAATTGCAGAGAAATAGTTCTGCACAGAAGTAGTACGTTTTGTGTGTCATTTATGACTTGTGTGAGTTATCAAAGTTGTTCATAAGGGATTCAGCATGCTGGAAAGCGGTTGGGGAGCTCTTCGGTAATGATACGGTGATTAGCAACCCCGGTGTGTCCCAGAGTTCCATCGGTACAAATCTTCCCCCCAAACCCCAGTGCTCCCACGGGGGAGTTATTTTGGTGGGGTAGATGCTTTATTCTGTTGTTATTCCTAATAATTGTTATCATAATAATAACTTTTATCGTAATACTGATTTTAGCACAATAATAATTTTCATATTTGTTTTCTGGAGCAGAAACTGGAGCACAAACAAAGTAATCGGGAGGAATATTTGGTTAAAATGAGTCTCTGCAGTCCCAGCCGCGGTGCACTCTCCCCTCTCGCTCGGCGCTGGGAGGGCAGCGGGCGGTGGGCTTCGGCACGTGCCGTTCCGTCGCAGCGCTGGGGTCCCTGGGGGTGGCCGAGAGCAGGATTTGCTGCCGGCTCGGGGACCGGATCCCTGATCTCTCTCGCCGCACACGTGGACCCGGCGTGCTTTCCCCCCCTGCGGCAGTGTAGGGTTTATCTATTTTTTTTTTTTATTTTTCCCATGCGTCTGTGTTTCGCGAGCACGCTGGCAGTCGGGAGCCACATCGCCGCGCGTTCCGCCGTGCGCGGGGATGCCGGGCTGGGCTGGAACGGGATCGGTTCCTAACCGCTGGACTGCCTTTGCGTGAGTCTTCCGTCTTTTCCAAAATGCGATTTTGATATGGTGCATGTTTAAAGTCTGGATTTATGAGCGGTTGTCGCGGCGCGCGCTGTCAGCTGCTGTCGGAGCAGCAGCACATCTCATGCCATCCGTCCCTGCAGCAGATTTCCCGGCATGCGTACAGCGGCTGACCCACCCTCTGATTTTTCCCCGTTAAAAATTGCTTTGTCGAATAAAAGAACTGGGAAGACGTTCAGCCACGCTGTGTGACGCTGCGTTAATTAAATAGAGGAGCAGGAATTTTGAGCTGCTGGCTCTTGATTTTATGTGAAACTTGCTGTCTCTGCCTTTACCGTGCGTCCTGGCGGCGAGGGGCCGTGAGGGGCGGCCGAGGGGCTGCAGGGTTTGCCGGCGGCGCGTCACGGGGCTGCAGATGCCGCTCGCTCCCGTTCGCAGCGCCGTCTCCCTCGTTGCCCTGCAGAGCTTTGTGCGGGGGGTTGGTTTGGCAGCACTGCCGAAACCCGCTGTCCGTTCAGAGAGTGCAGTCGTTCTGTGCCCTGGGGAGGGTTTGTGGTGCCATTGGTTTAATGGCGAACTGGTGGAATACCGGGGGGGAGAGGAGCAGGCGAGGGAGCGGGGCAGCCGGCATTCCGCAGACGCGGCTGTGGTCGGGAGACTGCTGTTCTGAAGCTGGCGCTAAACGCGATCACATTGAGATTCCGTAATCCCTTAGTAACTGAGAGAAGGAGTTAACAGCTAGTACTCTCGGCTGCACGCTGCCCCCAGCAGCGCCCGCGCCGCCGGCCCTCGGTGGGATTCCGACCCCCGCTTCTGTCTGGGGTCCCAGCGGGAGGGCTGCGAGCTGCTGATGAGACAGCATCTTCCGGAGATTAAAATAGCATGTACATCTTGATGGGCTTTCTTAACACTGAGATATTTAAAAATTAAAGAGCCACAAAAGTTTTCCTCCCTCTACTGCTAGATACAGGAGAATACGGATCACTAAGCCAATATTTTACTGTGTCATTCACTTCCCTTTTGGCATTTGCAAAAAAATAACTATTTTCTATTTTTCATGGCAACTTCTGTAGAAGCTCCTTAACCGGGTTTATCTCGGTCCCTTCTGATCTTTATTTTCAATTAACACAGATATCTGTTTTCTAGCAATGATTTCACAACCCATTTACTTTTGGTGACCTCTTTTAGGTGCTGCGTCGGAGGCTTTGTCGATAGCTCTGGTCTTTCGCCATGTTGACAATCGTTACAGCAACTGAGTTGATTGCACTTCCACCAGCAATACTGTGTGCAAACTGTTGTCCAAATAGTAGGTCATGCCTAGAAATAATAGGTATTGCTAAAGCAAATACTAACAACTGCCTAAAACCATGCATAAATAAGATAACTGGCGGCACTGTTGGAACGACGGAGTCCTGATACGCACACAGGGTGAACACAGTCAAGACTGTAAACTTGAGCACTCAGAAGTTCAAAATGTGGGAATTAATGTTCCCTTAGCAGCAGTAGTTTGCCCCTTTTTTTTTTGCACGTATATTAAGATAACTCTTTAATTATGTATGGTATTGTTCCCTGGTAACCTTGCTCCTGCACTGCGGGGAAGGGAGTGTGCTCAAAATTTTGATTTGTAGCGAAGAGACGAAAAAATTAAACAGTTCAATCGTTCAACTCTTAACTGCAGGCTGTTCCTTCCCTTCCTGCAGTCCTCTGCCTTCTCACCATCCATCTTGAATTCCGCAGGGACCGGCCTCCTCCACTACCTGGCGTCGATTTGTTTGTGTTTTTTTAAATGTTTTTATTGCAAGTGTTCACCTTGTCACGGTTTCCGCCTGCGAGGGAGAAGGTGCCCGCTCTGCCCTGGAGCTGCCTGCGGGATGCTCTGGGTTTTCCGCTGGGCATATGTGACAGAGCGGGGCAGGTGGGAAGGGTCGGTGGGCCGTGGGCCAGAGGGCTAAGGGCTGCCCGGACCAGCCCCGAGGTTGCCCGCCTGTCCGGCGCGCATGCAGTGAGCCGGTGGGTTTATTCGTGTGCGTGCAGGTCTGGGAGAGGGACAGCTTCACCGCGGCTGTGCCGCTGCTGGACCTGCGTGGTGCGGGCAGTGCCCGTGGGGTGACGCTGGGTCTCACCGGGCTACAGCCTTTGCTGCAGCGGCACCACGTGCAGCAGCAACGGGGAGCGCAGCTGCCCGCCGACCGACGGCGTAAGAGATGCTGAGTCAGCAGGTTCCTTTTTTTTCCTTTCCCACCCTCCTAAATCGATTCGGGAAGATAAGTTACTGTGATCCTTCTCTTACCGTATTGTGTCAGTTGCAAATTACCGGAGACGTCTATACCAGACTCTGACTCCTGTGCAGCAGTTCCCGTTCCCAAACCTGATGGCTTTGGCACCGCGTTGTTGCCGTTTCATCCCGCTGTTGAGCACTGCAGAGCGTTAGAGCCCCACGACCGCTGCCCTGCCTTGCCCGATGCCTGTCCCGAAGCGCTGGGTTTGTTACGTCCGGGTGACAGTGCCGGAGAGACCCTGTCCTTCCAACTCATCTGAACCGGGTTACTTCCTACCTAGGCAGCAGGTCTTTCACTGGTGGGTTGGTGGTGTATCACTTTAAGCTCCCATCGTGTATTTTATAAATTTACTGCACTTGAAAAATACCTGCTTCACAGAGAGGGAAGCTGACTTCCAAGAGATCCAAACCTCTACTCATTTTGGGCTAAAAGCTAAGAGGTTTTTTTTCTTTTAAAATAAATAACTTACTGGTCTCTTAGATTTATTCCATTTTAGAAGATCCAGGTAGGATTTATATTCCAGGTAAAGCTATGGGGTAAAAGCCTTCTGTCTTCCGAACAGCAGCTTGTGTTTCCTCCCTACCGACAGCGCTGCCACGGAAAAACCTCGTTGCTCCTGTAAATGGGACACCCAAATTTTGGAAGAGCTGCAAACCGGCTGTGCTGATCTGCAGGTGGATGCTTTGGCGCTCTGCGCTCCCTGGGGCACCTCGCGATGTAAAAGCAAGAGACGCTTCCCTGTTCTTGCTCTGGGCTCCAGCAGCGGGTGGTGGTGGCTCTTTGCTGCAGAGGGCAGTTACGGGTCCCCAGAGAACGATGTTTGATTTTTCACTCATCTTCGGAAGGCGGCGGGTGGGGGAATGGTGCCGGCTCAGGTGGGTCTGACGGTGAAGCCCGGCTGGGAGAGGAGGGAGAACCTTCGGAGATCTGCAGGAGTGGGGACAGGGCTGACCAAAAGTGGAACCACGCAGAGGGCGTGCGGGCGACACGTGATTTGTTTAAAAGAGTGCAGTTAAGTGAAAGGAGAAAAAAATGGAGTGAGCACAAGTTCATACTCGATCTGTTCCTTCATCTCCAGCATTCATCCCAGCCAGCGGCTCTGGAGGGGTTGGCCATCCCTTGCTGTGCTATTAGCTTTTAAGCCCAATTTAGTCCTTAAAGTCCTTTATTCATTTTTTTTTCTCTCCTAACTTTGAAAACTCTTCCATCTCTGTCAGGCATATATTAGGCTTTGTGGGTATTATGTAGCTCTTAGAGATGAATAAGAATAAGGGCATTTTAAAGTTAATTTGGAACATCTGTTTATGATAGTGGAGCTGTATTATTAACGTAATGAAACATTAGCTGCCTTTGGCGTTCGAAAGCATTTCACTGAGATGAGAGTTAAGCTGTTGTCTAAATCCTGTTGCAAAGCACTACGGAAAAAGTTACTCTGTGAATTCGAGAAAAACTTACAAACCATTTTCATGTCACCAAACACTCCTTTGTTTTACCACACTTTTAAAAACAAAAATTGCATTAGATTTTTGAAGTCTTATTTCAGAGGTTTTTTTACGTTTTTTTAAAAACGTAATTTAACGCAACTGTGCCGCCTGTCCCTGTCCCCGGGCACCTCCTGGGGGATCCTCATGGCAGGACGGGGCCGGTGGTGGGGCTGTGCCAGGTGACGGGGCCGTTGTGTGCGCCATCTCCTGCGACCGCACATCCTGCGGCACTGCCTCCGTCGAACGGCCTCTCGCCCGCTCCGTACCGGGGGAAGGTTTGCCAGGACCCGCCTGGGCAGTCGCTGGGCTGTCCTGGCGTCACTCACAGGAACTATGCAAAAAACATAGGTTGAGTTTGTCTTTTGATGACGATTTTGTGGCTTCTGATAAATACAGGGGTTTACTGCTGACTTTAATATTGTGAGTTTCTTTTTGTAAGCCCAGATGTCTGTAACTTTCAGTTATGATCCTTATAATTATCACTTATTGTGTATTTACATTTGGAACTCAAAGGTTTTTTGCTTTCTTCGTAACTTCGAGGTGGTCCCTGTGGGCTCGTAGCTGAGTGGCCTTTAGCAGTGGTGGTTATATTGGATGCAAAGCAGCGTTCAGCACCAACATTGGGTATGACAAGGAAAAATACAGAGAGAGTGATCTATTAATCCTCCATTAGATGAATACTCTCTGATGCCGGCCGGACTGTAGGAAGACTCGGTGTGACTATCCCCAGGAGGGTATCTCCAGGCTGATAAAGGCTCCTCGAATAAGGCAAAACTGCAGTTGTATTTGCAACGTCACATCCTTCTTGCAACCAAAAGAGAAAAGTGAGCAGGGAAAACGTTGTGGTCTGTGCCCTCCTTGACACCCGGCCGTCGTGCCGGCATGTCGGGATGTGAGCAGTTGGGGAAATTGGGGGATTTCGGGGTTCCTTTAGCTGGCTGTGGGATGCCGACCTTTCCCTGTGGCTCTCATATGAGCACGGAAAGATGCCAAAGTGCCAGAAAATCATATTGCTGACCCCGTTCGAGGTGCCTCAGCACTGCTTCGGGGAAACGGGGGGCTGGAGCCGTCTTCCCAAGGGAAGAGGAAACAAAGCCCTTCGCCGTAGCCTGGGCTGTGGTCCTGCTGTTTTGGGGGGGTGTCGGTAGACCTACATTTTTGGTCACCTTATCAGTTCTGCTGTTGTGCTCCAACACACAACTTGCCTTTCAGGCCAGAGTAAGAGATGCGACTCAGCTGTCATAGGCATTGATAAAGTTGAATTACTTTATGGCGTAATAGGTGCACCCAACAAATAACTTCGAGGATATATAGAGCTGGAGAGAGAGAAACGTACCAGAGTGCAGCTGCTTTGAGTGTAATCAAAGAGTATAAATGCTAATACCAGCTATTGAGTTTTTAAACATCTGTTTAAGAATTTGGTTGTTTCAAAACTCTTTTTAAAGATTATAAAGGCCCCCCCCTCCCCTTGCCATAAGGTGGAACAACCCCTGGAATACGTCCCGCGTTTCAGATGCCAGGGTTTGCTTTTCACCATCTGCATAGAGTCTTTTTGCTTTCATTGCATAAACCCTGTGTACTCGAGCATCTGTATTGATGTGCACATCTATTGTTTCTAATCTGGTCAGTTGATCGATGAAGACCAGCATGTAATTAATTGTATAATATTGTACACAGTGTCCCACTCTACATTTATCCAGATGCATTTGTTATTTGTTAACTATAGCTGCTTTCCTAAACAGTTTCAAGAGGATATGATGAGAGTGGTTTTGTTCTTCCCAGCCTCCCCATTTTTCAGCTGACAAATAATTTTAAAGGGAAGCAATTTCAAAGGATATTCCTTCTTTTTTTATTAACCTGGATGCCTTTCATCATATGCTTAATATTTTTTGTATTTTGCTATGATGGTCCAAAGTGAAGGAACTAATTGAAGATGCGCAATTTGGTTACTGTTTGATTCAAGTATCTGTGGGGTCAGGAGGAGAAATTAAAAGCCTGCTTTATATCCTGGGGACCTCGCAGATTTCATTAGCGGTGGAAGGGTCAGCAGGGGAGTCAGCCGGCAGCTTGCCCCGGTGTCAGTCTGCAGGAGGGACCTGTTGTTGTGCTGTTCTACAAGATAGGTGATGGTGCGCAAGGAAAAGTTGCATCTGCCTGACCTGTCCACTATGATGTTCTACTTCTGCTGTTTTGGTTCTCATGCAGATGGAGGGAACGAGGAGCCACCAGACCGAAGACAGGCAAGTGTAGACTCCCATCAGAGCCGATCTGGGCAAGGTAAACCTTAGTGTTGTTCTGCCTCAGTGACTCGTTTCTCGTTTGTTCGCCTTTTATATATACATTTTGTGTTTTTCATAAGACTCTGTCATCTTCCGGACTTTTGTAACCCTCGTTATTATCCACACAGCCACAACTTTACTAATGCTCTCAAACCAGACTACGTTCGTATAGCTTGAAGGAGTTTAGGCCACCTCACGGGGCGGCACAGGCGTACCTGTGGAGGGTATGGCATCGCTGTTGAGCGGACGCAGGGACAGTGGTTGGAGCTGGTGATGTAACTCTTCAGCATGTACCAGTGCAAACCAGCGGCCCCCGGCACAGGGTGACTGCTTGCCTTCCCCGCTGATTGCCAAGGGGACCTGGCTGGTCCCCAGTGACCAGGTCATCCTTCCCCCACACCCCGCGATGTGCCAGGGCTGGGACCTGCGCGTTCCCGCCTGGGGGCTGAGCAGCCGCGTGCGATGGCTTTTGCTTTGTTTCCTCCTCCAGGAACAGGGCAAAAGGTCCTAGCAAGAGTAGTAAAAATAATTTTTATCTTTACATAATGATTCTACAAACTCTTCTGTTGAGTACCCATCGTTCACAATAGGCTTGGGGGTTAAAGCCACCACCGGAGCCGTGTAATGGGGATTTCTGCCACTGACAGCAGCAGCTCTTCGATCTGTGCTGGCTTACGTGTCCTTTGAAGTAGCTTGCTTAAGGTTTTAAGCATTTGCTCATTTGTGAGCGTTGTGAAAATACTGATATTTTGTCACACAGCTCCTGAGACTAAGAAGCATTTTTCGGAGGTGTGGCTCGGGTAGGTGCTGTGTGCGTTGACTGATTTTTCTCTTTTGGATTGCAGCAATAATTTTCCTTTCATTTTAGGTTCAAGTCTGTTGTTGTCATGGTGTCCTAATGACTTATTATGGAGACATTTTCTCCAGAGCATTGTTCTTTTTTGGCAGCATTCCAGTGTTGCCCGGGCAAAATGACTGCAAGTGATTGAAGCCTGTGATCAGGGTTGGGGGGGTCGGAATTCGGAGTGAAAACCCTGAAGCCCCGTGAAATGTCAACAGCCGAAACTGCTCTGTTAGCAGAGGATCTATTATTATTATTGTTGTTGTTATTGTTATTATAATTTTAAAATTTCTTATTTAAATTTTCTTATTTTAAAATAGAAGAGTTAAATAAAATTAAGAAGGGACAAGGGAATTCATAACTGCACACACCCCACAATAGCTCTGCGAATACAGAAAGAATGGTTGCTCTTTTCCAGCCCCTGGTAGCTCAGATGAAGTTGCTGATGTGCTCCTTCTGGGGGCCGTTAGTCCCTGTGATGTCCGTCCGTCTGCGTGTTGGCCCTTGGGCTGTCGGTACGAGACAGAGCAGCGCCGATGCAGCTGCTGGTGGGAGCTGCTGTTGGGTTTCTGTAGGCTCAAGTCAGACGCTCCGTTCTCTCGGGTGACGCTTCAGCCTATTCATTCAGCATCTCGGCTGCTGTGGAGAAGTACCGGTTTGGGGCAGAGCACCTGGGGCTTTTTGGCAAATACTTATTTGCCAAAGAATGACCAACCTCTATCTGTTTGCCTCACTGGGTCTGGCT
>RSEF01000027.1:1849529-1907598 GCA_003993805.1 Himantopus leucocephalus
GAGGCAGCACTGCAGGGGGGTCTCCCCAGAGCAGAGTAGAGGGCAAGAATCACCTCCCTAAAAGCTATACTCGGCTCTCAGCCTCTGACACAGAAACACTGACTTCATCGTCTACATCGCCTTGGTTACTGTGTTCACCAGCAGCAAAACGATCCTGTTTAAAAAGTCCCAGATTTGCTTTTTGTAGGGCCTTTTTGATTCCTTCTGACTCGTTTATAATTTGCCTGCAGACTTGTGATCAAACTCCTCTGCGATAGCGGGGAGTTCAGAGTCGGTTTGGACAGTCTCTGCTGAACAGCACTTGTAACCTCCAGAACGTTGAACGGCCACCCCAGGTGTGCCCGCCGGTCATTTACCCTCCTCAAATAATTGTTTTCCCTGTGAATCAGCTTTGCTTCTGTTTCAAAACACTTGCCCAGACCTCAGTTGGTCAAGAAGCCGGTGCCCAAAGTGCAGCTTGGAAGGATCTAGAGGTGTTGGGGAGGTGAATGTCTTGGTGAACCTTCATTTAGCAGTTGCAGAAATTAAGACAGGCTGACATCGGGGTAAGATATTGACACAAAAACTATAGAGAACCACTAATAATGTGTTTATTAGAACTTATCAGAAAGATACTGATTCACATCAAAGAACGTTGGACTTTGTGGAAGAGGTAACTTTTAAAAAGCGGACTAGCTGTTCCGTCCGTGGGGTATCACAGTTGTGTGTGTCGTAACCAGAATACGTGTTTTATACGAATTGAAGTAGTGCGTGTGTGACCTACCCCTGTGAGTATGTGCAGTTCGTGTGGCGTAAGAAAGGTGCTGCTACTGTGTCTCTTTTTTCATTAGCAATATCTGATGATGCTTTATAAAACACGGAGGTGCCCATGCGGTACGTTATAGTCACGTCTCTAGCCGTTCAAATAAATGCTTTTTCTTTTTCTCTTAGAGAGGAAGATCCCTGATGAAGATTTCATTATATTAATTGATGGTTTAAACGAGGCTGAATTTCACAAGCCCGATTATGGAGACACTATAGTATCATTCCTGAGCAAAATGATTGGAAAATTCCCTTCCTGGCTGAAGCTGGTAGTGACAGTCAGGACAAGTCTACAGGTACGCTGAGACCAAGAACTGCGATGAACTGTGTCACTGTCACCATGGGCTTTGATAAAGAAGATGTTGGTGGATATCTGCATTTGATTAAGACCCTTTATTTCAGGTTATGCTTTAGGCTTTTTTGTGCTTGGATTTACATTCATGTCCCCAAACTCACCCTACAGCGTTGCAAGGTTCTAATCCGGCATCACTTACTCGCGTCAATAAATGTTCGTCAGCAAATAGGTTAGTTCTGAGTGAGACAGCTCACGTGCCAGCGGGCTGCTTCCTCGCCGAGTGAGTTAGGAGGGTAGGGCCCGATGTCTGTGCGCCTGCGCTGCTGGAGAACATCCTCCTCTGCTGCGGGAGGGCGAGGGAATGCACATCCTCATACCCCTTCTGCGTGACCCGGAGCGTGAGGGTGTGACGGGTTCAGCCCGGGGGAGTCAATGTCAGGCCCAGACGTTATTCAGCTCAATGGAGAATGTCTTGAGCGGGTGCTGAAGCTCTAAGCTGAACGTTGTTTGGGTTATTCTTAAGTATTTTAATTTTAGTTTGCGGCTGGGCAGGTTTTTACCTCTCAGCCTGCCCTTAGCTACTCGTCACCCCGCTCTTGGCACAAGGATTAAGCTGACCTTAGTTTGTTGGCTCAACTGCTCGTCTGAACGGAGCAGGCTGGGAAGCCAACCCAACGACCCCCTTAGGGCAGATGTGCTCTTTCCCCTGCTCCGCGGTAGAGCTGGCTGGTTTGCAGCGTCACTTGTGGGAATGTTGACGCTGAGCGTCGGAGCCAGGAGCCCGGAGGAGACAGACGTCAGAGGGATGAGACGCGTTTGGGAGCCGGCTCAGAGCCGCGCTTCAGCCGGACCAGCCGCTCCGGGCACAGCGGTGTGTCTGCAGCTCTACATTTCTCATTTTTTTCATTATTAGCCATTCTTTTCATTAGCACAGGGCTGCGCAGTTCATTTTTACCGAGCTCCGTTAAGCAGTTTTATTGAGATTTGCCAATATTTACTGAGATCCACAGGTTGATTTAGTGTGGTCCTCCTGGCGGGGAGCTGAGTGCTGGTTCCAGCTCCACCAAAGCAGCCGGCTGCTGCCCGCCGCCTTTGGAGCTGGGAACCGCAGCAGCTCCCCGAGACACCAGGAGAGCACAGGCTACCTGCTGGTCTTTTTTGGCTCAGTAACGGAGTACATTAAACATCATTTGGAAGAAATCTTCTTGTAACTGTAGGTAAATTGCATCCCTATGATTTGAATTCCTCATTGAATTAGGGCTTTCGCAGCCCTGCGCTCGTCACTGCAAGCTTTAGTTTTGCACTGTGCTCACCCTCTTTGTTTTATTGGAGAATTGATGGCTTCTCCTGCAACTGCCTTGCCCGGCTCCGCTGCGTCATTTCTCCTGGCTTCGCAGTGCCTGAGAGCCCGTGACGCAAGAATTCCTTTGAAAAGGCCTTTGATGATCTTCGGTTTATGTTGCGCAAGCGTCAGCAGTGAGCTCGGCAGATGAGGGAATCCCTGGCCACGCCATCCTGCAGCAGATAGACCTGTTTATTTTGCGCTGCAGAATCCTCACTGTTACGTGTCCTCATATTTCCGTGCGTTTCCCTGTGCGGTACGGGAGCCTGCTCCTGGGGAGGTGCTTAGCTCGGCTTCAGCAAAGCTGCTTCTGGCCTCAGATCTGTCATCTGGTTGTCCGTCCCCTCTGACAGGACGGCGGAAGGGACGGCGTGTCGACTCGTGGTTGGGATGGGGCGGGAATAACAAGGGCACCGCGCTGTGTGAATTTTCCAGCCCTTTCCGTGGATGCGGTATTAGGAACCGTGTCCTTCATTTTTATTTCCGTCATGTTTCACACGCAATCTGCTTGATTATAGATGAGATTGTGAGGTCCTGAGGGCACAAACTGCCACCTTGTGTGCTTGCCCTGATGGAAGAGGCCTTAAAGGAGTCTCAAAGGTGCTATTGTAATATGTGCTAAGTTTGCTTAATGAATAATAAACACTGCCAGCATGAGTATCCTATTTTTTTTTTCTTTCTTTGTAGGAAATAATTAAGCTGTTGCCCTTCCACAGAATATTTTTGGATAGACTGGAGGAGAATGAAGCCATAGACCAGGACCTGCAGGCATATATCCTTCATCGGATACACAGCAGCTCAGAGATCCAGAACAACATCTCGCTTAACGGCAAAATGGACAACACTACGTTTGGCAAACTCAGTTCTCACCTCAAGACCTTGAGCCAAGGGTCCTATCTGTACCTAAAACTCACTTTTGATCTCATAGAGAAAGGATACCTAGTACTGAAAAGCTCCAGCTACAAAGTTGTCCCAGTGTCTCTGTCAGAAGTTTACCTGTTGCAGTGCAATATGAAGTTCCCAACGCAGTCTTCCTTTGATCGGGTTATGCCTCTCTTGAATGTGGCAGTGGCATCTCTGCATCCATTAACAGATGAACATATTTTTCAGGCCATTAATGCAGGTAACATTGAGGGCACTTTGGAGTGGGATGACTTTCAGCAGAGGATGGAGAACCTTTCTATGTTTCTTATCAAACGTAGAGATATGACGCGAATGTTTGTTCATCCCTCTTTCCGAGAATGGCTCATTTGGAGAGAAGAAGGTGAAAAGACCAAGTTTCTTTGTGATCCTAGGTAAGCAAATGCTCTGAGAAATCAGAGCCTACGAGTGTGTTCATCTCATCCTGTTATCTGAATCATTTCGTTTTACGAGGTAGCACGTGGATGCGGTTCCCCGACTTCGGTCTGTCTACACTGTAGATCCCTACATCCTTACTAGTCATCTTTGTCTTGTTCATGGAAAGAAATATGCACCCCCTGGGCACACAACTGACCCGGAAAACCTCATAGTCATCTTCAGAGTGAGATGAGCTGTTCCTCAGAAGGCCCCGAGCTGGCTGGCTGCCGTACGGGCATCGCCGGGGCTGTCTGCATTTGGGCAGATAACTCCTGCCAGCTCAGTCTGGAGAAGGGGAATCGTCCGCCCTTTCTCCAAAGGTATCGAAACCATGTGAAACAGAGGATAAGGAGGTGAGAGATGAGTAGTGTGGATGCGTCTTTTGCGGTTCGCTTCTTTTTGAAGTTTGAAGTAGTCCTACTACATGTCTTTTTGAAAACAAAATAAGGAACAGGATCAGGCTGTGGCGATTTTGGACTGTAAATGCATCTGTAATCTCCGTCCTGATAGCAGCAGAGTTCCTGGCTTAGCTCACAGGCAACAGAATTTAATCATGGTTAGATTTATATTCTCTAGACCAAATGATCAGTATCAGCAATGATGTATTTGTTTCTACTGAAGAGTGGAAACAGACGCTCTGACTGTAATTCTGGTAGTTTATTGCCATAAGCTTTGCTCCATGTTGTCTGTCCACTTCTTAAAATAAGATTATAGAAATCAGGGAAACACTCGGACTCAAGGCCGTGTCGGTGCATCTCCCAGACCCTGTGGTCAGTCTGAGGAAAATGGGATGGTATCTGCTGGAACTGAGTAGCCACCTGGCCGATGAAAGCAGCTATAGCTGTTAGTGGTGTCAGAGTAATTTACCACTTTAAATTTTGTGGTAAACAGGCTGCAGCAGAAAAGCACTATATAGCTCCTCCCAATGGGCATCTTCTCCGTTTTAGCCGGTTCTGCACAATAGTCCTATCGAGCGAACCCTTTGTAAAGCGTCTCACAGCAGCAGGTGGCTGTATATCAATCAATATTAGTTATTTAATATCCTTCCTCAGAGTCATTAAGTGCTTGTCACTGCGTAATGCTTTTCCACCCTGTTTGCAATGTCTGTGCGGCGCTCGCGCCTGTGGAGCTCAGAGCTTTCTCCCTCCCAGTCGCTCCCACCCGGCGCTACTGGTTTTGCCTGGCCCCCGTGGTGTTGGCTGGCCTGGCCGTCGGAGAGCCTGTCGTCGGCCGGGCGAGGGGACGGCAGCCAGCATGCCTGGCAATTAATTATCACTAATCACACCGCACTTGCCGTAACGAACTGTAACGAGAGCGACTTGGAAAAATCACTGCTTTCCTTGGTTACCAGGACGATAAAATGAAGGCGCAGGATGCTCAGCCGGTGGGGACGGCACCCCGCCTACGTAGGGCGCTGCGTGGGGTAGCAGTGCATACGGCCGGGGGGCGGGGGGCTTTGCTCCTCTGGGTCCAGAAATACTCCTCGGCGTTCTCACAGCAACAGGCAAGTGCGTTCTCAGAATAGCAAATTGAGAGTGAAACTCAAACGTGCTGCATTTTAGGTGGTTTCACACTCAAACCAGGCGTGCAACCGCGTGGGATTTCAGCGCGAAGGCACAAATCATCCCGTGTTCACTCGACGAGTCACAGCGATGTGTAGACCTCCGCTCAGCGTTCAGGTTTGGTGCTGCCTTTCACCAACGTCACGCACACGTCGTGCTGCCCTCAGGACCATTCAGGAGACTTTCAGACATCACTTTTCATCCCGTGTATGCCATTTCACGTGATGAATTAATGGTGACTTTACGGGGAACGCTCATGCTCTTTGCGAGGAGGGAATCCCCGCAGAGCCGACCCGACTCAGCCCCTTGCCACTGGCGAAAAAGAAGTTACAACACATATAACGGGCTCCCACTGCCTTGAGTGTGAGTCCATACGTACTGGAGGACTAATAAATATCTCTACTGTATAATGTGCACTAATTGCATTATACTCCGATGGTAGATAATGAAACAGGATACATTTCAGTGATTAATAGAGAGGACCCCCTGAGATTCAGCTATTGCGCTCCTCAAAATCCTCCTGTCCGGCTCTCGGGGAAGGGCTGATATTGAGATGTTGAGCTTAGAGCATGGTAAACCCTTAGCGGCGATTAAGATAAGTAATGATTTTTCATTTTATTTCTTCTAAAAGAAGCACAGCTTGCCACTGCCAGAGCTCATAGGAGTGGCCTAAGAAAATTTGCCCGCGTCTGGTTTGTTCACAGCGAGTTGGAATTCTTTCTGCTCGCTTGGGATTGGAGAAGACACGGCGACCGTGTGGGCCGCTCCTCAAGTTCATCGTCCGACGTTGCAGAAACGCGCTGCTAATGTGAACTTGCTGACCTTGCCATGTCCAGCCATAGAGAGTCGCGTTGCTGAGGCTGATTTTTTCCCCAGGAGAAGAACTTTGAAGCGAAGTGTGGTTTTGTGAAGCTGCTTTTAATTGACGTACCCTGACAGAGTGTCCAGGTGTGAGGATGGTACGAAGGAAATTGGGCTAATGGGCCTCGTGTCAGTGGCACGGCAGCTGGGGTAACCTTCCTCGCTTCATTAGTGACAGTGAGTTCCCATGTTCTCCGAAGTAAGGAGGAGAGGGGAGAGGAATAATGCAGTGTCCAGAAATTATCACCCTTTTCTACGTTTTTAGGATAAACAGCACATCTCCATCCTCCAGATTTTTGTGTTAGCCTGCTGAGACGCTATCCCTGTTCTTTGAACACTCACCGTGCGTTTGCTGTCCAAAGCAAAGGCTAATTGGCACAGGATCGCTATCGCTGCAGGCTCTCCTGCAGGGGGACACCCCCCGGCATCCGCCGTTGTTTAATAACGGGGCGCCAAAAAGGCGTTTGTCAGAGCGTTTAACCAGCATTGCGGTAACGACTCCCCCAGCCTGTCGGTGTAGCACTGTTAACCAAGTGTCTTAGTTGACAAATAACATAAAACATTTTAGGGAAAGACCCGATCCTTTGTGACTGGTGCACGGAGAAAGTAGTTATTATTGTATGTTCACTCTTGCGCTTGTATTTCTTAACCTAAATTCTGCTATAATGCTGTGCTGTTTTCTGCCTAGACTTAGTCAGAAACTTCCATGCAATTATTTTCCATGCTTTTACAACGCTGATAAAATGCTTTATCCCCGTGCTGCTGCTGAAGGGACTGTGAGAGGGAGAGAAGTGAAGTGATTTGCCCTGGCAAGGCAGTAAAAGAGCTGTGGGCAGATACGGACCCCAGAAGTTGAATTACGCTATCCAGATTTAAGTATCAACATCTGAGTTACTTGTCTCGACTGGCTTTATACTCAGAGGAGAGAAATAAGAATGATTCATTTCATCGTGAGCTAAAAGGCTAAAATAGGTCGGATGAAGAGCGCCTGGGAAGCGTCTCCTCCTGTTAATTTATGAGGGGAGCTCGGGGTGACGGGCTCACCGGGAGATGTCTCCAGTATTGACAAAGAAAATGGGATGAGGTGAATCTGTCCAGGCCGCTCTTCCAACCCATGCACAGGGGTTTGAGATAGAGTCACAGATTTTCTTTTCTTGTACAGGAAGGCTAAGGAAGGAAAAAGATACTCTCTATGCTGTTGCACGCATATGAGTGTCTTAATTTGGGCTTTTGCTTCTCAGGGTGGCACTGGACCACCCAGCGTTGCGCGTGCTGGTGGTACGTCCCCTGTCGTCACCGCTCAGTCTGGAGCAGGGTAGAAACCGGCTTTTTGTCTGGACTGCTCAGGGATCTTCCCAGCATCTGTGGGATCTTCACAAAATGAAGCATTTACATCTTCACCTCAGGTGCTTCACATGTGGCTTGGGTTCATCTCACCTAATTTTAGGTCTTGCAATCCACCCATCTGTTCCTCAGGCAGTCGCTCCG
Organism: Himantopus leucocephalus; assembly: GCA_003993805.1. NCBI lineage: Eukaryota > Metazoa > Chordata > Aves > Charadriiformes > Recurvirostridae > Himantopus > Himantopus leucocephalus. The sequence continues at coordinate 1,857,217 of RSEF01000027.1, forward strand.
GTCTCCTTTAGGACTTGAAGCAATTCATCTGGCCTGTTTCAGCCCTTGGCTTGGATGAGCTGAATCCCAGACCCCATCCCCTCCGCTGCCTGGAGGGCAGTCCAGGCGTGGACATGCCGCTCCTGCGGAGGTGACCTGCGCCAGGCTGGACCTCAGAGAAGATGGGAAGCTGCCGAGGTGGTGCCTTCGGTGGAGGATTGCTCCTGTTTGCTGAACTCTGGCAGTGCAGCCCGAGGTGTTTCTCCCAACCGGAGCTGCGGTGTTGGATAGGCAGAGCTCTGCTGAGCCAGTCTGCAAGTCAGCATAATGAACAATGCCTCTTGTCTGCAGAAATTAAACTGGTCCTCGACACGACGAAGGCTCTGTTCTGCTTCTGGCTCCTTGCTGTTGCACAGGTGTGTGGTTAACTGCACTTTGTGGTTTACCATGTGATGGGGACAGAAGCTTTTCTCCTCCTCTTTCCCTAAGAAGAGCAAGAGCGGTGAGGACAGCAGTCACCAGCGTGATGATGAAGGAGAGTCTCCTGGTGGAGAACTTTGGCAGGATATCTTGCTGCATGCAGGACGTTTTCACTGCGCGGAGATGCAGAGCTGTTCTTGTGGATACTACACGTAGAATCATATCATAGAATGGTATAGGTTGGAAGGGACCTTAAAGATCATCTAATTCCAACCCCCCTGCCCTGGGCAGGGACACCTCCCACCAGCCCAGGGTGCTCCAAGCCCCGTCCAACCTGGCCTTGAACACCTCCAGGGATGGGGCAGCCACAGCTTCTCGGGGCAACCTGCGCCACGGGCTCACCACCCGCACAGTCAACAATTTCTTCCTAATATCTCATCTAAATCTCCCCTCTTCCACTTTAAAGCCATTCCCCCTTGTCCTATCAAGGGGGGAGTGTGGTGTTAGTCTGAAATCCCAAACATCTATGGCCGGGTATGAACGCTCAGGTGTGGAGAGAGACCCGGCGGGCATTTGGCATCTCTCAAGATGGCGGTTGTTCAGCCACGGCGCCACTGGGTGCACGTGGCTCTGAAAGCCAAGCCTGGAAATACTGCGTGAGGAATCGATACTCTGCGACAGATGTCCTCTTCAGTGCACCAAGACTTTGTCAAGCAGCTCCTGCTCATTGACTTTATTAGAAGACATCTAATAATTAGGGATATCACCAACAAAACAATCAGGGAGAAGTACTGGGGGCTCCATCGTTGAGGTCAAAGGCGTCTCCTCATCTCTTCCCTCCTCTTCTACATCCACAAACCAAATCTGTCCCGGTCCCTGAAACCCCAAATAAAGGCACCCCGCGTGGATTAGCGTGCGCGGCGATCCAGGCAGAAGCGTGCATCTCTAATCCAACACGACGAGTTGCCATGGTTTCTAGCTGAGCTGTCTTTTAATGCAATACAGTGTAGATATTTTGCATTTTCCTTTTTCTCTCGGGAGGCATGCTGCAAGTGGAGACTTTTCCTACCCAAAAATTAATGTTTTTGTATATTACCCAGCAAAATGACAGTGTATACATTAGAAAAAAATAGGGGGTGGTTTTTTTTCATTTTGATGGAATGCTTAATCTGATTGACAAATAACAATCCCCAGTCAAAAGGGAATTAATTTAGAAAGTTTGGAGGAAAAGAAGTCGGTGAAAACGATATTTATAAAAATTCAGGGATACAAGAAGCAACTTTAAGTGGGGGGTGGGTCCTTGCATTACGCATCAGCTTCTTAAAAATTAACCACAGCTACCTCCTCCATACGTAGCTCACTGTGTCATTATGCTGCATGGATTAGTTGACTTTCTTCCTCTTTTATATTACAAGGTTCTGAAAAGCCCTTAAAATACACTCTGCTTTATTGTTAGCTGAAATGCTCAAGTGTTCACCAAAACTCAGGCTATGTCTTAAGGGTTCTCTCTGCACTCATGTGGGATGGATTGTACTCAGCGAGGCAAAGGTGCTATTTGAATTCAAGGTGAGGCAAAATAATGGGTTTATGATTATTTTTTTTTAATCCTTTATATACTTATGCAGAAAATTAAAAATAATGCAGTGCCCACTGGCACCTTGTGAGGACGGAGACGAAATAATGAGATTTTCACAGGCGGTCGGCAGCCGGTGGCAGATGCGGCGCTCGAGGTGCAGCAGGGAGCGGAGCGCTGCCGCCGCCGCTGGTATTGCGCATTGCTTTACCGTTGGAATTACCTCTCTTAATGTGTTTTTCATGGCTCCGGAGTGCCAGTCTTTTAGCTCGGCGTGTATCGTAGCTCACGCTGGGCTGTTCTGAGTGCCCCCAGGTACCGGTGCGTGCCAGCACTTGGTGCGTCAGCGGAAGCGGGAGGGATGTGCTGGGATTTGTTGTCCTGCCCTCTCCAGCTGTGGGCTGGATGCCACATGTCACCGAGATACATGAGGTCAGGTGTTCTTTCCTTGCCCAGCCTGCTCTCTGGTCGTCTGCACTTGTGCAAGGCCTGTGCTGAGTTAGTGTAATTAATTACCGAATCGCCACGGGATCTGGTGTGTTGAGACTATTTCCGCAGCTCTAATTTTGGCAGAAGTGTGGAGCCGCGGTAGAAGCGGTGGCTGACCTGTGATTTGGGGCAGGGCTTCATCTATACCCCACAGCATAAGGACAAGAGTGAAATGTTTCTCGCTCTTTTAATTTACTCCTCAAGCGGACCGTAGTGAGTGCCATATTTTTGGATCACAAAGACGAATCCATCATAATGTCCTCCAGTTTACTGGAGGGGCAAACACAATCTGTTCACCAAGCGGTAGAGACCTGATGGAGTGCTGACTCTCAGAATACAACTTTTAGACTTCCCATATGACTTCCAGAAAAAGTTTTCCGATTCCGTGACTTGTAACTGAGCACATTTTGAAATGAAAAAAAGGATGGGCAATGGCTCAGCAAAATGAATGGAGGAAACTTATTTTATGCAAGTATCCACATCGCCAGCATCTCTGGATGCTAAGTCTAATCTCACGCAGAAATACAGAGCTGAAAAATAAATTATTAAAGCCATCGGGAGCAAGTTGGGCAGCTGTGATGGGGACTGCTCTGAGCGTGGGCAGCCAATGCTTGTGTAACACGGTGTTTGGGACAGGGTGCACGCAGAAGAGAAGGAAACGTCAACTCATGGATGTGGTGGCTCTGTCTAGCGAAGTGCTGAAGCGGCTTAGCTGCAGGTTTTTCCTCTGAAATTTGGGCAGGGTTGCAGCTGCAGCGTCAGTTGGAAGAGGAGAGGAGAAATGGGAGACAGATTATAAATCATGACAGATGAGATGGAGAGCAGATGTGATCGCTGCCACCATAAAGGACAGCAGTAGAGCAGCTTGCTTCAACTGGCTCATTAGACATGCAACCTAAGCATTCCGATGCAGAGGGGGATTTGAATATATTTAGTTTCTTGAGTTACTGTCCTCATAAAATCTTGTCTTTTTCTTTTCTTCTGGGCTGTAAACTTCTGTATGCCGTACCATTTTCACATCTATACGGAGGAAAATGTTCATGGAATAATCCATTCCGTGGCACTGAGCCACCAAGAAGAGAGAAGTGGAGTTAATCGGAGGCAATATCAATGCTGACCGAAGAAAGAAATGTTGCTTCCTTTCTTCCCGTACGGAGCACAGCCATCTTCCAACGGTTCAGCAGAGAGTAGCCCTGACTTCGTTCCATCTTGCTTCTTACATGGTCATTTAACTCCTGGTCAAAGCAGCAGTAAAGCACTTCCAAATCACATTCCCCATTCTTTTATAGTCCTGTCTATTATAAATTACGTCAGGTTGAATGAGAACAGAGAGCATATCACCGTTTGCCTTTTGAGATCTTCTCTGTACGTTAACTGTGTAGCCACTGGAGAGCTTACTGGGAGACGCTGTTATTCGTTTTACCCGTCCAACGTATTTATTAAATATGCCAGCAGTCTCTTCACGCTGCTCTTGGACAACGCTGCTTTTCTCTGAATATAAAGTAACCTGTTCCTGGCAACCAGCAGGATTTCTGAAAAGCCTCGTGAGCTGAACGGAGACGAGGGAATTGCATCTTTACTCTCTGGGTCTGTTTTTTTAAATCTCATTAAGTCAGGGCCTGTAAGCAATTGGAACTGCTTTTTTCTCTCCTTTATCCTTCCTTTTTTGTTCTATATTTTTTAAATCATTGTAAGTATCTTTTGTTACCTTAAATCTGAAGGGTGCCATCAGAGTTGTCTGGTTTTCCTCTTTGCCGCTTCTCTTGGCAGCTCCCGGCGCCCGACTGCCGGTGTTTCGTGCAGCGTAGAGGTTCTCCAGGATCAGCTCCCGACACGGATACAGCTCCGTTATCCCGGATAAACTACAGACGAACTCTTTCTCTGTGATAGCCACGTATGTAACGGAATCTGAGGCAGGCACTCCCCATCCTTGATGAAATACGGGTGCGGCGTGGTTAGTACCTATGGAATTTTTAACAGATGTCCTTGAGAAATAAACCTGAGACCAGGACTGCGAGCAGATCTGCCGCGTAGTTCCAGTTTCAGCTGCGCTGCATCAGTGAGGTCATCGCTATTACATCTGCCAAAGTTACTTGAATAAACTTTCTCCCTGAATGATATGGTTGTGGACGCCGTTAATACCGCGTCAGAGGGGTAAGGAGCTTTCCAGCTCATTTGAAATTAGGAGTCGTGAAGCGCAAGATGCTCTAAAGCATCTCTTAATGCTGCAGCTCTCGTTAACTGCTGTTTGTTCCCCTCCTGGCTGCGTCCCGCGCGCGCTGGACCAGCCCTCCCTGCCCGCCCGGGGCCGAGGACGCGGGGCAAGGCACCGCTGCCGGCGCTCGGAGCTCACGTCCCTCCGAATGCAAACAGGATTGTAGCTGTGCAGATGGTATTGGTTTTACTGGTGTTCAGTCACACCCTGGCAGTGAAGGAACATCCAGTGAGCCTATTGATTTTACGAGATGTCAGAAACAAAATTTTAAGTCCTCCATCACCAAGATGCTGTTAGTTAAATTAAAACTGCTCTTACATATAAGCCAGATGCCATTAAGTGATCCCATTTCTGCTTCTCAAACGCTCACAGAGTGGTTCGTGCAATTCTGTAGCTCTCCTTTACACAAATCATGGTTTTGCTGCTTTTACTGCTGTAGAGGCTGCGGGGAATGGTAACGAAGCTCTAAGAGTTAGGGTGATCGCTGGGTGTGGATTTTTTGTGCAGTGCTTTGTCTCCGGTAAACCAGAAGCGGTCAGTCCAGCACTTCTGCTTGGCAGCAGTAACATCGTGGTTGAAATATTAAATTATGATCCGATGTCTTTCTAAGAGACCTGCTTCGGTGAAAGCTAGACTTAGTGTACAAGTCTTTGGCTCACGCATCTGTTGATAGTATGGGTTGAGCCACGTCACCTGTATTACGAAAAAGTGAGCTTAGATCATCACGTATAGCCCATTTCAGCATGGAAATCTCGTGTTTTCTAGCCAGAATGATGGATTTCTACTTTATGGTTGAGCCCCGTTAGGTGTTACTCTGTGTAATGAACAGTCGTGATTATGGTAGGAGTGGATCAGTGCGAATAAGACAACTGTTGGGTGAAGAAAGCAAGCAGCAACCATGCTGGCGTAGGTCTCGTGTCCCCGATCTTGTCGCCGATCGGGAGGTGTGTCTGCAGTTTCCTAAAGCCGCTAGAATTGGTAGCACACCGGCGCTGTGTCCTCGGTTGCTTCTAGGTGGGGTGGTTGGTTTTCGATCAGATACTCTGTAGCTTGTCTCTCTGCAATGAGATCTGACCCGAGGGATGGAAAGATTTTTCTTGGCTGTGAACTTGGCTGTCCCAGTTGGCTTAGCAAATTAAACCGCTGCTTAATTCTGTAGGAAAGAATATCGCGTGCTTAAGAGTGTTCCCTGTTTTGTTTGAATTTTCTTGTATAATGTTAATTCCTTCCAAGTTAACTTGCAATTTTAACATTAGAGGGGAAACTATGCTACAAAAATCAATAAATCAGTTTTGGTGATTAAACGATCCGTCCAGAGGTGCTCGCTGAGCGGAGCTTGGCCTCTCTGCAGCCTCCACAGACGTCCTCTGAAAGCGCAGGAGGCTCCGGGCTCTGTCAGAGCAGACATTGTTCTCGCTGCTGAAGTTATAAAATTGCACTCTGCAGAGCTGAATAAAATATGAATACACGTCTCTTGGAAGACCAGATTCGCCGGGCACAGTGTCAAGTCTCTGGATTTTGGAATGGTTTCATGGGATTAGCTGTAAGAAGGGAGATGTGGGTGTAATTTGGGGAGTTTGGACTTAAGTAGATTCAGAAGTAAACGGCACTGATTCTCCCTTTTTTTTTTTTTTTGCCTGTCTTTTACTCCAGTAGTGCAATGCCTTAACACTAGAGTAATTTTACACCCTTTTAAATCTCTTTTACTTTGCCTGAGGGATAAAGGAGTATTGGTGAAGCACAGATCCAGGAGCTTTCAATATTTTCTTGTGTGTTTCCCCACGCTCCGTCACAGCTCTTCGGTCATGCTGGTACTTTACTAGGGACGCCTTGTCCCCTTCCATCTACGGCACGAGGCACGGGGGCACGATGAGGGATGTGCCTGAGGTACCAACTCCCTGCGTCGCCTTGCTCTGTGCCCGGAGCTATATGTGCCTCGGCTTCGGGTGAATAAGGGAGCAGAGATGTAGGGACCGCTCTGCTGAAGGCAGCATCTCCCCTTGTGCCCATATATAGCCCTCGCTTGCATTAGCCTTCCTTAGAGCGGCTGTGTGCGCGCACCGGTTCCTGCCGTGCAGGGGCTTGCAAGGATGAAGACTCATCGTTATGTCTTTATATATACATGTATGTGCACGTTCCCACAGGCACCCCTGGCCATTACGGCAGCCTGCGCGAGCAGACAAAGGCTGCCGGAGCTGAGCTGGCAGCGCTATTAATTTTTCACAAAAAGAAATCTTACATTAAAAATAGAAAAATCTCTGATGATAAACTCTGCAGCGGTGAAATTCAAAGCAAATCATTTCACTGAGCTCCTTGATGTAGAAATCATTACTGCCATCCTCTGCTGTATTAAAAGAAAAAAAGAAAGAAAAAAAAAAAAAAAGCCTGTGCTGTTGGAGCCTGGTTTAGCATGCAATTAACGTTGACAGAACAAGTGACTGCAAGTATTTATCAACAAGCCCAAAGCCAAGGTCTGGGAAACATTGCAGAGGTAATGTATTACTCATGAATACTGTACTTTATTCTGGAATAGTTCGTACATGCCTTATTCATAGCAGCCAAAGTCATGCATATAATTAAATTTAGGTAAATACCCTACCAGCTGGAGCTGAAAAGCAATTTAGGAGCTAACTGCGGAACCCGGGCTCATGTGTCAGTCGGGAGCTGCACTTCATCTCTCGCCACAAAGTAAAGACACATGAGAAGTTTCTGGATCTTCAGCTCATGCTCGGGATTAATGTAGTTACAGCTCCATTCAGAGCCTTCCCAAACATTTTCAGAGAGTTTTCCACCAACAAGCAAACAACTGGTGGTGTTTCCTCTTCTGTGATGTGAAAAATGAGGGGAGAGAGGGGGGTGGCCGCGGGGTCCCTTTCCGCAGCCGCGCTGGGATCTGGAGCAGAAGGGCACGGTTCACGGTCGCCAGCCTGACGACTCTCCCCGGGAGGGAAACGAGCTCTGAGTGAACTCGCACCACCAACCTTTCAGTGGGGGTGAATGCATTGGCTCCCCTCCAGACCGTAAGCCCAGCGTTGTGAAGCTGATGAGCTGTTGAGATGCGTTGAGTGTATTAGAGTGATTATAGGTTTTCATACTCGGGCTGAACGGGGACGGATCAAATCCGGCAATTGCTGTGCTCCTTGACTTGCAGCTGTATCCAGCAACGCTCCAGCTGTGTTTCATAGTCACTTGTTTCCTTCTGATCTGTTTCTCCTTTCCACGGGCGTTCCTGGAGGTTAATCAGCATAATGAGCAAATGCGTTTGTCTGTCTCCTTTAGAAGGATGTGACCTGATGTTCTCCTCCTGCTCCAAAGATGGGGACAAAGAGGGGAAGAGCGAAAGGAAGGAAAGGCAACGAGCTGTAGATACCTTAAGGTGCTACAACCACTTCCGAGGCCCTTCTGTTTTCCCAGCTTTTTACATTTTGTCCCTTCTGTTGGTGCTATATGGAGAATTCTCCCAGCACAAACGTGTGGAAGTCGGTGGCACTGCCCTGTGCACAAGGCATCCTGCCTAATTTTAAGCACTCAGCTGAGGCATCTATGCTACATCTTGATGAGCTGGGCCACCATCTGGAGGAGCTTCTCCTTCTCCAGTGACGGGGAGCGTGGAGCTATGGGATCCCGATGCGGGCACCTCGCCATGGGCCAGGCCAGGGCGTGGAGAGGAGCTCGACAGGCAAACATGCAAAAAAAAGATTTTCTTCAGTTTCCTTTTAAGCTCAAGTCACCCTAAGAGTGAAGGGTACCATCAGTCAATAAAAACATTTCAGACAACAGTTTATTGTTTGAGTTGATGGTGCCTCTATAAATCTAATGGGGTTTTGGAGAGAGGAACAGTAGAATTACTCGTCGGTGAAAGAGTTTATTTTATGACATGTAAATGGGATGCGGTGCTCTCTCACCTGTCATGACCTGGGGATCAAGTCCTGCCTTGTAAGAAAAAGGTGTTTTATTTTTCACCCCACTCCTCCAGCGGGCAGATGTCCACGTCCTGCCAGTACCACGCGGTCTGGCAGAGCATCATCGGCCTCCGCTCAGATGAATCCCTGTATTATCGGTCCAGAAGGAGGTTCATTGGCAGGGCTTGGGGGAGACCTTGCCAAACACCTGGCCGTGGCATTACAAGTCTTTCACTTCTATTCTGAGTTTATTTTGAGACAGGGATAATCATTCTCCCTGGATGTGGATGTGCTGGTGAAGCCCCACTGTTGTGAAAACTTCTGTAACATTTACTTGATGTTTGGCCATCCCAAGTACTTCTTTGCTTTCCCAAACAGTGATGAGCTAATGTTCCGTGTCCTTAAAAGCCCTTCTAAAGCCATGGTTGATATCATATTTTGTTTTCTTTGGCTGAAAGGAGTTTGATTGCTTTTATGTGTAGTCACATTTTTATTTAGTTCTGAAATGAAGTGGGGTTGAAAAGGTCTCTCCCTTGGGAGTACCCAGGGACTTAAAGAACAATACGAATTTGTTGGCAAAACCCAAGAAAACTGCAAGTCCCCAGACCACTGAGGTCCAAGCGTGGAGCCCTGGTGGCCTCCTCCCCTTCTTGCTCCGTCTCCTGCTGTTGCATCCGCACGTGCCCGCAGGGGCAGGTATTTGCCAGTCTCACCCAGAAATGGTTTGCGATACTTTGCATTTTCGCACCGCCTGTGTTTTGTGCGTGTACGGAGAATCAGCTTCTCGCATCTTGGAGAAGACTCAGCCACGTTGGAACGTTCGGTGGGATAAGCTGTCTGTTTGTTTAAAAATGTCAGTAAAAATCACCGTTAGCAAAGGAAGTTATTGTCTCTTTTATTATGCTTTGCCTTAAACAAGGCTCTGTGTGTAGCTCACTTAATTTGCTTTCGTTGTCAACCTGGTGTGTCATTGCCAGAAGCATCTTTATTACTGGAAAAGCTGGAGAATGTGTTTAGAAGGAGTTTTACATGGAAAGAAAGTTGCTTCCCTCCGCAGGACATGGCACAGGGTGGAGAATGTAGTTGTCGTTTAAAGGACATTCTTTTCCCAAGTGTGGATGTTTTAAATATGTTATTTTCTAATGACTTCAGGAGTGGTGGCATGCTTTCAAAGTACAGTTCTCCTCTGCAAAACGACTATAAAAATAGCACTTCAGCTTTCATGAAATTGTACCTCTGGGGTTTCCGCATTTCCGTCTGCTCGTAGGAAATATATTGGTTTGGTTTTGCTGTCCTCCAATATTTGGGGGTTTTTTTTTGCGCTATCAGTGATCACCAATAATAAAGGACGCAATTAGTCGGTGGTTTACAAATGAGAATTAGTCCAGCTCTGTTTGCCAAAGCTGGACGAGGTTGGAGGCTTAGCAGGAGCAAAAATTGTTGTCAAAAGTTCTTGTGTTGGTGTAACAAGCAAATACTGACGTACTCTTCCTTCTCATTTTAGGAGTGGCCACACATTACTCGCCTTCTGGTTTTCCCGTCAAGAAGGAAAACTAAATCGACAGCAAACTATTGAACTGGGACATCACATTCTCAAAGCACATATTTTTAAGGTAACAAAAATTAAAATGAAGACTTCTGCCAACTTCATCCCCGCCGCGTGTAATCTGCCAGCACTGGCAGCATTCGGTCTCTTCATGTTTTAGGGTTGCTGTAAGAAGTGTGATTGCTTCAGGCTGCTGAAACGTGTAGAAGCGAGCTTCAGAAAATTGGCAATGGTATATAAGAAATCCTTGAAATTAAACCATCCTTCAGACTGTAAATTCAGCAGATAGCATCCTTACCTAGAATTACTCTTCTCCCATAAGAGGTTTCTTGCCATGTAAGACGAGTTCCTTGTAACAATATCTAGAAAAAACAAATCGTTTAAACGGAGTGGTTTTGAAGAATCCAACCCCAAATTCAGGTTGTGAAGGGAAGATCCGATGGTCCTTAAAATCTGACGGTGGGTCCGTTTTACTCTTCACACAGACAGTTAAGACCTGGCTAATCAAAAGGCAAACATGGATGTGACCCATATGACCCATAAATTAAATATTATTCTTTTGCCTGTTGGCCCATAAACCAGAAGACGGAAATGAGAGGATGGATTTGGAGGTGACAGGAAATACAGAATTTATTAAAAGTAAAATCTGTGAGTGCTTAACATCGGTAAAAATGAGGCTCTATTTGTATCTCATCTGTATTTAATTTTATAGACTTAAGAACTTTAGCAGCCCTGTGTTTCTGTATTTCTAGAGCAAACAGGCAGTTTGTGGCTCGTGTCCGTCCTGTTGGATTTATTTATTGGGTTCCCTGTGCTGAATTCACCATCAGGTGTAGTAGCAAAGTCTCCTCGTTTGGGAAGGCGATGGCTGGAGCCAAAGGGAAGAACCCCACATCGGCCCATTACCCGATTAGCGTATAATTTCCAAATTTTGTGTTATGTTCCAAAGGCCAAATTCAGCAGTGAGTTTACTATTCAGCTGCCATTTACATCTAAATCCGGTTCCAAATCTTCTTCGTTTCACACTTTCACGGCAGAAACAAATAACAGGGTTTCAGGCTCTAAACAAATGACAATTTTCATTAAGTGGACAAGTTGCCCGTAGATTCCAGATTTAATTGAGCAATATTTACAATAGTAGAAAATGCCAATTAGCATATGAAAAATGTCAGTACAGCCTTCTGTTTCTAATCACTGGGCAAAATCCTTGGTTTTGCAACACTGCGGTAAGAATAGTATGTCTCGGTGACAGATAAGCATAACAGTGTCTTATTTAGAAGTACTACAAAGTTTTGAAAGGGTTTGGATTAGCTGGATTAGAAACACTGGAAAACTTAGTCTTTCACTATTCCTTGAATAGCTTTATTTTTATTCCTTTTGTTAAGTTTTTACTGAGGATTTGTGAGTGTTTACCGAGTGAAACAATAGCTGCGTTAGTTTCTGCAGGAGGCATTGAGCTGGACTGTTGCAGACCATGTTTAAGATCTTGAGCATTCTTTAAAGAAAATATTTCCGAGAGTACGTACACAGACTCCTTTTCCTGTTGTCACTGACTGTATTTGTTTCTAAACAAGCATTTATTTTTTTTCCATTCAAGCTTTTCATTCTGTCGGATTTTTTACTGGAGCCGTTACCAGTGTGGTGTGGGGTTTCTGCCAAGCAGGGAGCGTGTCAGGTCATCGATTCAGTGTGTTTTTCCTGAAGTATCGTGTTATAGGAGCAGATTTCTGCAGACACAAAGATCCTCATTTTGACGGTATTTGTGGAAGCCCAATGCCATTGTAATTCCAGTTTATCTACCCATCGTGAAGCCAGGAAAGGATTAGAACAGGGCAAAAGCATTTTGTCCAGCCAGGGAGTACTGAGAGCTGGGTAGAGAGACAAACTTTGATTAAACAGTGCAGAAAACATCTTTGTCCTTCCCCAGTCCCTGTCGGTTCGAATCCACCGGCGCCTTGTGCAAGGTAAGGATGGGGCACTTGGAATTTCCAGGGGTACAGAAAATCAGTGATGCCCAGACACCAGGCGATGACCTGACACACAGGTGGTAAGAAGTTTTCGCGCTCCCCTCTTCGCGTGAGGGCTGAGATCTGCTCGTTTTCTTTTTTTGAACACAAACATCCTCAAACAGTTGGGGGAGAAAAAAAAAAAAGTACAAATGTTTTAGTCTTTTAAAGCAATTACCAGTCTTAACAGAAGCATATGGAAACCCAGCTTGGAAAGCCTGGCATGGAAAGAAAGGGCAAGAAGAGAAATGTGCAATAATGATACAAGAAGACCCAAACTTCAGGCTGGCGTATGTTTTGCAAATCAACCAAAGAGAAATCTTTGATTTCATCTTAAATTAGTTAGCTAAAATGTCAGTAATCCGGAACCGGGTGTCCCTCGTCCCCAGATTGAGAACGTAATGGCAGTTACAGGCAGAAACACTCACTTTGACAGCTGCGGGTATGTAAAGGTGCCTGATACTGCTTGAGAAACAGCCGCATAAAGGTCTTGTGTTGAAGGTACCAACGGCCAAATAGCAGAGGAGGCGATAAATTAGAAATTAAGGATGCTGACAGCCGCACAGAAGGGTGCAAAAAAGCACGCCTGTCTGAAAACTGGGGCTGTGTGGGGTTGGCAAGGTTATTCACGGGCAACCTGCGTGGGGAGGCCGTGCCTTGGTCCTGTGTCGGATGGCTCCCAGTGGAGTGGAAACCGCTGGTGGTATTTCGGTTTGATGTCGTGTCAAGTTGGGATTTGCTTTTGCTGAAGGATTCAACCTGCTTTACAGTTCTGGGCAGGAAAGGGAAACAGCAAAGGGAGGTACGATCTGTAAAATGAGAAATAGTGCAGTTTTGTTTCAGCAACTGAATGATAATGGCCTGGAATGTATTTATTCTTTAAAGGGTAAATGCCATCTTTTATGTCTTGCACTAATATCTGAGTATATATGTTCTAATACAGCAGTTAAGATTTTTATAGCGTATGTGATTATCTTCAGATGGCTATTCTGAAAATACATACTCTTTCCCTCAGTCCTGGTGGTAACTCAAACAGCTTATTTATGGGTTTGATGGTATTGCCACTATTTTTAAATTATTTTAACCCTTAATTATAAAATTGTTTTCCATTTGTCCAATTATACTGCACTGAGTTCACTGAAATTTACTGTTGACCTCTAATGTCCTGCGTTGTGTCATTTCAAAAGCAGCGTTTAATGGTGGCTAAAATTCCTGAGCTCTTTCTGCCTCTTAACACAAGCAAACGTTTTTCTCCGTTTAACTCCCTGAATTTTAAAGGAAATAAGCGCGTGGAGTTGTTATTTATAAGAGCTTGTCTAATCTGTTCCTTCTTTTTATGGTAAAACCATTTCAAGTGACAAATCTGTTGGTGGCTGTTCCGATGCTTCAGAGTATCTTTCACACGTAGGTATTAGAGGTCTGCAGCTGAGTCCGGCAGCGGGCTCAGATGATGATTCCTGCACATCTTCCTTCAGAGGAAACAAATCCCACCCATGCTGGTTTTCTTCCCACCGCCCTGCACCGTCCGTGTCAGTCTGTCGTATAAAAGACTTTAAACGCTGAAGTGTGATCCTGCTGCTTTGCACCGATAGAAATGACCACCCGGCGTGCAAGGAAGCAGAAATCAGGGTTTGCATATCAAAACAGAATTAAAGATGTCTGTACGGTTTCCACGGAAACAACAGACTTTAATGGTAAATCGATAGCAGAACGGCAACGTGTAGGGCGTACCCGCACCACGCAACGGAGCACAACACGCGGCGAAGCTCGGTGCTGGAGTTGCAGACCCGTTCCTCCCCTCTTCGATCCCGCTGTTTGCTCCCGTCCGGTGGCTACAGAGCAATTATTGCTCCTTTGACGAGAGGGGGGGAAACTTGCTTAGCAGTTCTGTGCTCTGCCAGTTAGTGTTGCTGGGAAAAGACATCAGACCTTCTAGATAACACGTGTAGCCTGGTCACGATGTCAGCCGGAAGGGCTGGAGGCAGTCTGGTACGAGATACGGGAATACTGTCCTCGGCTGTGGTTGACACTTCCTTAATTTCTCTCATTGTGAGCAGATGTTGTCATCTAGTTTAACCGTGCGAATAGGAAGGAAACCTTGTGAATCAGTTCTGCCAAAATAAGGTGTGCTTTATTAAAAAAAAAAGCAGCATGCAGTGCTCCTTAGCACGACGTTTTCCGAGAGTGTTGAAGGGATTCAGGTTCCTCACAGTTTAATCCTGCCTTTCCTAGACCTTGGAGGTGCCTCCGCTGCCTTTGCAAGTTGTTGCCTACAAGCTTGTTAATTCACTGCAAAGGTCAGATGTGGCGAATTGTCACGTTGTCTCGTGTGTAGCTGTTAGTGTCTTGAAACTCTTCGAAGTCCAAAGACCCAGGAGGATCTGCCCAGTGGAACTGAGCAGATTTGTAAGCTTGCATCTAAGTCATCTTTTCTTTTTTAGGGGCTGAGTAAAAAAGTTGGGGTGTCTTCTTCCATCCTGCAAGGGCTTTGGATCTCCTACAGTACCGAAGGTCTTTCGATGGCTTTGGCATCCCTGAGAAATCTCTACACGCCGAACATAAAGGTACTAGAGGAAGAGGAGGAGAGCTGGGGTGGTTCAGAGCTCACCGGAGAAGCTCCCAGCGATGCGCGGTAACCACACACAGAGTGTTCGCTCAGCTGCCTGCCCGTGGCAGTGGTCCTACCTGGGCAGCTTGCTGGGCGTTCCTCTTGAGCTGGGGAGAGGCCATCCGTTCAGTTGGGATTTTGTTACCGTCTGGGATGGTCCCTCAGCTCTTGTACATTGACCAGCGATATCCTTTTAGTGGCCGCGAGTGAACAGCGAATTTGCCGCTGTGCAAAATGGTTCACTTGGGTTTTTCCTCCCCAGAGATGAGGGATGCGACAACTGGTGTTGGGATTTGACAGCCCCGTAACGGGCTCTGGCTTAGGCAGGCACGAACTCGGAGGCAACGCCAAACACAACGGCACGTGCTCACAGGCGAGTGCGGGCACCCCGTGCCCGTTTGCATTGGTCAGGATGAGTGTGTCCGCTTAAGTGACTTCAACCCTACAGCAAAAAGGATTTCAGACAGCGATACAGATTTCAAATTGTCCTTCGTCTGGAAGGATGTTTGCTCCAGCTCCTTCCCATATGAGCAAAAATGCCTAAAATGGGACCGTGTATTTGGCAAGTGTTTTTAATGGGCGCTTTATGTCGTTCTCTGTCCGCTTGGAAGCATGCAGAGAGCCCTGGTTTAAATTCTTTTGTATTATCCTGAAAATAAACTAATGTCTCTCCGTAAGACTCAGCTAACAGGAGCTCTTCTTTCTCCGTGCAGGTCAGTCGGTTGCTGATTTTAGGAGGTGCAAACGTGAATTATCGGACCGAAGTTCTGAACAACGCCCCCATTTTGTGTGTCCAATCCCACCTGGGTTACACGGAGATGGTGGCTTTGCTCTTGGAGTTTGGGGCCAACGTAGATGCCGCTTCGGAAAGTGGCCTGACCCCCCTTGGCTACGCGGCGGCCGCTGGATTTCTCAGTATCGTTGTGCTGCTGTGCAAGAAACGGGCCAAGGTAAAGCGACCATGTTCCTCTAAAAGCTGATTTAAACTGTTCCACGTTTATGCACGGCAGGGCACAAGCTGCAGGCAGGACACGTAACGCTCGCTGAGGAATATCCTCCAGCAGATGAAGCCAGGGTGATGCTGCGGAGGGTTGGCTTTTCTGCTAAAAATGCAGCGGCTTTGAAAACCCGGCGTTGCCACCAGAGCTAAATAACGCCCGAGAGTCAG
The DNA here is from genome assembly GCA_003993805.1 of Himantopus leucocephalus. Taxonomy (NCBI): domain Eukaryota; kingdom Metazoa; phylum Chordata; class Aves; order Charadriiformes; family Recurvirostridae; genus Himantopus; species Himantopus leucocephalus. The sequence continues at coordinate 1,873,123 of RSEF01000027.1, forward strand.
TAATCAGTATTGTGGAATTCAAGTCTGAGGTAGGAACTGCCTAATCGCGCTGCATGGGTGGCCCTGAAGGATGGCCTGGAGAGGTCCTCGAACCTCGCGAGGTTAAAATGGCAACGTTGCTTTTGCAGCACGGAACGTTCTTTAAATGTCTCCTTGAGACACGTTTTCCAAAAACTTCTGTCAGACTTGTCCTAGAAAAATCCCCTTTGTTTAGCTTTGCGGTGAGTGGTTGGAGTTTTAATTGTATATAGTGAGTCAAGTTTAAATATTTTGTTGAAGAAGAAAATTGTGCTGATTTTTGAAGTGGAGCCTCCTGGAAACAATTTGTGGTTTCTCTATATGTTTAGCTTCGGTTCAAAAAGCAAAATATGGGTTTGTATAGTTTTGGTATGAAAGTCGGGATGACTGAGGGACCCATTTAGATCTTGCTGTGTTTTCTGTAATAACGCGAGGACAGTATGAAGGAGAAAAAGAATTCTGCTTTTCTTGGGATATTTTGAGAGAGTTGGGTGACTCCCTGACGCACGTTGGTAAGAAACAACATTCCCTCTCTGAGAACGGGAATATTTGGGCTGCAAAATGCAATGCGAGAGTCCTGCCACTTTTCCTTGAGTGTCCCTAACTGTACTGAGGAAATGCCCCAAAACCAGCTGGGTTTAGTTTGATGTTTGGCCAAGATAGTTTGGTTCTGGCATAGCAAACCGCAACGTTGATTGCTGCCTAAGTTGAGAAATAAGAAATATGAACATATTAATAATATTAGTAATATTAATATATGACAACTATTTCTCATATGTATAAGTATGATTAATATTAGTAGAATATATTAATATAATAATTATTTCTCGTATTTATAATATGAGAAATGAGAAATAATATGTTGCGGAGCACTGAAGGGGTTAACGGGCAGGAGGACGGGAGCTGCTCTGCCTGTCCTGTTTTCTCCAAGTTACTGGTGTTGGGACAGGACCTAGAAATCCCAGCTGGTGTATTCAGGCACGGAGTGAAAACCATGCCCGGTCCTGAAATCCGACCAAATAAGTTCCTACAGAGTTGCCAAGCGCGATCTCTGGTTCCTATTGACTTCTGCCAGCGTTGGGGTCGTGTTGTGCGTTCAACTACAGGCTGAGGCACTTCAGTGTCTCTCGAAAGAAATGGTGTCTGGCAAACAAGCTGGTTTTCCTGTTGCGGATTTGGATGAAGGAGATGATACCGGTGTGTGTGATTTCAACCCGCCAGAAAACACAGTTGCTGGACTTCAGGACACAAAGGGGAAAAGGCTTTTGCAGGCTTTGAGTCTGAAGAAAACTGAAGAAACCTAAAAATAATGGTAACTTCCCCAAAGCAAACGCTTGTGGCCAAGAGGATGCCGAAGCCTGGGGCAGGGTTGCTTTGTTTCTGGTCGTGGAAGGATAGTTTACCAGAAAAATGCACATTTTGCGCACGTGGCATTATTTTGAAACCCGGGATGGAAAGTCTGAGGAAGCGAAGACGTTTTGCCCATGATTTGCCTTAATTGTATTTTGTCGTCTCTTTTCAAGGTGGATCATTTGGACAAAAACGGTCAGTGCGCTCTGGTTCACGCTGCTCTCAGAGGCCACCTGGAGGTGGTGAAGTTCTTGATCCAATGCGACTGGACCATGGCTGGGCAGCAGCAGGGAGTGTTTAAGAAGAGCCACGCCATCCAGCAGGCGCTGATCGCTGCCGCCAGCATGGGCTACACCGAGGTAAGACCTACCAGCACGTCGGTGCCTCCGCGGGGTGGGAAACCAAGCGTTGACCATGTCTTCTAGCCAAAACGTTGACCGAGGAGGGTCTTGGAGGGGGAGTCAGTACCTCCGTCCTACTCTTCCTTGCCTTCCCATCCCAGGCAGCGGGGTTCACAGATCCCTTGGCAAACCCTGTGGTCTGGGCAGGCGTCCAAGAGAGGAAGCGTGACGAGCCTTTAAGTTGTTGGAAGAAACCTTTAAGCAAGGGTGGATAAACAGCACGTTGCTTACGCCGCTCCTCCAGCGCTGTTAGGGGAAGTGTGGGACCACGTAGCTTTGGACCGTATGTTGGGGGAGAGAAGAGCCGAAGAGCTTCCTCCTGTCATACCGATAAAGATTTGTGATGTGGAAAATGATGTATGTTTTCCTACCGAGAAGTAGTCTTTGAGGATTTTTGCATTGGTTGATTTCTTTGCTAAATTGAGCTCCTCTCATTTACTGGAGTTTAGATTTTGCTTTTGTTTAGCATAATCCATGAAAACATAGGTAATGTGCTCAGATCAGAGGAGCTAATTAAAGAAAGCCGGGAAATTCTTATTAGCTAAGTGACTGTGAGTTGAACCGATTAGAAGCAGATGTGACATCAAAACCCTAAAGATCTGCACACCGAGGACATAATTTGTAACAGGACACAGAACTATTTAAATGGGCATTTCCCCTCAGATAATACTGATGACCTTTATAACTTATAGAAGGAAGTTTAGGAATTGTTTAATATTTGTGTTGTACCATAAAAGCTGCATGGCCCCTTACAGAAAATACTGCCGTTCCCTGTTTTGAGGTGCTCGCAGTCGTAGGAGATGCAAGCGGATTTGCTCTTTTTCTCCGACTTCGGTAATAAAACAAGTATTTAGCGTGTTTATAAAGTGATCTTAATCAGTGGTGGAGCCACTCTGGAGTCGTTGCTGTGATTATGCCCTCGTGTAACCGTGCGAGACAGCTTTACGGTTTAGCCAGGCCACTGAGGTCCACTAAGCAGCGCAGCGCCCGGCTGGGAGGTCCGCCGAGCACACAGGGGGTCTGTGCCGCCACGGCCACGCGCTCCCATCGGGGCAGCAGCACACACACAGGGCATCTGCTGTGGAAGGACCATGAGCATCACTTCAACAGCGCCTTTCACGGAGGCACTCTCCTGGGTTTCCTGCTCCCCCCCGTGCTGCTGTCGTTCCCCATGTCCCATTTAGCACGAGAGCATCACTGGCAGGACATGGGAAAACAGCACTTGTCCCCAGAATCCCTGCTCCCCTGTGCTGGTGCCTCTCTTGGTCCGTGCCCACGGGCAGCTGCAGGCAGCGCGGCAGGCACGGCTTCCTCCCAGGTATTCCGGAAAGGCTCATTGTAGCCTAGACCCCAGCAGATAATTGTTTCTCCTGGAATGAGGAAAATGTTTTTGTCCTTCAGTCACTACAGTAAAATCTCCATTTTCTACTTAGCCTCTTGCTTTCTCGCATCATATGATCCAAACACTGAAATTTTCTGCCAGTTTTCAGTCAATTAAATCCTTTAATTTACCCTTTAAAGAAGTTAATTTGCTTCTCTGGGGTTTCAAGCATCCACAGCTGGAAGAAAACATAGTGGAAATCTTTTTAACAGTCTGCTTAAAAACAGTATTTGCTAGAAAGGAGCTAATAGTTTCTGGAAGTATCTTCATCTGGGCTGGAGCTTAAGCTGATGGAGAGGCTAACGATTATAACTGCACCACGACATCACTTGTCCGTGACTCAGTTTCTCCAGCAGTAAAAGGAGATGATCACACTCATTGCAGCCCTCCAGGGGAGAGTCCATAGAGACGGACACACCGGTGTTTCCGCACTGGTCACGGCAGCTGTAGCTGCAGACGACGGCGCATCACCTGCGCACGGGGGTCAACTGCCGCAGGACAGACGCAGTTACAAGGAACCGACACTACAAAGGCTCATCATGTGCGGTCGTATCGAGGCACTTGGGTGGGTCGGTTTTGTTTTGCTTGTACAGGGCAGCAGGTTCAGCGACTGATCTCTGGGCGAATATCTCCTTGAGCTCCGGGTGCCAGGCAGAGACTGTTTCTTTTCCTGTGTGTATTCAGAGCAACTCGTGTTAAGGTGTCAGCAGTTTATATATAACGCATCCAAGTTCGTGAGCTGACATGTCATTTTGTTTTAGATTGTCTCCTACCTGCTCGATCTTCCAGAAAAAGACGAAGAGGAGGTGGAGCGAGCGCAAATCAACAGCTTTGACAGCCTTTGGGGAGAGACAGGTGATTGCTGCAGATGCTGTAGCTTCTTCTTGCGTGTTTGTGTTTGTGTGTATGGGCTCTCCGTCGCCTGATGCATCCCTGATCCCTGGCGTTGTTTTGATGACGGGAGGAGGATCGGTCCCTCTGATTTGATTTCAGATTGACAGGGGCTGGGGTGGAGCTCGCATTCAGCTTGAGTAAAACATAAAAGTTTGAGGTTTGAAAATCCTGAGCCTCTGCAGCTCCTGGTGCTTTTCAGGAGCGTGCAGGCATGCAGCATCTCTGACACCCAGGCCGCTGATTTCACCAAAACATCTCACATCAAGTGAGATGGACACAAAATTCTGCTCTTTCTCTCTTGATATTTATTCAAAGCACCTCCGTGTTTCTCTCCCCGCTTCCATGTTACATGCAGCACCACCACTGATAATTTTTCCATTTGATTTTCTAAAAATGTGTCATTATTTAGCACATGGTGATTAAACAAATGTCCTTTTGTGCAATACTGTATTTTTGTATAATACAGAAGCCCTGCTTTCCTAACTTCTACCAAAACAACAGCAGCCACTCACCCCTTCCACTCCACAGATATGAAACGTGCTGTCATCTCTGTTTTTTGAGATATTCAGACTTGGGGGTTTTAGCTTTTAACTCCAATGACCTCATAAATATTATCCACTGTCTTTTGTACTCAACTCACTAATCTACTTGCATCACTGGTAATGTTCCTGTCAAGTTAATACACCAAGGTAATGTTCCTGTCTGGGTAACGGAGCACTGATTTTGATTCTGTCAGCTTTGCTTAAAAATGACACGATCCAAGGGTACGGAGAGCGGCTGGCATGTGGCTTGGTCTTTGGTCAGGTCGGTTTTGGTTAGAAAGGGGTGTCGGGGGGAGCAGGGTTGTATTTTGAGCTGGTTTGTACACTGTACCTTTGAAAATGTAGCCTCATTAGAGCCTTGTAATGAGTGGAGTCTATCAGCAAGTACTGCCCCTGAGCTTTAAAGGACAAAGTCGGAGGGATGAGTTGTCCCAGCAAGGAGCCTGGCGGGTGGCCGGGCCACTCGCAGGGCATCGGGGATGGAGTCGGCTCCTGCGCCCGCGGGGACGTAACTGAGTAGCAAGGGCTTTGTGCCATTATTAGTGGAAATAAGGGGAACATACAAATAAGCAGTTTAGAAGTGCCCCTAGGGTGTCATGGGAGAAGAAGGAAACTGAGTACGGAATTAGCCAAATGAAATGACTGAGCAGTGGTAAGAGGACAATGGCTTCGCTACCGGTGAGCTCACCGTCTGAAGTGGTGACCAGGCCGGAGACAGCTCGTCCAAAATGTTCTCTGGTATTTGTGTCCTGAGGACTATCTTGCCAATAGGATGGTGATCCAGATGCCTTCAGAGTTTGATCCAAAGCCACTAAGATGTCTCCCTGCAAAATAACCTCATGGGCAGCGTCAGACTCTGAGCTCTTTGAGTTAAGGTGGCCCTGGGTTGTCTGGATGAATCTGGCAAAGCCGGGTGTAAAGCCACAGGCATGGCCAAACTGGTGTCTAACCCTGCCCATCCCTGGAGCTCTCTGCCTTTGCAGGTGACACCGTCCTGCTCTCTCCTGCTCAGCCGTGCTCTCCGGTCTGAAAGCTATGGTCTTCTCCCTGACAACATCCAGCTCTTCCCTTTCCATGTGTCCCGGGCAGCTCTGCCCTTCCCAGCCTGCCCGTTGCCTCAAGGACTCTTCAGCAGAAGCCTTTTCCATCTCTGTTGTCCCCCTTGCACACCTCTGCTCCCAACAATGCCCAAAGCTGGACTCACACAGACATCTGGGAGTTTCTGTGAGTGAGAGGGGTTTCTGAGTAACTGGAATAGTTGGGAATGTGGATTTGTGATTCACAAATGGCACTCAAATTGAGGAGCTATCTCAAAGGAATACCCATTTATCCCATTAAAATTGGTGGTAGGTAGGATGGGAAAATGTGCGAAAACGAGCCAGCCACCAAATTGAGCAGTCTTTTGTCCCATCGCAGGCAGGACAAGTTTCTATGGATCTCAAGACTCCCTTTCACTTTGTTTTATTATTATTTTCCCAAAAGTAAATAGTGAGCTTAGATAAATTTGAAGAGAAATGCTGGTTTCCACCTAAAAATAGTAATCTGCTCTAAAAATCTGAATCGCGTCTTGGGTGGTTTTTGATACTTGTTGCTCGTGTGTCTAATCTTCCGCCGGGCAGAGCTGCCTGCCTGGCTTAGCGATATCAGCCTGATATCATCCAAACAGCAGTGCCAAGTTACATCATAAGTTTAGGAACTGCTGACAGCACACTATAGCCAGCTCCAGATGGAATATTTCCCCCTGGGACAAGACTAATACCGAAACCCAGCACAAAAGTATCTGAGTCACTTGTAATAACTCCATCAGAGTTGGAGGTGCAAAGAACGACTCCATCAAACTGCGTTTGTGTTGCTGCCGGGCTGTGAAACAGGTACACGTACTGCATAGGAGCAATTTCATGATTCCTTCTCCAGATAAAGTTGTTTTTTTTTTTCAAAAACAGACGTGCTCTGCACAACAGCAGAGGCAGAATGAGCTGTTGCGGATCCCTGGTGTTGGAGACTGTGGCTTGTCTGACGTTGCTCGCTGACGGAGAGGGGCACGTCCACACCTGAAACTTGGCTCAGGCTTTGTTTGAGCCGTGTTTCGAGAAATGCAGTGACTGTTTTACGGCGTTTATGCCAAGACTTTGTTATTGCACGGAGAGTTGTTCTCCTGGCACTAAGTCCTCATGGAAAAGCTGCAAAATGAACGTTCCTGTTTTCCAGCCCAGGATCCTGGTCGCTGCTCCTTGGCTGGGCTTGGTGGACTCGCCTCGTTCATGCTGGGCCACAGGAGCTCTCTGGCAGACAGTAAAATTTCAGGAAAATCGATTTCCATTTCTTTGATCTCCTCTTATCACCTTTCCTTGGCTTTTCCAGTCTCCTCTCAACACACAGGCTCAGCCTTACCTTGCGCTGTGGGGTTTTTGGAGACATCAGTGATGTGAGAAAGAGGTTGATAAGTCCATCTAAGGAGTGCTAAAAGGCTTAAATAAGTGCGTACTTCTAGAATTTTAGTAGAAGTAGTTTAATTGAGCTTTTGGGCTTGGACAGTTGGGCGCCAGCCACAGGACAGTGCTCTGGGCTTGAGGTGACCAGCAGTGGAGCTGGAGCTTGGGGATGTCAAAAGCGGTGGTGGTTGGGAGGATGGAGGGACAGGGGTGAGGCCCCGGATTCACTCACAGCCGCAGAGCGTCCAGCTCATTGCCGTCGGAGGGACCACAGGGGGTTACCTACCCCAACCTTCTGTTCAAAGCACAGGCACTGGTGAAGTCTGGGCGTACCCCAGTGAGCTGGTCTCCTAGGGCCCAGCTGGACTGAGCTCCTTTCAGCCCTCGCGGAGTTTCTCCATTTCTGAGGAGAGATGCTTAGATACCCGTGCGGCATACAAGACGAGCTTGGATTGGTTTCTCTCAGCAGCAGGCAGCAAATCCAGGTCATCAGTACGGGACCTTCCTGAAGCAGCGAGGTCTCGCTGCTGAGTAGCACAGAAGCTTTTGAGCTTCCCTTGAGTTGGAGCTGCAGAGGACAGGCTGGAGCTACCAGTTGCTTTGACCCTGAGGAACGGAGCAGCCAAAAGACACGTCAGTCCAGGCAGAGCAGATCGCAAGGCGGAGTGGAGAAGGATATGGCCGTGGATCAAATCATCCTGTTTCAGTGAAGTCTTTTCCAAAGAACGTTTCATGGTGAACACCAAACACTTAGGTGGTTTACAGTATTTTGATTGTTGCAAACATAAGTCATTTTGACGTGAAATACCTCAAATTAACCTGCAACATTTCAAGTGCAGGCGGGTTTGGAAATAGAACCCAAAAGCCCCGCGTACCGATCCCTCTGCTGTGCACATTACACACAGTCCTCCTTCTATATTTGTAGCTTACGTTTAAAACCCACATGGATCTGATTATAGATTTTGCAGTATGTTCTGCTTGTGGCAGCGAGATGATTTTTCTTTTAACTCTTGGTGTCTCTCAACCCCAAGAGAAGAAAAGTCAACCATAATGTGGAACAGAATAGGGAATTAATTAAATCCCCCAACATTAACAGTGTTGCAGTTGGAAACCCATCAACACCTCGTAATCAGCCATCCCACAGAAATGTACTTCAAAGAAAAAACAAGCTACGTCAGTTAGAAATAGACTCCCACCTTCTGCTCAAACTCCTGCTGGAAGCAGCAGAGCATCGAGCCAGAGGAGCTGTGCTGAAGTGCACAGAAAGTTAGGGCGAGGAGGGAGGAACCGAAAAGTCTAAAATTAATACCAAAGACGAGTCAAAGGCAGGTCCTGCACTTGGAACTATTTTCAGGTCGAATGTGTCTTTTCTAACCCAACCGTACTTCCCGAGTTAACAGAGCACATTTTGTCAGGGAAGGAGCTGTCAGGTGTTACTTCTGCCCACCTGTAGTACTGTGAGCATCCGTAATACTGGAAGTGAGAGTTAATTTTAGTTTTGCACAAAGACCTTCGCTGGTAGGATCTGTCCTGGGCAGAAACAAAGCGCAGAATTAGCGCTTTTCTTGGAGAATGGGTGAACATATTCATACCATTTTTGCTTTCCGGTTGTTTCCCTGGTTTCAAAGATCTGCGGGCTAAAGCGGGATATTAAAAATAGAAGTCCTCCATCTGAATTATGCTGCTGGGTGCTTGGTCAGACAAAAGCCACAAGCTGACTGACACCCGGTGGCTGGCAGTGATCTGTCAGGGCCTCCAGCTTGATCCCTCACTTGCTGTCTTGTAGTCATGGTGGGAAGAGCCAAGGGCAGGTTGCAGAAGGTCTTGTCAAGACAGCACGTACCTGAAGACCTGGGTTTTCTCTGGACATGGTGCCCCTGCTGAGACACACTCAGCCTTGCAGCCTCTGCCTTTGGCAGTGGGGAAACGGTGACAGTTTCACGTGACAAGGCTCTACCCTTCTTTGCAGCAGCACCTTGAACCTCAGTCACACGTGCCTGTAGGTTATTTTATGCTTATTGCGGTTCTCATCCGGTTTCACTGTGACTTGCAGAAAATAAGATGGTTGTCCCAACCAGCCTCTTTCCGTAAGGTTATGAGATGCTGTCATGGAGGAGTTGACCTTTGAAGTAAACTAAAATGACAACTGAGAGCTACAACTGTACTGATCCAACCCATTTTCTTTGTTCGTTTTGCCTGTCATGAGATCTGTTTGGCGTTTCAGGCACCATCGCTTTGATATCCAGCAGAAAGACCGATCTCCAGATGTGAAAAAACTCTGCAGAGAGTGTTGCTCTTTCCCTTCACTGCTTTTCTCTCTCCCCCAGCTCTGACGGCGGCGGCCGGGCGCGGGAAGCTGGAGGTCTGCCGGCTCCTCCTGGAGCAGGGCGCCGCGGTGGCACAGCCCAACCGCCGCGGGGTGGTTCCGCTCTTCAGCGCCGTCAGACAGGGCCACTGGCAGGTGAGTGGGGTCCTCGCGCCGCCAGGATGGCCTGAAATGTAGGGTCAGGTCATCCCTTCCATCTTGCTGAAATATGGGTGGAGAAGACAACTCTTTCAGGGAATGATCAGCACGAGAAGAGATATTGATGCTTCCAACACCTGGAGCTCTTGCTGGCTACAGCCAGCTTTTGCTTAAGTACTGTGTTATTTCATAATTTGAGAGGCAAATGGGATGCTCTTGACTTAAAAGGTCATTTTTTCTGTCCTTACACACTTTTCTTATGCCCTAATCTTGCAGCAGTAATCTCAGGGCACCGTGCCTTGGGGGGGTGAAGTTTCAGGACATGAGGCCCACTCTGCTCTTCCTTGGCTCTGGTTTCTCTACGTACGACGTGTGTTCCCAACTGGATCTCTACGTCCAACGTGTGTTTTCTCGCTTTATGTGTTGCAGATTGTAGATCTCTTACTCACGCACGGCGCTGATGTGAACATGGCAGACAAGCAGGGGCGGACGCCGCTGATGATGGCTGCATCTGAGGGACATCTGGGCACAGTGGAGTTTCTCCTTGCACAAGGTTAGAGCACGTGCTTGGAAGTGCGATGGCGACCGGCCACGGCGAGTCCCACCGCACTGTCTCCTGCGCAGCTGGAGTTTGTAATGTCGGGGTGGGGATTGTAATCCCGCTGCTGGATCGGGAGGTGGAGAGGTTCTCAGCGCCGTATCCAGCTTATTGGAGATCAAGACTAGAGTAGTCACAGCGTTAATCTTGTCTGTCCGTTTTGTTGTCTGTGTTTGGTGCTCACAGCCTCAAAACCACGCATTTGAGTTAGAAAATAAAATAACGTATCACAGGTGCTTTGAGCATTGAGTTGAGAATATGACCTCGAACCGTGCTTAGACAAAAAAATCAACAAGCGATGTGACTGAACCGTCAACATCGCCATGGAGCAGGCAGGCAAGACTCAAGCGCAGGACCAGAGTCCGGGACACGTTTTAACACTTCCATTTTTAGTGCTAGTATTGTTGCCCACGTCTTTGATGCCAACATCAGCAGGAGGGTGAGGCCCCGACACAGGGAAGGATTTGGTGTATTTGTTGAAAAGAAAACAGAAATGTTTTGAAGATGGTCTGCTCCTCAGCTTTGCACTCGCAGATTCCCTTCGCTCAGTCCTTTCAGTGTCTAATTAAACTCCCCTTCGCTGGGAGTTACTCAGTCAACAGGAACATGTTTCAGTTTTACTCATTTCTGCTGCACATGTTTGAGGTGAGTCAGAAGAACAGGCTGCCTGCAACCTGTGCGAACACGATAATTTCTTATTTCTCTAGTTCCTTAGAGACTACTTTTTTTTTTTTGACAAATAGCCAATGTTTGGGTTTGTTTGGGTAATTTTCCATTAATTTTTGGCTAGAAATAGCATTTAATTCTTGTGTTGTTATTTGATATTTTTATTTCAGGTAAGATCCCCCTTTGGGAAGGGGTATTTTCTTCGTATCGTAAGTGCCGGTGGCTGACCTTTTAGGCAAAATGTGAGACACTTGAATATTTTACATCATAGTTGTAAGAACGTGTTTTCACTGTAAAATTGCCAGGCTTCCAAGAGCAAGTTTCTCATTGCCGTTCTGTCTGTCCTGAGCCATAGGCCAGTGGGACCCGCGCTGTTCCGTGCTGGAACCTGCGCAGGGATGTGACAACGATCAGTTTGAGGCATGAGTTTCTTACGAATTAATTCAATTAATTCTTTTCTGATGTTCTAGGTTTTTTAGAAATTTCAAATTAACACTCTCCGTATTTGAGTTGTAATGGGGCTCATTGTGCAGCTTGACTCAATCTGTGTAAAAAGCTTAAAATAAGTGATTTCTTTTGCCAGACTTGAGAACTGTGCATGTTGCTTAAGACTGACTGGTTCGGTGGAGGATGAAGTACCAGGTAATCTGATCTTGGCTATGGCATCGCCAGCAAATGCACGTCGTGTTTCCCTTTGGACACTGAGAGCCCAAGAAGTCAAAAATACAAAAATCTTTTTTACTTTACAAGGTCCATACTTCTAAGTAGCTTAATAAACTCCCCTAAATATGCTATAACACATGGTCCTGAAAAGTTAGCTCAAGCCTGGGCAGAGTACAGTGATATATGGTGTATTTTAATTAAAATGGCTTTGACAATCCTGTTCAATGTTTCATTAAAATCCAAGTGTGTGAATCATAAGCCATAAGCATTAATTAGTGTGTTGCAAAGCAAATCTCATTTGACTGTACTTGATTAACACAGTCAGCGTTTGTAAACACTTTTTATTAACAGAGCTGCAGTCATCAATCAATTTGAAATCCAAATTTTTAGAGTTAACCTACTGCTTTCGCTTAACACCCAGAAGCAATGGACGTGCGAACAGTGAATTAAACTTTCCTGGTAACAGCTCTGCTAAAGCTGATATTTATCCGGATCTGTGTTACCCAAAGCAAAAGAATTCCTGATGCTCGTTCCATTTGGAGAGAGCTTGATTCTGAATCTCGTTTTCCTGCAAAAACCAGTCCCTCGATGTTTTTGCTACCTTGGGGTACGTGGTGCATGTGGACACTGCTGCTCACTGTCCCTCTTGTGCCTCTGACCCACGAGGCTGAGCCTCGTCCCCGTGGGGGTAACCCTGCACGGGCACGACATAGAATCATAGAATCGTCCGGGTTGGAAGGGACCTTTAAGATCATCGAGTCCAACCATCAACCCAACACTGCCCAAACCACCGCTAACCCATGTCCCTCAGCACCACGTCTGCCCGGCTGTGAAACACCTCCGGGGATGGCGACTCCACCGCTTCCCTGGGCAGCCTGTGCCAATGCTTGACAACCCTTTCCGTGAAGAAATTTTTCCTAATATCCATCCTAAACCTGCCCTGGCGCAACTTGAGGACATTTCCTCTTCAGATGCATCCTCTGCACAGAAAGGATCTGACCATCCTGGCCATTCCCTCCTCCTTTTTGATGCTCCAAGCGTCAATCCTTTATTTTTTTTTTCTCTAGCCGGCTCATTGCTGTGTGCCTGCTGGATAACATATTAAATCATAAGCTCTTGCATTTAGCCAGGTAGTTCTTCTAGGGCAGGAGCAGCCCAGCCCTGCTCAGAAGCAAGCTGGGTTTCCCATCCAAAATCGTTCCTGCTGCAGCCGGGATCGATCCCATGAGGTCACCTTAAGCCACTTGCCCTCAAAACCATCGGTTTGTTTCCACGCCTGCCTGCCTTAATGCTAAGTAGGTCAGAGATACCCGAAGGAGCGAAAGATGCCTTCGGAGTCAGGCAGAGGTTCTGCCGGGAGCCAACGGCTGCGGCGGGAGCTCGGCACCTCTGCGGAGGTCGTGCCCAGCCTGCCTCGGAGCAGCGGTTTGGCGTTTCTGAAGCGATGCACGTTGTCCGCTCGCTTAGACCTTCCGCTCTCGTTGCTGCGGTGATACCCCAGAGTCTGGGCATGTCACCCTGTGGTATGGTGTGTCTCTTCCAGTGGACCGGGAAAAGAGTGGGAAGGTTGAGTGATGATGTGGCTTTCCAGCCTTCCCTCTTACCGCGGGAGCTTTCTCACCCGCTCCAGAAGAGTCAGAGGGAAAACACAAGAGAAGACTTTGGTGGTTTGATTGCAAGAAAGTAGCTGGTGTCATAGAATCGTAGAATGGTTTACGTTGGAAGGGACCTTGAAGATCATCTAGTTCCAACCCCCCTGCCATGGGCAGGGACACCTTCCACAAATAAGAAGGAATTAAATGAGGCTTTATCCTGCCTTGCTGAGCAACAGCTGGCCTTGGGTGAGTTGAGGATCACCTGGAGAGCTTTCACAGAGCTTCAGAAGGGTTCCTGGGTGCAGTGTGGGCAACGTGAGAGAAGGCTGGCGAGATGTTGGGGGTTTCTGTTGTCATCCCTTAGCCTGCGCGTTTGGGCTGCCTTGCGGGCAGGGGCCCTCCTCGGCACCCCGGATTGCCCCAGCCGTCGTTTGCCACCTCCCTCCCTGGCAGCTCGGAGGCGCGCAGCGAGCAGGGCGCTGGGCGGAGGTTTCTGAACGTATCCCGAGCAAATGTTCATGTGTTGTGCTCCTCCGCAAACAAACAGCTGCGCAAGCTGGAACGACATGTCAGTTTGCTGTCATCTGGGCGATGTGTGCGAACCGGGGGATGCGTCCGCTGGGATGAAGGGGAAGGCTCAGGAAATTCACGTTACTCCCCCGCTTGCTGAGCTCTCTGGCGCCAGCGAAGATCTCGTCCTGGGCAGTTTAGAGTTTACCTACAGGAGAAAAATCCTGCAGCGGCAGCAATTCATCCCAGCCTGCTGGCAGGAGCATCCCGCAGGGAGCCACAGTTCCTCGGAGGAGCGGAGCTGATCCGGATCTCTTTTGCACGCTGGAGAGCCGGAGCCCTGCCTGTGCCATGGCAACCGGAGTTGTCTTCGTGCCACCAAGAGGAGTGTTCACTTAATGCTGCTGTTCAGATCTCATATGCGTATCCATATGCCGTATGAAGCAATACTGACCCGTTGGTATGGCAGCGCGATTCCTTCAGCCAAAAAAATGTCAAGTCCCTCTCTCCTTGGCTTGCAGTTGGCAGTCATTTATCCCACAACGATGTATTTATATTGGGTAAAGTTCAGGGAGAAATACTGCTGGAAATTGTGTCGATTTGGGTAAAGGAGAGGGGAGCGAAGAGGGGAAAATATGTGCTTTTTTAGAAGAACTGAGCTGAATTGACTTAGTTCCCCGTGGTACGCCATGACCTGCTGAAGCAGCAAAATGGTCTTCATCTCTGACTCATGCAGGCTGGAATGGGTTTTGATTAAAAAAAAANAAAAAAAAAAAAAAAAAAAAACAACAAAAAACAGTTAAAAAGAAAGATTGATGTCTCAGATGAGGGATGTCAAATCCACCCTGCTGCTCAGAAGATGTTTGCCAGAAAAGCCTACAGAGTTAGGTGCGAAAAAGTTTGCAGCTTGGTGTGAATAAACTCATTCGCCACAGTTCCTGTCGGTGCATTTGAAGTTGCCATGGAGGGTGGGATCCGCGGTGGGAGAAATGTTAATAAAGTAATTAATAAGTGTGTACATAGTTCTCTAAAAATAAGCTGTCATCACTAAGCGGATGGTTTGTTGCATCGGAGCGCTCAACAAGAGAGAGCTCTTAAGTGAACTGGTGCTTGTTCTTCCAGGTGCCTCCATTTCCCTGATGGACAAGGAGGGCTTGACAGCCCTCAGCTGGGCTTGTCTGAAGGGACATCTCTCCGTGGTGCGTTCCCTGGTGGAGAACGGAGCTGCCACCGACCATGCGGATAAAAACGGACGCACTCCGCTGGACCTGGCAGCTTTTTACGGCGATGCAGAGGTGGTAAGTGGCCTGGAATACATGCAGAAGAAAACAGGCAGTTGGTGTAAAATTGTAGAATCATAGAATCATTCTGGTTGGAAGACACCTTTAAGATCATCAAGTCCAACCATTAACCCAGCACTGCCACGTTACCGCTAACCCACGTCCCTCAGCACTACATCTGCCCGTCTTTTAAATCCCTCCAGGGATGGCGACTCCACCACTTCCCTGGGCAGCCTGTTCCAACGCTTGACTACCCTTTTAGTGAAGAAATTTTTCCTAATACCCAATCTAAACCTCCCCTGGCGCAACTTGAGCCTTAAAATAGTACAGTACAGCTTGATGTAGCAATAAGCATCTGGAGTCCTGGCCCTCCATACGTGCGGGTTCTTCCACAGAGGACAACTCATGAGACCGATGAACCCTCAGAGCCCCTAGAGGTGATGTTAGCCCAAGCGGTGGAGCAGAGCAAGCTTCTGCTGGTTGTGCGTCACCAGCAGCACGCAAAGGTCTTGCCCGGGAGCAGAACTGACTGTTGGGCTTCTCGTTGCAGGTTCAGTTTCTGGTGGACCATGGAGCCATGATAGAGCACGTGGACTACAGCGGGATGCGTCCCCTCGACAGGGCGGTGGGGTGCCGCAACACCTCGGTCGTCGTCACTCTCCTGAAGAAAGGAGCAAAGATAGGTAGGGACGAGGGGACAATGCGCTGTCGGCTCTGTGCCCAGGCAGGACTCGGAGCAGTGGGGCTGGCTTCCTAGAAAATACAAGCGTAACACAGAGGCAGCCTCGGCCCCAGCTGCTGCTTCGTACGCCGAAAGCAGCCGGCGAGTCGTGACTGCCTTGTGCTCTTTGTTAAAACGGGGAATACTTTTTTTGCTGTCGTATTACTTAGCAAAGTTAATCAATAAACCACTGTTTCTTTGGCAAGGTCTTTCCTCTGGTAATGCTTTTTCTATCTTTACTAGTCTGAGTCGACAAACGTACTATGTCCATGCATTGCTGTGAGCTGCTGCGTTCACTTGCTCTGTGTATGCTTTCAGATCTTAGTGTTACCTGCACTGCGCCACACAGCTGCTCACGTTACGTTTTCCTGTGAAAGGGGATTTTGCTGGTGCATTGGCTTCTTTGCTGCCTGCCTCTCACAGCTGCTTTTTTCCTTTTCNTTTTCTTTTCTTTTTTTTTTTTTTTTCACCTTCATCCATTTTTTTTCCCCCTCTCTCCTACAACTTTTTGTTTTCTCCTTTCTTTGAAGGTTGTCAGACGTTACCGAGTCGCCCACGAGGTATATCTCATTGCTGTCAGCATCAGCTTCGATCTGATAGCTTTGTCAGCCTTGCTTTCTCCTGTTTGATTTAGCCTGCATGCGTCCCCAACACCTCTAATCTTTTAATTTACCTCACCTTCAAATAATTTTTTTAATGACTGTTGCAGAGAATAACTTGAACTCAAAAACTAACCTCCTTCCCCCAAAATGTACTGAATCTACTTATAGAGTATTGTTGACTTATTCTTCACCCACACTAATGAGTCGTCCCCAGATTTTTGCCACCCCTTCCCTCCCAGTCTTAGACCTTGAGATAACGACTGGCTCTGCACGGGCTGTCCCCTGCGCAGAGCCAGCGTGTCCCCAGCCCCACAGACGCCTTCAGCACCAGCGGCGCTTAGACACGACCTTTCCTTTGTCGTATTTTCCACCTTAACGGATTTTCTACTCTAGTATTTCACATCTTGTGAAGTTGGAAATCACAATCCACTTAAACACAAAACGCCTGTCGACAGTCGAACCGCAGGTTTCCTAGTACGCTTCCAGAGATTTTAATTTAGAAATGCTTTTATGTAACCACGCTGATTTTTCCTTTTAAATACGTTTTATTTCCCGACCACGCCGTTTCCCCCACCCCAGCTGGTTCCACAATCAGCACTGCCCTCTTGTGGAAATGGCTCCCGTCATTTCCCAGGCCGTCGTGGTGGTGGCGATTAGGATTAGCCTTAATGACTGCAAAGGAAAACCACTGCAAGGGGGATGACGTTAATTTAAGTGCGAGAGGAATTGTCAGCTCAATCATTTGGAGAGCTCTGCCCTTTGACCATGCCAAGTTGTTCTCTCCAGCAGAAATTCCCACCCCAGGATATTTTTTCTACCCAGCTTCCTACCACCCTTGCATTGTATGAGTTTTTTACCCATCATGCATCCTGTACACTACAGGTCCAGCAACATGGGCGATGGCAACCTCCAAACCAGACATCATGATCATCCTGTTGAGCAAGCTGATGGAGGAGGGAGACATGTTTTATAAGGTGAGAAGAGTGTTTTTTCGGAAAAAAGATTGAACAGATGCAGCTTGCAGCATAGCTTCCTATGAGGTTTTGACTGAGCAATGCCACTGCCTTAATCCGTGGCAAGCAAAAGCTACTGCTCGCAGCATTCCTTGCGTTGCAAACTGGTTTTGGTTAGTGGGGTTGGGGAGCGGAGGGATTGATTGCCCAAATCTGTACCGAAGCTGAAGCAAAGCCAAGTCTCTCTGCATTGTGGATTTGAGCCAGCACTTCATTTCCTCTTTGAAAACACCAGAGCCCAAGTGTTTTACAGAGATTCGGGGTGCTGATGTCACTGCATCAGATCTGGCAACGTTGTCGTTGCCTAGCAGGCTCACTGCTGTGGAACAAGGCAACAAGATAGTATATCCCAGAAGAACTCGTGGAAGAAACTTTTTGCAATGAAAAGAGATTGTCAGGACACAGATGGCTTTATCGTGTCCTTTAGCCCTTGGGAGACGTTCGGCCATTAGAGTTAGAGAGTCTTTTTTGCTCTGTGTTTATTTTAAGCCGATCTTTAAAACCTGGAGATTTGCACACTCACACAAGATGTGCAAGTACAACAGTGATTCACTGTTAGGCTCTAAGGGTGAAGCAGAAAATATGCAAAGCTGGCATTGTAACTGGAGTTATCTGCCAGAGGTACGTGATACAGCTGAGAAACCTGAGTCTGAAAGGTTTTAAAGCTTACTACTCGTAGCTGCAAAATTTATGTCTGGGTCACCATGACTTGCACGCGTCCTAGATCCCATTTTGCCCTCTTTCTTTCACCCTAGCTGCCATGGCTGCCCCCCTCCAGGGCGCAGATCAGCCCATCCCAAAAATAGGTGCCCAAAATAGCAAAGATGAGTCACCCTTTGAAGGTGACTGCTGCGTCCCAATAACTATAAAAGGAACCCAGTTGACAGGCTTAGATGTAGACACCTAATTTTTAGACGTCTAAAGCCCGTGGAGATGGATCCCAACCCATTTGTCCAACTGGAGAGCCACATCAGTGCCGTAACGTTTATCTTTGCTGTTGCAGAGGCTTCTCTCAGCCCCAGGAGCTCCACCCAAAGTCCCACACTTCGTCTTCTCTACCCTCCCTGACGCTTATTAAGCTTTGGGTGTAGGCTGTTCTCCAGAAGCAGGTTACGGATCACCCAGCTCAAAAGACCATCCATCCAGAAACCAGATGGAGTTGTGTCGAGTTAACGTAACGCAGCTTCGGCTGTGTTTCCCACTGTAGCGTGACAACTCCGTACCAAGTGGGAGAACGCTACTTGCACAAGGCATCTATCTGCGTTTCCAGATCACATGTTCCCTTGGTCAAATGTACTGGCTTTTCTTCCTAGAAAAGAGCTAAATAGTGAAGTCATGTTACCTTAACCGCCAAAAACATTCACGGGGCTGGTGAGGGAGTTCTCTGCTGTGAAGTAAACTCAACCCAAGGATGTGTTTTGACATGCTCTCCTTCCATTAGAAAGGTAAAGTGAAAGAGGCTGCCCAGCGCTACCAGTACGCTCTGAAAAAATTCCCCAGGGAAGGGTTTGGAGAAGACCTGAAGACCTTCCGTGAGCTGAAGGTGTCGCTCCTTCTCAACCTCTCCCGATGTCGAAGGAAAATGAATGTAAGTCTCCCCACTCTTCCTGGCCTTAAGCGCAAGCTGCCAGCTTTCTGCCCGTGCGCAGAGACACGGCCATCCTGTAATCGTGCTTTGACCTGAGATCTCTCCTCTGTGTAACCTGGTTGTCCTTCACAGAGCACTGGCGTTTTATAATTCAAAAGAAGTAATGATTTAATATGCATTTCTGATGATTAAAAATTCATTGCTATGTTTATAGCTTTTTGAATTTTTTATTACTCCCTTTTGATGATGATGTGAATTGGGGGAGGAGGCATTTTCCAGATTTCTAGGGCAGCGGTGAGGGAGGAGCCGGGAGATGTGCTCCTTTGAATACTAATTAATTTAAAATGAAGCAGCATATGCTTGGGGGGCTAGCGCTTCCCCAGGGCAGTGACTCATCCAGAAACACCCCCACACGCTCCCTCTCCTCCCAGAATTGCCAGATCACCGTCACTCTCCCCGCTCCCATCTAGCAGCATCTAGCGACCAACTCCTGCAGCGTGTCTGTTCTTCCATCAGACAAGCGCCACCTCCCCCTTCGCTCCGCGTTCGGGGACTTTCACCCCTACAACTTAAAGTCTCGGTAGGCTCCAAAAGTGAAATCTCTGCCAGGGCCATGAGCCAGCAAAGATTACACCGGAGGGGAAGGGGGGGGTTGTGACACCTTCATTTCTTCAAGCTGTGGGGGAGACAGTTGAGAAAGCAATGGAAGTAAAATCCTAATGCTGGTGAGCAAACACCACGGTTTGTAGAAAAAAGTGGTGAAGCTTCTCTTTAAACAAGCCAACTCGCAGCTAAGCCGGCGCTTTAAGGACAAGATTTTCAGTTTGCTGTTGGCTGGGGGATCCCAGGTTTTGTGGTAGAGAATTTCAGGGCATCGTAACTGCTCCTGCAGTTTTTGCCTCTATAGATGAGACCATAAAAGGCGCCTACCTCTGGACTGCATTCCCACTTCACTCTGGTAGGCGCTGTCTCTTCAGTACAAACAAAAGTATGAGCTTCCCCAGGCGGGGGGTCCGGATAGCAAGCTCCAGTGTGGACACCTTAGGGGAGATCAAACCTCACCCTGGGTTTTGCTGAGGTCCAGCTGACCCTGTTCACTCGCACATGGCTGCTCGGTGCGGTCCAAGTGGCCACCGGGTGCTCATAAACTTCGTTTCTAGAAGGTGGAGTTTGCTTACGGAGTTTCTGACCAAATCGGCAGCGCTTTGGTGCTTTCTCCCAGAACTTCTCGGGGTCATAGCCCAAGTCGGCCACCCAAAGCTGTGTTTGGTTGTGAAATGAAAGCCGCTGCGCTGGGAATAGGTGTCCTTTGCAAGCGCTCGGCTGAGCCTAGCGGTACGGGAAGCCTTCGGGACAAGGCAAGGGAGGAGAGCCGGCAGGGTTTGAACTGTAGCTGATAGTCTGATGGCACTGCCGCTCGAAAGCACCCAGAGCAGTCTCCAGCCCATGCTGTCACCCTCTCCCTCCGCACTCCCAAACGAGTCTCCCAAGTGAGGTGTAGGCGAGAGACAAGGAACCGTGGAACGGGTTGCACTGGTGAGAGGCGTTTGCCAGGCAAGTCCCGTTTGTAGCTACCGAGGTATCGTAGTCCTGTCCTTCACGTGCAGTTTTATTCAGCCCCTTCGCAGTATGTCAGTGTGTAGCGGAGTGGGAAGCAGAGGGCGTGGGAAAGGTTTGCTGTTGCTTTCAACTGCGGAAAAAAATCCTTCATGAGATTACATTCCGACCTCTGCAAGACCAGATGTTTCCTCAAGACTGTAGGTTGTTGGAGAGGGATTGCATGCACTTGTTGGGGACACAATCAGTGAGAACGGAGCCAGTGGCACGCTGGCTTCTGTGGGTGCTGACAGCATCTGGTGTTATGAGAGGGCTTTGAGGCTTTGGACGTGCCATCGTAGCTTTCTGGCCGTAAATGATGTCGAATCCACGTGAAACATTCCAGTACCATCAAGTTTTCCAAGTTTACATGCAAAACAAATGTCCGTATTAAGTTTGTTTTCTTCCCAAACTGTGTGTATTTTTTATTTCTGTATCTATTCAATTACTTATCTGCACACCTATTGTAATGACAGGATTTTGGAATGGCGGAGGAATTTGCTACTAAAGCACTGGAGCTGAAACCGAAATCTTACGAAGCTTACTATGCAAGAGCAAGGGCCAAACGCAGCAGCAGGTGAGGAGAGACAGAGAGAGAGAGAAGTGCGAAGGGCCGGTCTCCGCGAGCCTGGCCGCACGGATGCAGGCATCCGCCCTGCAAAACCGTACCGGTGTCCCCGTGGGAAGAAATGGCAGAGGGCCATGCGTTAATGAGATTACGAACCTCTCGAACTCCAAAGTAACGCCCTCCCTCATTTGGTAATTTCTGGAGACAGCTGAATGCAAACGTTTCGAGAGGTTCATCATAGTTGAACTTTGTCTGAACATCTTAACTACGCCAAGATGGGGTATTCTTTTTGAAAATACACTTCAGTTCAACCACAGCTTGGACTTGAAGCAAAATATGACTCATGGAAGCCCTGGGGCCTGTGTTACGCAAGAGGGCAGACTCATTCATCACAGTGATCTCTTCTGGCCTTAGAACCTATGAATCTCTCTGTCCTACAGCACTTTTTGCGAGGCAGAAACTGCCGGCTGGCTGGGCAGTGGCCGTGCAGGCGGGCGCCAGCCGCTGAGCTTTCAGCCATAGCTTGTGCTCAGAGCACTGCGACCAGCTTCTCCCGAGCTGCCGCAGCGGGGTCTCTGCCTCTCGGATGGAGCCCGGAGGATTCCCTTGTTAACCTCCCCGAAGGCTAAAAGATGGGAGATTAGATTCTTTTCAAAACCGATCGATGCCATTCCTAAATGAGCGGGAGGGCTTGCTTTTGAGTCAGGCGCTCAAGGGCTGGGCGCGCTGTCGTCTCCGTTTTAAGCGGCAGCCAGAATGCCGAGCGCGGCAGTGCAGAGAGTCGCCAGTAGCCGGAGGTAATGTCGAGTCCACCTGCGCAAGCATCATAGCTCAGCGGACACCACCGCCGCCGTTTGGCCTTCCACGCTGGAGGCGATGTGTGGAACCGGGCTCCCAGCCCAGCTGATGCTGCGCTGCCTGGTCCACCGGGTCTTCGTGTGGGAGGTGAAGCCGTGACCTGCTGTTTTGCAGAGCAGTCCTGGTCACTGAGCCACGCTGACCTAATGCCTTTCCCTTAACGGTTTTCCTCTCCATTGTTTCCAAAACACTTGTAAGGAAGTGTAAGAACCGGTTCCTCTCCAGATGATATCAGCCTCCCTGCATACAAGGGTCTTTTTCTCCCCACCTCTCTCCAGCAGAAACCATTACCACTTTGGTTTTTCTCCTTCGTTTCCCAGTTTGTGCCCAGCAGCACCCCTGAGGTCAGCACAGTCCGGGGAACAGGAGGCTTTTCCTTCCTCCGCCTGGGTTTCGGTGGCTTGTGCAAAAGCTTAGCCTGGTGTTGGGAGGTGCTGGGGAGTTTTTCCCGGTGGTCGTCCCCCTCCAGATGACAGTCACGTTCAAACAGATGGTTTTGCTCGAAAGCCAACAGTGTCCCTGTAAATGACAACCCCCTTCCCCGAACCCCCACCTCCCTCTGACTCCTCGCAGGTTGGCCTTTCCCTCCCAGGGGCGTCCCCGGGGGGCTCTCGGGCTCCCCAGGGGGCTCCACGCCTCCCTTCTGGAGAAGTTAGCCAGATCCGTTGCAAAATTGGAGAGACAGGCCCTGCCTGAAGCACTGACCCGTGGGAGCCCCTGCGCTCGGAGCCAGCCCTGACGCTGTGTGGTCTTGGCATCAGGCAGAAGTTCAATTTTCACTGGTGTAAGCGGTTGCAGCTCCGTCAGAGCTGCGCTTGTTTACAGCAGTGGGGAGCTTGGCTCTTAGTTGTCCATGCTTTGGTTTGCCCTTCGCCAGCGCGGGGGGGCAAAGCTCGTGGTGGTGCTGTGAGGAGTAATTAATTAGCCTGTGGCGCACACCGCAGAGGACAGGCATCCTCGCTAGTCTGGGTTGTGCCATCTCAGGACTGCGTTCCGCTTTTCCCCAGAATGGCTGGCAGTGTTTTCCTTCAGTTTGGATAAAATGAATCCGAGGGAGGCACACAAGGCAGAGTTTGAGGGACGCAGCCAGCGCTAGCAATCACAGGCAATCCCTCAGTAACACGGACAAGCCACTTAACCCTCCGGAGCCTCCGAGAACGGCTCCGTTCAAATCCAGAGTAATTTCAGTTCTCATTTCTGTCCCTTTGTCAAGCAGGCAGTTTTCAGCAGCCCTGGAGGACCTGAACGAGGCCATCAAGCTGTGTCCCAACAACCGTGAGATCCAGCGGCTGCTGATGCGGGTGGAAGAGGAGTGCAGGCAGGTGCAGCAGCAGCAGCAGCAGCCGCAGCCGCCGCCGCCGCTCCCGGTGGAGCCTGAACCTGAAGCCCAACATGAAGAGCTGTATTCTGTGCAGGATATCTTTGAGGAGGAGTACCTTGAGCAGGATGTAGAAAACGTTTCCATTGGCTTGCAGACAGAGTCCAGGCCAAACCAAGGGCTGCCCATCATCCAGAGCCCACCCCCGTCCCCAGCTCACAGGGACTCAGCCTATATTTCTGGCTCACCGCTTGGCTCCCATCAGGTCTTTGATTTCAGGTCCAATAGCTCCGTGGGTTCGCCAACCAGGCAAGGGTACCAGTCCACGTCTCCTGCTCTGTCTCCGACACACCAAAACTCGCATTACAGACCCAGTCCTCCGCACACGTCCCCTGCTCACCAGGGCTCCTCTTACCGCTTTAGCCCACCTCCTGTTGGAAGTCAAGGGAAGGAATATCAAAGCCCACCACCTTCTCCTCTTCGTAGAGGTCCTCAGTATCGCGCCAGCCCCCCAGCAGAAAGCATGAGCGTTTATAGGTCACAGTCCGGTTCCCCGGTTCGTTATCAGCAAGAACCTAGCGGGGTCAGCCAGCTCCCCGGTAGACCAAAGTCTCCGTTATCCAAGATGACGCAGAGGTCCTTCCAGATGCCCCAGCTCCCCGTGGCCGTGCCGCAGCAGGGGCTGAGGCTGCAGCCAGCCAAGGCGCAGATCGTGAGGAGCAACCAGCCCAGCTCCGCCGTCCATTCGAGTACTGTAATCCCAACCGGTGCTTACAGCCAGGTTGCCCACTCGATGGCCAGCAAGTACCAGTCGGCGTCAGGGGAAATGGGGGTTAGCCAGAGCAGGTTGGTCTACCAGGGCTCCATCGGTGGCATCGTGGGTGACAGCAGACCAGTGCAGCACGTTCAGGCGAGCCTCAGCGCGGGAGCAATCTGCCAGCACGGAGGGCTGGCTAAAGAAGACCTTCCGCAGAGACCGTCCTCGGCGTACAGGGGGGGTATGAGATACAGCCAGACACCTCAGATCGGGCGAAGCCAGTCCGCTTCCTACTATCCGGTGTGTCACTCCAAGCTTGACCTGGAACGTTCTTCCCTCCCCGCCAACCAGCTGGGCTCTCCAGATGTGTCGCATCTCATAAGAAGGCCCATCACAGTTAATCCCAGCGAAATAAAGCCTCACCCACCAACTCCGAGGCCCCTGCTCCACTCTCAGAGCGTTGGCCTCCGCTTCTCTCCTTCCAGCAATAGCATCTCCTCCACCTCCAACCTGACTCCCAACTTCCGCCCTTCGGCTTCGATTCAGCAAATGGAGATTCCTCTCAAGCCAGCTTACGACAGATCGTGCGATGAACTTTCTCCGGTCTCTCCCACGCAGGGGGGTTACCCCAGCGAGCCAGCCCGTTCCCGGACCACGCCGTTCATGGGAATCATAGATAAAACCGCTCGGACTCAGCAGTACCCCCATCTCCATCAGCAGAACCGGACCTGGGCTGTGTCGTCAGTGGACACCGTCATCAGTCCTACGTCTCCCGGCAATCTCCCCCAGCCGGAATCGTTTAGCCCGCCTTCTTCAATCAGCAACATTGCCTTTTATAACAAAACCAACAATGCACAGAATGGCCATTTGCTAGAGGAAGACTATTACAGCCCCCATGGGATGCTGGCCAATGGGTCCCGGGGAGACCTCCTGGAGAGAGTCACCCAAGCCTCCTCGTATCCCGACGTCAAGGTGGCAAGGACACTGCCTGTGGCACAGGCCTACCAGGACAACCTGTACAGGCAGCTCTCCAGGGACTCCAGGCAAGGGCAGACATCCCCAATCAAACCAAAGAGACCATTTGTGGAGTCTAATGTGTAAAAGACGCTTGTTGGAGTAAGACCCTCATGTTTTCAGCACACACTTCCAAGCTTGATTTCCATGCATATTATTATTTTTATTTCTCTTTGGTAGCTACATGACCAAGTTTCTCCGGTACTTTGTGTGGTGGTCAGACAGCCATGCACGTGCTCCAGCCCTTTCGTTCCCCAGCTGACCGTGAAGCCAACTTCAGCTGAGCCAGTATCGTTTGCCCGATTCCAGCTAAGTTCCCAACCGGGATATCTTAGTACACGGTGCGGGGTAGTCCAGAGATATCCCCTACGCAGCGGGAGGTAACCAGCTCTTTTTCAAGAGACAATCGCGTTCGATTTAAATGGGTTTCTTTTGTCTCGATGAGCTCTTACTCTGTTCTGATGGGAATTCCTAGCGGGAGCAGAGCAGGGATCACGGGAGCCTTTCCCGAGGCTGCGTCCGCAGGTCTCCGTGCCAGCCGGGTCGTTTGGCTCTTTACCCCCAAAGAGCAAATCACCCGCGGCGAGCGAGGGCACGGTGTGTTTCAATACCAAGTAGCTATGCACAATAACCGTCCTGCTTCGTCTGGTTTAGAGCGGTTTAATTGGATTCCTTCCTTATTTAATCGCGCCATCAGCCGGAAGGGGTGGGGATGGCACGCTGCTCTGCGGGCTGCCTGCCGGGTGCCCCAGCGCTCATTCGCTCTGGGGCATTTTACAAGCGTTGAGCGATATAAGCGGGCCCTTCGTGTGCATTTGAATCAGCCAAGGGAGTTGGCCAGAAACCTCTTGCACGGGAACTGGGACGGCAACAGCTTCTTCTTCACCCCATTCGCAGACGACTGCACCTCACACACAGCACCGCGTTCTCACCGGGACCGTTTAATGTCGGGGGGTTCATTTGGTGGGTTTTTTTTTTTTTTACTTGCAAGGAAGGACAAAAATTTGACTTAGAAAATGGTCTTCAAGGAGGAAAATTGCCATTTTTTTTTTTTATTATTATTTTATTTTTTTTAATGATGAGGATGCATAACGTGGCACGATGGTTCCCGAGACAGGACGGGTCCTTCTGCAGACCCAGCCCTGCAGCATCCCTTCCCTTCGGCTGGCTCCCGCCCGGGGAGCCGGTGCCGTAGCAAGGGCTGCGCTCCTCCAAGATCCGCTCCCGAAATCTTGGAAAGCGATTGCCGCGTTCTCTACCTGTAAATGGTTCTGCTTTTTAAGGACCTGTAGTTAAAAAGAGAGATATTTATAATTTATTTATGCAGTCTATTTCAGGACATTGTTTGGTTTGGGTTGGTTTTTCTTTTNTTTTTTTTTTTTTTTTTTTTTTTCCTTTTTTAATCAAATGCAAATCACATCAAGGCAGCGTGAAAAGCAGGGGAGGCTTCCGAAATCCTTTTTATGCGATTTTTCGATAATTTTTCAGCTATTCTCTGCAATGTTTTTGGGGGCGGAGGGACTTGCTTTACAGCTTCATTTATTACTGGTGGGTTTGTAATCTGCCTTTTCAGTTCCTGAGGGCGAAGGGTGGGACGGACGGGAGGGAGAGCGATAACCCTGCAGCTTGTTTTAAAGCAAACTAGTGCCTGTTGCCCGCGCTGAACCTCACTCGTATCAACTCGTAGGAGCGATTGCCGTGCTGAGCAGGAGGAGCGATACCTTTCGGTGTTTCCAAAGGGCTACGCGAACAGATGGCAAGACTTCTTGAACCAAATGGTGGGGTCCAACCTCCCCTGGTGTAAATGAGCATATCCCCAGCGCGGCGTCAGCGCAGCGACATCCCTTTACACCAGATTAGGACTTGGCCCGAAACTCTTTAGCGAACCCTGGCTTCGATGGGGCTTTTTTTTTTTTTAATTTTGCCTGCGTGTGGCTCAGCACATCTCGTTGCTATTTCGTTGCCTAATTTGCTCGGAGCGCACTGGGACGTGCGCACCTTGAGACGATGGAAGCTTGTGTCTCATAGACACACTGAGAGCGTTGCGGGGGGCGGGGGGGGACACAGATTCCTCTGTCGGGTTTGGAGATTTTTGTGCCCTTCGGGGCTATTTGGTATTTGTCCGAGCCAGTATTTGGATTGAGTTTGGTGTTTTCTTTCTCGAGGTGCAACCCCGTGCTGGCTCTTTGCTTTATTATAGGGCTCTGTAAAGCCGGGGGGACAACTGGGAGACCCCTCGGGGGGGCGGGCTCCCCGCGGCCGCGGGGACGCTCAGCTCCATGCACTATTTCTGCCTTTGCAAAGGGGGGGTGATGATTTTTTTTTTTCTTCCTNTCCCCTTTTTTTTTTTTTTTTCAAGCAGCGTGTTCTGCTTTCGAAGGAATAACCGATTTCGTCTCCCCCACGTGCAGCACGCCTCTAGCTAGGACATGCCTGTCCCGGGGTCTGGAGCAGCACCGCCTCCCATCCTCCAGCTTTCCCGAACGAGTGAGTGGCTTCCCACCTTTAGTTGCTTCTTTGAAAGGAAAAAGTAACCAAATTCAGCCCCATCCCTCTTTGGTACGGCCGAGCACGACGCGCTCCCGGCCGTGAGCCGGTTCTCTCCGCTGAGATGCGAGCGGGATGGTCAGGGAGCAGCGGTGCGAGACCTGCCCGTGCTTTGCTTTTGCTGTTCACTGCCCCGTGCTCCCACTGCTGTCCTTCCGAAACGTCCCCTCACAGCGCTTCTGCCTGTAACTTTTGGGTTTATGAAGATGTTTTAAGGGAAAAAGAAAACAGCTCACACTGTTAACACGAACACCAAGCTGAAAGAAGGCTTAAATACTGCGGCGTGCAGGTTTTTTCACGATACCACGTGTTACATTTTTCACAGGATTCTTGCACTAATGGTTTTCCATCTGTTCTCTCTGTAAATGGGTGCACTTTACTGTTTGAATTTGTTACTATGATAAATACTGGATATTTAAGCGTGAGTAGTGTCTTCATTAGAAAATAGCAGAACAGCTCTTGTCTCTTAGTGTATTTTTCAAAAAAAAACCAAGAAAAAAGAAAAGAAACTAAGCAATGAATCATAACATTTATAGCACAAGAACTGACTCTTGTATATAAGCATCAACAGATTGAGTAATTTTTAAATACAAAGTTATTTGCAGTGGTTTAAAGCGCTTCCCCAGCAGTTCTCTTAGGGACAGTTGAGGCAGGATGGCTGCTGTAGGCGCCGGCTGGGCAAGGAGCACACCTCTCCCTGGAAAAGCCGTTCTTTACACANGCCCCCCCCCCCCCCGTGCCCTCAAAGTCACGGTTCGGATTTGGCAGGGATAGAAAGCAGAGGTGGTTCCGTGTTGTGCTGTCGTGCGTGGTTCCGTTGGGAAGCGCGGTGCCGTACCCGTGGCTCGGTGGAGCAGCAGGCTCAGATGTCACCCGGCGTCCCTTTGCCCTGTCATCTTAGATCTCGATCTGACAAGCCCGGGCCGCGTTGCAGGAGTGTGCACAGAGTTTCAGACACAGTATTGTGTTGTCCATCCGTGCTACGCATTTAATTACTCTTTGAGTAATTAAGATGTGGGACGATGCTGCCAGCCGGCGCCTCCGTCCCCTCCCCGGCTGCAGTGGCACCGGTGGCGAGCCCCCGTCTTGCGAGTTAGGGTTAGAGTTAGAGAAGGGTTCCGAGGTGCACCGAGTAAACCACGTTCTCGATGCCGTTGCAACCTCCGGGTTTGGTTCTTGGGGCGCGTTGGGTCGGCCATGCTGAAGCCGACCCCTGTGTTTAGCCGACGGCCCCACCAGGTGTCTCTCGTCCTCTGCCCGCAGCCGCTCCGAGAGCTGGGTGCGCCGCCGCAAAGCTGAAATCTTCTCTCCCGGCTTTGGGTGTGGGTGTCTGCCGCATCCCCGGTGGGGATTTGCCGGCTCTTGCTTTGTCTCCCAGGCTGGGAGGATGCTCTGGTCCCAGGGGAGGGGGCACCCGCCTGGTGGGGGGCTCTGCAGGGGTCCCCTCCAGCCAGGCTGGGAATGGCGTTGGAGGGCTGCGAAAATAATCATTAGTGCTTCAGGGAAGGGCGGGTTTTACAAAGACGGATCCCAAGGGATCCGTCTCCAGAGGTGAAAGCACCGCATGGCCTGAGCCACCTTCTCCATATCGCTGCCGGGGAGGGCGCGGGCTGCGCCAGCCCCTGGCAAACCGAGGCGTGCGTGCGTCCGTCCGTCTGTCTGCCAGCTGGCGCCGGTGCCCGCAGGTGGGGCCGTCCATGCTCTGAACTTTTTTGGTTTTTTTTTTTTTCTTTAACCTGGCTGTAAAGAAAACCGCTTGGCTAGTGTGAACGTGGTGTGTGCGTATGACAAACACCTAAGCCATACTTGGGTTAGGTCGGGAACCAGGGCATTTGGAGCGATTCAGTCCCCTCGGACGAAGGTTGCTGTATATTCAGGGTTACCCAGAAGAAGTCTAGCTAAAACCGAAGTGCCAGCTCCGCCTTATCCAGAGAAAAGCAAGCCGGCGTGCCTGCTCGTCCTCCGCCTTCCCTGCAACGGGGCGGGGGGCGGTCCACGGTGGGCTGTCGCAAGCTCTTTGGTGGTTGTACTTTGCTTTAGTCTTGGGAATTCAAGATAACTCTTCTACTGGGATTAACGGTGTTTAACCAAGGGCTTAGGGGAAGAGCTGTTGTACCCGCTGGGACCTCTGCAGATAAATGCCTTCACCCCGTGCTGGTGGCTCTACGCAAAGTCTTGGTGGGGTGCGTGTTGGACACAAAGCACAATGGTTGAAAGTTAATCTGCGTTTTTTTCAGATTTGTGTGAATAATTGCTGGATTTTCGTTCAATCAAACTCTTTTTTCTAATATAAACCACTAAGGGCTCAATTCTTTAGCAAGATGCGTTCGTGTCCAACTCCTGACTATACAGCTGGATCTCACCGCAACTGTTACAGACCTACCCGAGAGAAAACACAGCTAGCGCGACCGTCACCGGGAAAGCCAACGGGACACCAAACCCATCCGCCGTATCCTTTCGTCCTGCTCATTTTCTAGCTGTCGCGGTACCGGGGAGTCAGCAGCCGGGTCCCGTCCCACGGGATCACATCTTATAGTCGTGAAAACGGAGGGCTGCTTTGCCAAAAGACTTTGTCCCTTCCGGGTGACGCTGTGCGGGGACGGCGGTGGGGCTGCGGGTCGTCTCCTCCGGCGGGTCGGGGTGGTGCTGGGTGGGTGGGAAAGCCTCCGGCCCGGGGAACCGGGTCGCTTCACCGTGGGTCTGCCTCGCTGTGCACTGATAAGCCAGACACCGAGAGCGGCACTGTGTGCTACGTCAAGTCCGTTTTGTTGCTACGCCGATAACCCAGAGACTCGCGTGGACTCTGCCAGTACTGCCGGTGTCATCCCTGTCCAGCCTTTTCTTTCCCATAGTGTTGCATTCAGCGTTTCGTCTCCCTTCTGTCTTCACATCCGAGAGGATCCGAGTTTGGTACAAACGCGTACAGTACACACACCTTGTGCTTTGTACAGTTCCCTGGTTGCCATCCTCCGAGACACTTGCTGGGAAGATCTTTAAGACACTTAAATTTTCCTTTAGCTTTTCTATAATTCTGATGTAAAGGACTTTCTCTGTACAGTATATTATTCACTGCATGTTCTGTTCTCTCTACTGATATATTGAACACCACACAGTTGTGATATTGTGCAGTGGGAAGAGCAGCCCCTGCCGACAGCGGAGGCTTTCGCCTCTCATGTATAAGGAAAGAAGAAAACATATTTTTTCCTTTGCTGTATTTGCTTGAGCAGAGTTTTCTTGTCTGTACATGTGAGCTGTGAGATAGATGTGAAAAGTTCAAAAGAATGCATTCCCCCCCCCCAATGTATACAGATTGTAATCTGTACAATGAAAACTGTATGTATGAAAAAATGTACTTATTTATAAATGGTTAACACTTGGAAACGGCGTCTGGCCTGGTGTTTTTCCCACGCTGCGCTGAGCGGAGGAGCACGCTGTGGCTTCTCGGCATGGAAATAACCTGGGGATGTCAGGACCGCACAAGGATCGGGTCTGGCTGTCACTGCCTGGGGACGGGGACAGGCACGGGGACCTGGCACCACCGGGAGCAGGAGGGGCCGGCGGCAGCGCTGCTGCTGCTGTTAGCAAAGGGGCATTAATAGGGGAGGGAAATGCATCAGAGAGTGTTCTGGACTAAATTGCGGAAAGCACAGTTCAGCGCGGTGGACACTGGAGCCCTGCAGCTCCCGAGGACCCGAGTGTCTGTTCGCTTCATCCCTGCCCAAACCCAGGACTGGGTTTCGCAGCCGAACGCCCCTCGCAGCTGCGAGCGTCCCTGCCTGCAGCCACCGGGCCGGGCTGGATGCGCAGTGCGGGAGGACGTGGCACATCAGGGCTGTGGTGAGCAAAAACCGCCGGCTTGGGCTTGTGCCTTTGCTGGGGCTGCTCTGGCGTTGCAGCGCTGGGATCGGGAAATTCGGGTTTCTGGCACCTTCACCCGCGCGGCTGCCTGTGCCGAAACCCAGAAGGAAGAGGGGGATGCTTTCAGCAAAGGGGATGAGCCCACATCTCGGGGATGCACCTCCTCGTGGCAGTGGGTCTCCCCCACTTCCGTGGGCACATCCAGGGCATGGCCAGACCCTGGAGACATCCCCGTGGGGTCCCTCGCGCCACCACCGCCGAGCTCCGCAGCACTGGGTGCATGGCACGGGGCCCGGACGGGACAATCCCGTCCCACATACCCACCCTGCCCTCCCCAGCCCCTCGGGCAGCTCCTCTCCCGCTGCCCACGGCGTGTGGGAGCTCAGGGGTACCCCGAAACCACGAGCTGGAGGAGGACGGCGTTAGCTGCAAACATTTATTAGATCAGGAGCATCCACTGAACAGACAACACATCGCGTGAGAGAGGAAAACATTTCAGAGATGAAGACACTGAACCTGCACAGCCGCCGGGTCGCTCCGAGCCCCCGGGGAGCCCTTCGGGGAGAGCAGCCCCGACGCGTGGCCGCGCTGGAGGGCGATGGGCTGCCAGCGAGCGGGAAATCCGGGTGGTGGCAAACATCCCCTCTGCCCACGGGCACTGAGAACGGGCTTTGGGCTTCATCTGCTCACAGCGGGGAAATTTGGGCTCCCACCCGCCAGTCCCCAGAGCAGGACAGAGCCTGGGGACCCCCGTCCATCGTGCCCCAGTGATGCTGCCCCTGCTGGGGGCAGGCTTGGGGGGTCACCGGGGGCTGCGCGGGACAGAGCTGAGGAGAATTAAGGCCAAGCGAGGCTGAACCCAACGGGCAGCGATACACCAACAAGCGTGTCCTTCCCCAGCTGTCCTCGTCACCCTGAGCTGGGCAGAGCCCCAAGACACTGGGGACGAGGTACACAGGGACATCCCACAGACACCACGAGGCGCCTGTGCCGGGGACTGGGGAGCTGGGGACATCACTGGCTGCCGCCACCGGGGCTCTCACCCTCCGTCAGGGTCTTGAAGTCCATGGAGAGGGCCAGCTCCTCGGCCAGCGGCGGGCGCTTCCAGTCGTCCCGCGTCAGCACGTAGCCCACCACCAGCCCAAAGGCCACCAGCAGCACCCCCAGGGTGTTGGCCAGGACGCCCTCGGGCACGAAGTGGCTGTAGGAGTCACTGCAGGGGCAGAGGGGGATGCTCCAGCCTCGGGGTGCGGGTGGCCTGTCCCTACCCTGGCCGGGATGCCCTCCTCATCCTCACCCACTGGCACACTCCCTGGCAAAGGTCCTTTTCCCCCAAATCAGAGCAAGAGGTGGCTGCCTGGGTGCTGCTTGCTTTGGGGAGGGACGCTCGTGGTGACAGCAGAGAAAAATGGGGGCACAGTCCTATAGTGGGGCTATAGGCACCTCCCCTGCCAGATGTGCTCCCCCAGCCAGAGGGAGGTGGCTCCTGCGGTGCCCCATAGCCGTGTCCCCACGGTGCTGGGGCTGGGGGGGACGACCCCGATGTGCAGATGAGGCCATCGCCGTGTCCTCCAGCTGCGAGGGCAGAGGCCTCGGGGACGTGAGCGCACCGGGGCGGGGGGGTCTGAAAACACCTGGCTGCAGAGAGGCGACGGTGTGTATTTTACCGCCGTCCCCAAAGAAAGCCGTGGCAGGACCCAGCCCTTGTTAAACACCATCTGGGAAGTGACTCAGCAGCAGCAGCAGCACTGAAGGCCTCGGGGTGAGATTTAATAGCCACGGAGCCACGGCCAGAGCAGGGGCCAGACTTTGCCCCCGGGGGCTGGAGGGGCTGCAGCAGCCCTTTAGCCGGGGGTCAGGGGGATCGGGGGGGCGGGGAGGGGAGGCTGCCACCCCCCCAGCTCGTTCACCCACCTGATGTTGAAGAGGAGCATCTCAGTGATGCCCAGCAAGCAGGCAGCGATGGAGAGGGCAAAGAGGGCGATGCCGAAGAAGACGTGCTGGGGTTTGTACCGACTGCGCAGCGAGAAGGAGGCGCCGGGGAGCAGGAAGAAACCGCAGCCCAGGAGCCACTGGGGGGGGTAACGGGGATGTGATGGGGTGCTGTGGGGTCCCTTCACCCCAACCCCTTCGGGGAGGGCCCAGGGGCCCCCCAGCCCTCACCTGCAGGAGGTAGAGCACAAAGGCGGCCATCCCGCACCAGCTGTGCAGGCTGTACATGTTGGGGATGCCCTTGGTCCGGTGGGACTCGAAGACGGCGACGATGCCTGCGGAGAGAGGAGCCCGTTACCGCCGGGGCCGGATCCAGCCCCATCCGCCCATCCCGGCCCCGGCGCTCACCGACGAGGGCGATGACCAGCGCCAGGCCGTGGAGCAGCGCGTGCAGCGCCTTGGTGGAGCGCTTGGCTTCGTGCCTGAAGACGCGGTAGACCAGGAGAGCTGCCGGAGAGAGGGCCGATGAGCATCCATGGGGGTCCCCAACCTCCCCGGCACCCCGCATCACCCCGGGGCGCTGCGTGCAGGCGGGGTGGTCCCGCAGCATCTTCCCGGGCAACGTTTGTCACCATTTTGTCCCCTTCGCTCCCTGCCCGGCTGCAGCTCGGGGGTGGCTTTGAAGGCTGCAGCGGGGACAGGGCGCTCGGTTGTCCTGCTCACCGTCACCTTGGAGGAACACCATGCCCAGCACCATGCAGAGGGGGTGGACGTTGAACTGGAGGTGGCCGTGCCAGGCGACACCGCCCCGGTAGCGGCCCAGCCAGGCGCCCGCGGTGGCCAACAGCGTCAGGCCCAGCACCTGCGACACGGCCACGTACGCCGAGAGCCCGGCGGGGCTGGCGGGCGGCGGAGCCCCCTCCATGGCGGCCCTGCGGGGACAGAGAGCAGTCGGGGGGGCGGGNGGCGGGAGGGGTGGGGGGGGGAAGCGGGCAGCGACGGCGCGGGTGGCCCCCGCGTGGCAGTGGGGGGGTGTCCCCGCCGGCCCCGGTGGGGGTCCCGCACCGGTGCGCCGCCGCCGCCGCCGCGCCCTCACCTGCCGCCGGGCGGCCGCTTCCTGCTGCCGCCGCGTCACCCGCGCCCGGAGGCGGCTCCCGCCCGCCCCGGCCCGCCCGCTCCTGCCCCCGCCTGCCCGCCCCAGCGCTCCCGCACCAGCCCGCCCGCCCCGGCCCTCCCGCGCTGGCCCTCTCCCTCCAGCCCTCTCCCTCCATCCTCCTCCCTCCAGCCCTCTCCCTCCAGCCCCATCTCTG
>RSEF01000027.1:1907698-1937834 GCA_003993805.1 Himantopus leucocephalus
CCCCCCCCCCCACCACGGTGTGATTCAGCAGAGCTGAAATCCCGGTGCAGTCCCGGGACATGATGGAGACCTGTCACACCAAGAGCAAAGTCCGGGCCCCGCTGCAGCCCAGGGCAGAGTCCCAGCGCCGCCACCCCGAGCCTTCGCCCGTGGCGATCAACCCCGCCGCAGCGGGAGGCTGTGTATGGCACCGCCGCAGGAGCCGCCTCCGCCTCCCAGCCTGCGGTCGGGCTTTATCGCTGCAGCGGTAGTTGGGAAATAACCAATACCAGAGTTAATCAGCCAAGCCATAAAAGCCACGATAAACTGCAAACCTTGAGCTGTTGGGCTGTGCCCCGGTGCAGAGGGGTGGCTGGGTGGCTGGGCAGAGCGGAGGGGGGATTTCCCTGCCACAAGACCCTCCGAAAAGCCTCAAAGGGGATGAGGTTTGGGGGTTCATCTTTAGGACACGGGGCAAGACGAAAAGCTTCACCCTCTGCTGAGAACAGCACTGCTGTAATACAATACGGAACAGCTTTATAAATGTTTATAACCGCATCCAGCCAAACTCTCGACTTTCAGCAGCCAAAAAGACATAGCAGCCCTCAACCCTACGAGATTAAATGGTCACGTTTGCTTGTCCCACCCACACAGAAGGGACAAACCCAGGGGTCGCACATGGCAGCATTTGCCGAGGGGTCCCTGCAGCCGCTGCCACCTGCAAGGGGACTCGGTGGCAGCCGATGTGGGGACAAACGAGTCCCTTCAACGCTGGCCAGCAGTCTCCTCTTACCAGGGAACAGCGAGCCGTTTGTAACCAGCTCTTTAATTAAAGACATTGCCAGGGGCATAATGGCTTTATTAAATCTGCCTGAGCTTTCCCCGAGCTGGCAATAATGAAATCCTCCCTGCACCGCTGGGGTGGTGACATGCCGGTCGGGTGGCAGAGCCAGTGCTGGTTGTCCTGGCATGGACCTGCGGGGCTCGGGGACGTTGGGGGATGCTCGGGGCTGCCACAGCATCCCGCACATCAGGGAGTCGAAGCAGCTCAGCGGAGGCTGCTCCAGCTTCCCAGCTATCGGCCAAGCCCGACACCCGCTCCGGGTTTGTCCTGGGCTGCCGAGCACCCGTGGATCGATAGGAGCATCATCAACTGATAATTCATGGTAAAACCATCAGTTCCTGCCCTTCCCCGGCTTCTCTCCCCCACCCCGGCGCAGGCAGCTTCCCCTCCCCGCGCCTGAGATTATCAAATTACCATTTTGCTGATCTAACCTTTTTTGGTTTCGGGTTTGGTTTTTTTTTTTTTTTTTNTAAATCAAGTTTTTATTGCTAAGAAATGCTAATTTGCAAGATGCCTCCCCGGAGGATTGCAATTCAAGAGCCCAGCTGCCTCGGAGGAGCTGAGCTGCAGCCTGAAACTTCCCCAGCCCCTGCGGTCCCCGCGAAACCCCAAACCTGGGGCAAAGTTAACAGTTTTTCACTAAATAGAAGAGAGAAAAATAGAAGCCGTCTTGGAAGGCTCTGTGGCTGCCACGGGAATGGCTGCAGGGTAGCTCAGGATTAAGCACAAATTGCCCCGCTGGGTCATGTCGGGGGGACTGGTTCCCAGTTCCCTGGGGTTCAGTGAATGCTGAAAAATGGGTGATTCCCAGCTGGGATGAAGGTCCCCCGGGAACTCAGCTCCTTCCCGGGTCGGGGATCGGATCAGCCCAGCTGGAAAAGACCCTGGTTCTCCTCCTGGCAGTGTCCTCCTCCTCCCCGGGAACACAACTTTGCTGAGCCGGGCGGGCGATACGATCAGTGCAGCCAGTGCAAACACTTAATCTCTTTCAGAAGAGGCTGAAGGCGCGTTTATGGCGATTTTTTAATAGCAGCTTGGATAAACAGCCGCGATAACCCGCACAGGGCTCACAGCAGATGATTAATGCTCCCGGAGCAGTCACGCTCACTCGCCTCAGGGCTGGGATTGTTTTCGGTTATTAAAGAAGGGAAAAAAAAAAAAAAGGGGAAATAATGGACTTTGCCAGGTTTTATTGGGCTGATGGGTGCGGAGGGAACACGTTGGCCTCTTCGCTCACCCCGTACCGGTGCCCAGTTCTGGCCAGCTGGTGAGGAAGGGGGGATGGAGAGATGAAGGATGAGGAATGAAGGACGATGAGAGATGAAGGAGGAGGGATGAGGGATGAAGGAGGAGGGATGAGGGATGAAGGACGAGGGATGAGGGATGAAGGAGGAGGGATGATTTCTGACCAAGCTTTTACTTCTTGCCTTGTGATGCTCCCAGCCACGTGCCTGGCACCGGGCACATCTCCTGCACCGTGGCCGGGGGCTCCCCAGGGGCTGACTAACAGTGTCTTGCATTTATTTATGACCCTCCCAACATGTGGGCATCATTTAGGGGCCCTGAGCCGACGGCCGCCCTCAGCACGCTGCATTTCCAGGGCTTTGCAATGTCATAGCGCATCCTCGGGCTGTTGGCGCTGGTCCCAGCCCGGGGGATGGAGCCGGAGGAGATCCTACGGTGGAAACCACATCTCCGCCCCCTTCCCATCCACCTCCGGCCACTCCAAGCTGCCCAGCACGGAGGCTGGGGGAAACACATGGTGCTGCTCGGGCTGCCCCGTGCAGCCAGCCCGGCTCGCATCCGTCCCCCACGCCCATGCTGGGACCAGCCTCCCCCGGGCCGTAAACCCTTGTCCTAGGGCAGGCGGGTGCTGGGAGATGTTTTTGTGGGGCAGGGTGGAAAACGTGCCGATAAGGAGCGTTTCTGCTGCGTTCAGCCCCCGGCAAGAGCTGAGTGTGCGCTTCTGGTGATAAAGGAGCAATCGCTACTCCGGGGCCGGGGGTGAGCTCCCCGTGGCCCATTGCACCCTGTCCCCACGCAGAGGGCACAGGCCAGGCTTTAAGTACGTCTTTTATCCAGGGAAAAGCTGGAAACAGCCCCGCGGTGTTGCCAAAAACCCTCAGCAGGGATATTTTGCAGTCAGACAGCAGCACCCGGGAGCGAGAACGTCTCTTGCCATCCCAGTCCCCAAGCCCAGGTGACATCAAGGGGCTGCATTGGCCACAGCACTTACTCAAACAGCTCATAATTATTTTAGCAATCACAGGTCTGAAATAAATGGAAAAAACCCCAGTTGCTTGGGGTGTTTCTTTCTTTTTTTTTTTTTTTTTTTTTTNGAAGCTGTTGGTTTAGATGAAAAATTTGGACTGGAGAGGTGGTTTTTCCCCTCTCCCTCACGGCAGCGTCACCGCATCTGGGAAAGCAGCTTAGCGAATTATACACTATGATAATTGATTGAATTCATCAGTAAATAAAGCAGGAGCCTTTAAACTCGGGGTCTGGAGAGGGAGGAAAATAATTCTCCATGCAGTGATTTGTACCGCCCAGCACAGGCGCCGTCATGCCCACAAAACCACAGCCATCAGGAGAAGTAACACACGAGGCTGCACACCCAATTAAAAAAAAAAAAAAAAGAGCTCTTTTTTGAGGTTTAAATCAGGAGGGAATCCTTTCTCTCCCTCCCAGAAGCTCCTTGGTTGCTCAAACGGAGAGATGGATCAGACAGGAGTTTTGAAGCACCCTTGAACGCTTTGGGAAATGGGATAGGGAAGCCAAAACTGTGGTTTATAATAAAAGAAGAGAAAAATGGGCTTGAGCATCCCCAGCCAGAGGCTGTAGGACCGGACTATACCCTGAAAAATCACCAAATCTTCCCAGCCA
The DNA here is from genome assembly GCA_003993805.1 of Himantopus leucocephalus. Taxonomy (NCBI): domain Eukaryota; kingdom Metazoa; phylum Chordata; class Aves; order Charadriiformes; family Recurvirostridae; genus Himantopus; species Himantopus leucocephalus. Next base: position 1,911,405 of record RSEF01000027.1, read on the forward strand.
GCACCAGTGCCATCCCCAAATACCTGCTCCTTCGCACAACCACCCCTGCCGGCCCTCTCCCATCACACCACTGTCGCAGCCGATACCATACAGCTCCCCTAAGAAATATTTGCTGTCGTACTCCTTATTTCCTTATTTTGGGGGCTCTGGGATGGGGGGCTGCACCAGCAGGGAGATTTGGCAGCTCTGGCAAGCCAAGGAGCTTAGCCGAAATGCTGAGAGCAAGTCGTGCTCCTTTGCAAGTGAGACACTGCCGTGGTTGCACCCCCCAACGCTGCAGTGACGCTCCGGCCATCGCACACGTGTCCGTGCACACACGCTCCGGGGAGGGGGCAGGACAGCGTCTCCATGCAGCTGGTGATGGGGATGCAAAGACGATGGGAAGCATCCTCCCGGCCAGGGGAAACCACATCTCGCCCAGCGTCCCCCAAGCCCACGTCCCCATGAGTGGTTCAGCATCCGTCTCCGTGGCAACACATTTTTCACATCCTTCGATACCTCCTGTCCTTCTGGTCTGTGATGCCGGCAGCCCCAGGTACGTTGCACGCTAGGAGCAGATGGGCGTCCATCACCCATCCCGGCACCCCTGAGAGGGGTGGGGAGATCAGGGGCCATTCCCTCTGCTCTGCAGAGTGTCCCATGGGTGTCTCTGAGCCCATCCTTGGTGGGTGCTGGGGTACACGTAGATTTGGGGGCAGCACAGAGGCACCAATGGGCATCTCCAAGCTTGCAGGCATCTCACCTGCCTTCCTGGGCCAACAGCCACTTCGCCTGCCAGCACTCTCCCACATGTAGGAGGTTTCTCTGGCTGATCCCAACCAGAACTTTCTAGGACAGGCTGCCACAGAGCTGCAGGCATCCTTGGAGATGCAGCCATCAAGAGGACCTCTTGCCCAGAATGAAGTCCCACAGCAGCAGCCCCTCTTGCACCAGCCTTGGGAGATGCCCATGTGCAAAATGATGGAGAGCTGTCCTTCCCTTCCCCTGCAGGGTCACCCATCGGAAACACCAACCTTGGAAAAGGCCTCCCTCGCTGGGATTTCCAAATACCAGCACCGCACTGAGATTGCAGAGCCTGTTTCAGCCACGCCGCTCACCCAAGACCCCCGTTGGTGCTGGAGGCTGCACCGCAACGCCCCGGAGCCGGGAAAACCCCTCCCCAGCGCAGCTGGGAACGGAGGCTGGCGGGGCGCAGGAAATCTCCATTCATCGGCGCTTGGTCACCAGCCAAATTGGAGCCAAACCAACCATTTTTTTCCAACTTCCCAGTAAACTGGAGTTTCCAGAGACCTGTGGCCGGTGGGGAAAGGGGTCAGCAAGGGGGGCTGCAGGCGGCTGCAGGCTTCGCCCCCAGCTCCGTGATGTCCGGGCTCACAGGCGGTGCCGGTTGCTGTTGCCCACCTGTATGGGCTCAGGGTTGGGGGATGAAGGCTGTTTGGGTGCCCACGTCAGCCAGTGCAGGTGGGGGGTGGCAGGGCAGGGTGGGAAGCTGTGATTTTTGGAGGGAGGTTTAATAGACATCAGAGGGTTGCCGGGTCCTAAATCCCCTTCCTTTTAATTTTGGAAATGGCTCTGCAAACCCTTTAGGGTCCTCAGCCCCCGCAGGGCTCTTCCCTTGTCGAGGGGCCATGCTATCCCCAAGGGGTCACCCTGTGGGCTCACGCCAGGGGGCTGTGTCGGTGGCCAGCTGCTCTGCAGCACCCAGCAGGGCCAACAAGTCAAGGGGTTTCCCTCTCTCCCCCCAGAAAAAGCTCTCCGCTTCTTGGCAGGTGTCCGCTGTGTCCCATGGGGTGGTGGCCCCGACGAGGGATGATGGGCTCAACTAACCCAAGGCCTAAGCTCAGCCCGGGCATGGCTCCCAGGGCGGGGGCCAGGCCGTGGGGGAAAGGGATTTAGTTAATTAAAAAGATAAAAAAAAACAAAAAGAAAGTAACTATCGAGCTCACAAACACAGGTCTGGTTTTCATTTTGAAGGAACTTTTCGTTACTCATTTGTCATCAGCGTAACTCCTCCAAGTCCAGAACACTTGGTGTGATGGGATGGGATTTCATTCACAGCCAGCAGAAATACTCCGTTTCCCCAAAAACTGAGGTTGTGCTGGGAAGGTGGTCACTTTGGCAAGAGGCAGCGGGAGATGGAGCTTGGCTGCCCCCCCCCCNCTCTGTGCTCACCCTTGTGCCCCGTGGTGGGTGGCCGGGACGCTGCCGAGGGGGGTTTGCCGCGTGATGCCGGCGTGGGGAGGGGACGTCCTGCCAAGCGCCATGGTCCGGCTGAGCTGGATCCCCCTGCGCTGAGCCGGGAGGGGACCAGGACCCTGCAGGGATGGAGCTGCCTCCCACCCACCCCATCCACCTCAGCCTTTCTCCTCCTCTCTCTTTTTTTCTGCCTTTCCCTTCATTCTCCTCCATCTCCTTCCCTCCCCGCTGTCCCAGCCCCTTCCCCTTCCCTCCCGGCATGGCCAGGCGCCAAAGGGACTTTGCACCCCAAGGCAGCGCTCGCTCCCGGCTCGTTCCCGCAAGCCCGGGAGCCACTGAAGGGAGAGCAAAATGCTCCGGTCTTATCTGCGAGGGGAGGCAGGCTCGGTGGGCAGGGTTTGCGTGAAGGCTGTTGGCTTATAAGCAGCCGGCAGCGGAGGCAAAGCTATCTCGCAAGGCACCGAACGGATCCCCCCCCCCGCCCCCGTCTGCGCACCGCTCCCGCCACGATGCCCCCGGCGCTGGGGCTGCTGCTGGGGCTGAGCCTGGTGGGTGCCCTTCAGCCCGGCCTCGAGCCCCCCAGCTATCCCCCCACCGAGGAAGGGGCCATCCTCTTCGCCAGCGCCTACAACAGCACGGCCGAGCAAGTCCTCTTCAAGAGCGTCTTGGCCAGCTGGAATTACTACACCAACCTGACGACCGAAAACGCTGCTCTGCAGGTGGGTGGCGGGACGGGGGCGATGCCACCGCAGGGGTGTCCCCCAGGACTGGGGACCCGGGGGGGCTGGGGCATGGTGGGGACACTTGGTGTGGTCCCCTTCCTCCTCGTGAGCTCCCGTCTCGGTACCCCAGGATGGCAAACCGGGGCTGGGACTTGTAGCCCGGGAACCATAGGGTTCTGCCCCAAATTGGCCCTCAGAGAGGCTCTGCCCCGGAGTGACAGCCCTGGTCCTGGACCAAAGTCCAGGTTATTTTTAGAGGTGGTTCCCTCCTCCCAGCACCTTCCACTTTCCTTATTCCCCTTCCCTGACCCGGGTCAGGTGTCAAGTGTCCCTGTCCCTGCCCGGTGCCACCACGTCCCGGTGCTGTGCCATGCCAGAGCTCCACCGCATCCCAGTGCTGGGGGCTTTTGGTTTGGGGCAGACACCGGGAGCGCAAAGTCTGCAGAAGCAACAGGGTGGCATCTGCACCGAGGCTGCCACCCCCCCAGTCCCTGTGTCCCCAGCCCACGGGGACGAAGCCAGCTTCGGGGAAGCACTCCAGGCTATGGGGAATTTGCCCTCAGCCCAGCTACGTGCGGGAAGAGCCCCGGCGGGGAGCGATGCTGTGTGCATCCCGCAGGCGTGTGTGTGTTTGTCCCGGGGCGGCGCGGGGGGGGGTTGCATATCTTTAGGCTGGATTTAGCGGGACAGGGATGGCGAGCAGCCCTGGGGGCTGCTCTCGGTTGGGTGACCTGCAGCACGGTCCCCGCGCGGCGTGGGCCGGGGCACCGCGGTGCCTGGGCAGGCTGCAGAGATTTCCCCGGCTCTTGCGGTGCCCCGGGCACTGCTGGCTGCCCCGACACAGGGGGCACGGCCACAGCACTACGTGCCACCCCATATAGCTAGTGGTGCACGGGGGTCGGTGCAGCCCACAGGTGACCAAGGTGCGTTCAGGGACTCCGGTATCACCCCTGCGCCCCAAGGGCTGCCATACAGCCCTGAACCCACGGGGACGGGGGGCACAGCGTGCCCTGTGGCAGGAAGAAAACGCGTCTTCCTGCACAGGGAGGGGGAAGATCACCGCCAGGTCTGGCCGCTGCCAACTTGGCAGGACACCCGAGAGCACCCAAGTGCCCCTTCAGCCTTTTTTTCAGCGCGCTGACGCGATGTCTGGGCAGGCACCCAGCGTCTGCTGCAGATGTTGTGGTGGGGCCGCGGACCTTGGGGCAGAGCAGGAGCATCCCGGCCGCGCCGAGGCCAAGGTTAGGGCCAGGAAAGCCCCTTGCATGGACTTTTCTCAAGAGGCATTTCCAGGCCAGATTTCACCCTCTCCCGTGTTAATAAATGCCCGAGGATAACGGGCAGGCGCTCCCTGCCATGTCGAGGTTTCCAAGCCAGCCCAGGAGGAGGAGGGGATCTGGCCCCTGAGATCAGCCCAGGGAGGTGTGCGGTGGGATGGGGAGGCGGTGGGCACTAAAGGGTTAACAGCTGGCCAGCACCACCTGAAAGGCTGAATTTGGGGCATCTGGGGAAGCCTTGGGGCAGGCAAACCCCACACATGCCTATAACACGAGAGGGGCTGAGCCAGGCCACCGTGGGCTCCTCCGGGACCTGCCAAAAAAGGTGGCCCCAGGACAAAGTGACAGGTAGGGCAGGAGGTCGAAGGCAGGGACGGACAGAGGGATGCTGGAATGGCAGACAGGGAGTTCAGCCACAGGAGAGGGAGATGTACCGTCTCCTGCAAGCTGGGGCTCAGGGCAAGAGGCTGGCGATGGTGTTTGGGGTTCAGGGGCTGCTCGTGGGTGCAGGACTTCTGCAGGTGCCCGCGGCAGAGCAGCCCCAGCGCCCTGAGCCGCATCCTGCGCCGCTGAATCTTCACTGCGCAACGAGGAGTGGGGAGGAACCGGGGTGGGGGCCTTTGGTAGGGAGATTTGGGGGCTGCAGGAGTCCAGGGATATCTGAGCCCCCAGAGGGACACCCCCACAGAGAGAGCTCCCGGCTGCGGGCGCAAAAGGCCGGGGTGGTGGGCACAGCCACGGCAAGGGGGTCTCGGCCAGCACCGCTGGCCTTGGCTCGCTCCACCGGAGCTGTCAGGAGAGCTTAGGGTACAATTTGCCTGACCAAACACAGGCGCCTGTTCAAGGAGAAGACGAGACACAGCTGGACTCTGCTTCCTACAGCTCCCCCAGCTCTGCAGCGGGGTCTGGGAAGGGGTAAAGATATCCCTCATTGAGCAAGAGCAATCTCGCTCCAGTGCCGGGTGTCTGTGGGGCTGGCACACCACGGCATGTCAGGGCGTCAGGGATGGTTGGTACCCAGAGTGATGCTGTGGGTGTTGGGATGTCTGAGGGAGGTGATGGGTGCCCAGCGGTGGGCAGCCAGAGGCAACCAGTACTTTTGACATCCCCACCACTGTCGCCTGGCTGCGTGGGTGCCTGCCCCGGGCAGCATCCAGCCCTGCCGCACCATAACTCCCTTCCCTCCCTGCTGCCAGCTGAGGGAATGTGAAGATTAAAATAAAACAAACCAGGCTTGTTGGAGTCAGGCTAAAAATGCCACGAATAACAGCTAATGAGCTCCATAAATCACGCTGGGACGGCACACAGACAGCGTATGGGTGCTTTGCACCACCGCACTCCATCCTGCGCATGGACCGGGCCGGGACCCTCGCAAAATATCAGCGTTTCCTGAAAATACAGCTGACACCAGCCAGGCTGGGATGCAACCGCCTGCAATACACCCCGTCCCAAAATTATGGCCAGTGGCTGCAGCTCCAGCTGCCTAAATAACCCCCCCGCAGCGCAGGCAGCTCCCTGCCGTCCCACGGCCCTGGGAAGGGAGGTCGGGGCTGGCAGGAGATGGGTGACAGTGAGAGACCCAAAACTGGGGGCTCGGTGCAAATCGGTGCCCCCCCGCAAGGTGAAACCCAGATACGGCACTTACAGGGCACGGGCTGCAGATAGGCAAAGGAGAAATGTGTAGACCTAGCAAGGAGGTATAGGAAGGAGAAAAGAGAACGTGGCATCTTTGTAATTTTCCCTTGGGCTTCTGCGAAGGTGAGAAACAGCAGGAATAGGAATAAAATGAAGCCAGACCTCAGAGCTCCTTCTGCGCTGGGGTCTGGCGGTTACCAGAGCCAGCCCAGGAGCACCCAGACACCCCGTGGCGCGGGGTGGACACCCCCAGCCCCGCATCGCCACCCCATCGGGGCCACGATACCCCGGAGCCACCTCCAAGTCATCCTCAAAGGCCGCCTGGGCGGGTGCTCGCCAGCAGCACCGTGAGTGAGCGGGGGATGCAGACATTGCCGCGTCGGCTGGAAGCTGATGTCTCTATCTATGAATGTCACAGACTGGGGACAGCCTTGCCTGCCACCTCATGTCCCATCCCCTCTGGCTCCCACAAACCCTCGTAGCTCTGAACCTGGCCCCCAAACCGTCGCCTGGGTGGCGGCATCTCCCAGGGCTGGTCCTCATGTCTCCTCTCGCCATGCAGGTCGAGGCGTCGCTGGAGGAGCAAAACTTCACGGAGCTGTGGGGGAAGAAAGCCAAGGAGCTCTACAGCAGCATCTGGAGCAACTTCAGTGACCCGCAGCTGAAGAAAATCATCGGCTCCATCCAGACTCTGGGACCCTCCAACCTGCCCCTGGAGAAGAGAGAGCAGGTAGGCGAGATGCTGGCGAAGTCCTGGGCATTGCTGGGGTGCTGCGAAGCCCCTTAAAGGGATTTTTCCCAAGCCTCCAGACTCTGTCGCTGGCCCGTTGCCCCTCCATCGCATTTTGGAGGGACTCTCTGGCCTCTGCACGGGGCAGACAGTGATGGAGAGGGGAGATGGGGTGCTATGTCCCCGGGATGTGCAGCCCTAACCTCATTTTGGAGTTATCCCAGTGGGAACCGGACATTTCCTGCTTACACAGAGCAGCCTTGGGCGTCACCTGGAGACCAGCCAGGCTGTGCCCATGGCTGGGGTCCAGCTGGCTCGACCCCCCCCTCCGGTGCTCCTTGGGGATGCAGCCAGCTGGAAAGGAGGGCTGCTGCAGCCACCCAGCTCCTGAGCTTCCCTGCGAGCCCAGAAATGCTGTGCCTCGGTGACACGGCTCTGCGATAGGGACAGCAGGACATCCTGAGCCTTCCCCACCATGGTCCTGAGCTTTCAGAGCTGTTTATCTAAATGTGACATGATTTTGATTTCCCTGCATGAAAACATTGCCCAGGCTGAGGCTGGTGGCCACTTGCCTCTGCACCAGTGCAGGGATGGTGGCACTGCTGTCCCCTCCAGCCTGGCCCACAGCTCCCTGACGGCCCTCCACACCGAAACCCTGGCAAAGCCCAGTGACACATTCCTTTCCGGAGAAGCGTCTGCCCCAGTTCCTTCCAGGAAACCCATCCCCACCCTCTCCCAGATAACAGACAGCATCACGTCTCCTCTCTGCACATCAGCCATGTCTCACCCATCCCCGGGCAGCTCCATCCCACAGCCACCACTGTCCCCTGTCTCCATCCCCTCTGCCCGGCCGGAGCAGAGGGATGGGAGCAGAGAGAAGGACGGAGTTGAGGAATTTCCGTCCCTGGGAATGGGCTCCCCAGGCAGGTTCCAGGAAACCTCCTGTTGCTATTGTTTGCTGTTGTTGAAGTTCACAGAAATAAACCCCCCTCCTCCTCCTGCATTTCTTTTTTTTTTTTTTTTTTTTTGTNGATAAACAGGCCGTGCCGCAGCCCTGCTGACAAAGGGTTTTATAAATAGCCCCTCTCCGGGACACCACGAGGGCTCGCGCTGTGTTTGAGGGGGGCTCGGCGAGTGGCTGTGCACGGGTTTTCTGTCCCAAAGAGCCTTCCTGCTCCCATCGTGCGACGCGTGGAAAACCTCTGGGTGATAACACACTTATCTCACCAAAAACACACTGTGTAAACACACCAGTCCTCCTCCACATCCCTCCGGACGGACACACACACACATGCTCTGGAGCTGGGAAGTCTGTAGATCCCTCCTGAAGGGCCATTCCCATCCCCTTCCAGCCCCAACATCCTTTCCTTCCCCACAGTACAACACCATCCTGAGCAACATGGACAAAATCTACTCCACGGCCAAGGTGTGCCTGCCCAACGGTACCTGCTGGGACCTGGAGCCAGGTAGGGCCCCTGTCCCCCTGCTCCTGCAGGGTGCTGAGCACCCCATGGCCATGAGTTTGTCCCGGTCCCCAGATCCCCAATGTGTTGGGGTTGGCAGATCCCACCCACCTTCATCAAGGTTGCCCTGGGGCGAGGATGGGTGTTTGGGTCTGGCACAATGGTGGTGGCACTTCTGCAGAGCTGCTGTGGGATGTGACCCCTCCCCTCCTGCCCCTCTCTCATATCCTACCTGTCCCCTCTTTCCCAGACATCTCAGACATCATGGCCACCTCCCGCAGCTACAAGAAGCTGCTCTACGCCTGGGAAGGGTGGCACAACGCTGCGGGCAACCCGCTGCGCGCCAAGTATGAGGAGTTCGTGAAGTTGAGCAACGAGGCCTATCACATGGATGGTACGAGCAGGATGGGGGGATGCAGGGGGTGGTGAGGTATCAGTGGTGGGAGCTGGGGCCAAGGCAATGGGGTGCCCTGCTGCTCTCCCCATCCCACATGCAGCTGGGCATCCACCTTCCGTTTCCACTTTGGGGAAGGGTCAAAAATCCCACTGCTGTCCCCTGGTCCCAGCTCACGGGGCTGGGTGGAGGGCAGCCCCTGGGGGCCAGTGCTGGGTGTCATCACTGCCTCCCTGGCAGGATTCGAGGACACAGGGAGCTACTGGCGCTCCTGGTACGACTCAGCCTCCTTCGAGGATGACCTGGAACATCTCTACAAACAGCTGGAGCCACTCTACCTCAACCTGCACGCCTTTGTCCGGAGGAAGCTGTACGATCGCTATGGCCCCAAATACATCAACCTGAAGGGTCCCATCCCTGCTCACCTCCTGGGTAAGGGGAAAGACTCCCCCCACAGCCTGTGCCCAGGGGTGCTGGTGGGGCCAGAGGGACAGACGCAGGGCCATAGTGAGACAGGGAGGTCCCACTTACCCCTCTGCTTCTCTTCCTCCCAACCTACCACCAGCTCTGCTCCAGCTGTTTTCTCTTCTCAGGCAACATGTGGGCTCAGCAGTGGAACAACATCTATGACATGATGGTCCCCTACCCTGGGAAGCCCAACCTTGATGTCACAAGAACCATGGTGCAGCAGGTGATGGGCTGAGGGACTCAATGGTGGCACCAGGGGGACAAAAACAGGGAGTGTTGGCCAAGGCTTGCCTGTAACATTGACCCCATGGGAGTGGTTTCTCATACCTGCATAGGGGACAGCAGAAAAGCCATGTCCAGGAGGGGAAGGGACAAAGAAATGACCCCACTCCCTCGCTGGCAATGACCAAAGAGGCAGCAGGTGGGCAAAGAGGAAGGGCACTGTGGTGGGACTGGTGCCAGTCCCCAGGTTGGGGCTGCATCCACACCATCACACAGCTCCAAGCCCTCCTAGGGCGTCAGCCCTGCTTCCCTCTCCTGTCCATGCTGGGCACCAGCATCGCTGTTCAGTGGTTCTTAGGAATGCTCACCCCATTTCTGGGGGCCATGGCTCTCCATCAGGGTGAGAGGGGCAGGACTCCAGTCCCTTGGAGGGACTCACCTCATCCCCACAGTGCTGAGAGAGCATCAGAGGTGATGTCCATGGCATGGGCAGCCCCTTCCTCAGCCATAACCTACTGCCTGATGCCCACCAGGGCTGGAATGCCACCCACATGTTTCGGGTCTCGGAGGAGTTCTTCACCTCCCTGGGGCTGCTGGAGATGCCCCCCGAGTTTTGGGAGAAGTCCATGCTGGAGAAACCGACAGATGGGCGGGAGGTGGTGTGTCATGCCTCGGCCTGGGACTTCTACAACCGCAAGGACTTCAGGTGCGTGGGGACATGTAGTGGTCAGGGCTACAGGGTAAGACCCTCCTCCACTCCCTTTGGTGGTCACAATTTTGGGTACCCCCAGCCTACCCCCAATCTGTCACCTTCTGGGGTAAGGTCTGGGGGCACCACGCTGCCCTGCCTTCGTCTCTGCTGGGTCTTTCCCCTTCTTCATGGGGTGCTGCCACCCTCTCAGGGACCCTGGAGGGTCCTTCCCATCGAGGGGGTGCACAGGAAGCCAGGGTCCCTCACCCAGCTCAGGCAACGCTCTCTTTTCACCCGTTAGGATCAAGCAGTGCACGACAGTGACCATGGAGCAGCTGTTCACAGTGCATCATGAGATGGGCCATGTCCAGTACTACCTGCAGTACAAGGACCAGCCCGTCTCCTTCCGCAGCGGGGCCAACCCTGGTTTCCACGAGGCCATTGGCGATGTCCTGTCCCTGTCTGTCTCCACTCCCAGCCACCTAAAGAAAATCGGTCTCCTCAGCAGTGCCACCGAGGATGCAGGTATGGCAGCCACCCTGGCATGCGGGGTGGCCTGGAGGGCTCAGGTACTGCCTGCGGCACCAGGAAGGGTTTGGGACATACCAGCGTGGGCGGCAGTCTGGCAACGCAACCCAGAGCAGGCAAGACTGCATGGCTGATGTGTGCCTTTCACCCACGCTTGGTTCCACGCACAACCCCTTCTTGGCTCCATGGGTCCCTGTAGGACCCTTCATGGCTCCATCCTCTTCACCCCTGAAGGCAGGAGGAATGCTCTCCAGAGCTTGTCTGTGCCCTTCCCTTCTCCATCAGAGCCCCAAACCTGAAAACAGCATCTTTGTGCTTCATTGGCTTTGACCTTTCCAGCATTCCCCTTTGCCTTGCCAAGAAACATCCATCCCAGGAGCTCCTGGTGTAGCTCTGCGGAGGTGGCACTGAGCGCTTACGTGCACAGTCATGAGGACAGTCAGCGGGTGATGTTTCTGCCTGCCAGCCGGTGCAACAGAGGAGGACTTGTCACCGCAGGGCACTGCCCGGCTTGGCAAGAGTCTCTCCCCCCGCCCAACGTCTCTCAGCCGACAAGTCAAAGCAGACAGCAGCAGAGGAAACCAAGCGTTCGCAGATTCCTGCCGCAGGCGGCTGCTTTGCGGAGGAGGGACAGTCCCGGGATCCTCCTGCCTTGTCATTAAATACGTTTCATGACAGAGAAGCCATCACAGCAGCCAAGAACATTGGGCCGATGCCCAGATGGTCCCCGCCTCAAGGCATCGCTGCCCAACTAGCCAGCCCTTGGCAGCCATGCCACCATAGCGATGGCAGCCAATAGTCCCTCAGGGCAGTGCTGCCAACCCCTCTCTGGCCCCACAGCTTCAGCTAGGTCTCCAGCAGGTCCTTCTCCAATCTTCCTTCCCTGGATTTCCTCAAGGCAATGGGGAAAGCAGATGTCACCATGATATGGTGGTGGCTGTCCTAGAGTTGACTCTGGTCCTGGAGCTAAACCATGAGAGCCTTTGCAGTGGTGACAGCGCTGCAGATCAAACCCCTTTCACCCTGAGGCCCCAGGGTGGATGTGCGAAGAGGGAACTATTAGAGTTACACTCACCAAAGACCTCCTTACTCTGAGAGCCATGCCGAAGGCAAGGGGACACCACACTTGTCACTCCCATTGTCCCCACTTAGTAAAAAGGCACCCAAGTAGGACCTGTATCTAGAGAAACCCCCTGTGTCCTCCACAGCCTTCTCTAGGGAGCAAAATTATATGTTGAAATGCCATCCCCATTTTTCATTCAGATCTTCTCACCCTCTTGCCCACAAAAAGTCTAGTGGCCATGGTCCTGTCCAGCCAGACTCCTTCCCAACCTGGTTCAGGCTTTGTTTCATGCAGAGAGCGACATCAACTACCTGCTGAAGATGGCCTTGGAGAAGATTGCCTTCCTGCCCTTCGGCTACCTCATCGACCAGTGGCGCTGGAATGTGTTCAATGGCCGCACGCCCCCAAGCCGTTACAACTACGACTGGTGGTATCTGAGGTAGAAGACAGTCACCAGGGGTGGATGGGGGGGTGGAAGCTGGGGGTGTGCAAGGAGGGAAAGCAGGAAAGAAGAAAGAATGGAAAAAAGTAGCCATGGAGATGCCTGGAGAAGAATGGATGGATGGATGGATGGATGGATGGATGGATAAACATGGAAGCATGCTCTCATTGTGTAGATTTCTCCAGCACTGTGCCTTCCCTTCCCGTTCCCTGCCTTGATTCTTCTCACCCCTTATTTCCGTGCTCATGCTCTTTTTCTCTGTTGTCTACAGAACGAAATACCAGGGTATCTGTGCTCCGGTTTCAAGGAATGAAAGCAACTTTGACCCTGGAGCAAAGTACCACATCCCTGGGAACACCCCTTACATCAGGTAGAGGAAGTGCTGGCAAGGGGACGAGGCTTGGGGAGCAGGGGCAGTGGGGGCTCAGCTCTGTGGGCAAGGACTGGGATGCATTGCTCCTGCTCAAGGCACAGAGACCATGCAACGCTCAGGACCACAAATTGTGGGGAGCTGGCGTGTGACTGGGTGCCTTCCCTGACTCCCTGGGACTTGTCTGCTTCCCTTTGTCCCCGTTGCTCACCTTCATGGGCTTCCTTGGCAGGTACTTTGTGAGCTTCATCCTCCAGTTCCAGTTTCACAAGGCGCTTTGCCAGGCGGCCAACCACAGAGGTCCCCTGCACACCTGTGACATCTACATGTCCAAAGAAGCTGGAGCCAAACTCAGGTGGGGACAGAGGAGGGTCGGGACAATTGCCATGGGCAGATGTGTGCGTGGCAGCTGATGGTGTGCAAAGGAAGGAAAGAAGAAAGGAAGGAAGGAAGGAAGGAAGGAAAAGTGGCTGTGGAGATGGCTAGTGAAATAACTTTGCAGATGGATGGATGGATGGATGGAAATACATAGAAGCACTGGGGTGGGGTGAGTGGTCCTCACCAGAGTACTGCTATTGTCCCTGTTATGATCTCCCACCCAGACAAGAGGTCACTAAAGACATTTGGTTCCTATTGACTCCCTGGGTGTTAACAAATGCATGAGTATGTGATGAGGAGTCCTCAGTCCCCATATGCAGGACAGATGGGAGCTTCAGAGGTAGTTCCTAGGTTCGTGTCCAGCTCAGGAATAACATCTTCAACCCTTGCGATGCTGAGACACCATCACCACTTTTTTCCGCATCCATCCCCTGGCCTCATGCTGGCTCTTGCTGTCCCGCTTCTCTGCAGGGAAGTGTTGAGAGCTGGGTCTTCCAAGTCGTGGCAGGAAATCCTGTTCAGCCTCACTGGCACAGATAAGATGGACGCTGGGGCCCTCCTGGAATACTTCAGTCCTGTCACCAAGTGGCTTCAGGAGCAGAACAACAAAACCAATGAGGTGCTGGGCTGGCCTGAGTTTGACTGGCACCCCCCTATCCCTGAAGGCTACCCTGAAGGCATTGGTAAGGCTGCAGCTCCATTCTGGCTCTGGGAAGGGGCAGGAAGAGGTCTCCCAAGGGACATCACTAACCCTCAGGCAGGATAGTGCTGAGGGAGGTCTCTGCTGTGGGTGGGGGAGGTAGCCATGCCAGACAAGAGAAATAACCAGCTCCACGTGAAGTCCCACAGGGTGTTGTTTCCCAGGAAGCAGGTGCCATTAGCCAACACCGTGGCGTGCCATTGTCTGAAGCTGTGGCCTTGCTGCTGTAGTAATGCCATCAGCCATGGCATGACAGGTCGTCTGTTTTCAGCTGCATCCTTTCTGCCCAAGTGGGATGGTCTAGGGCATGCAGCATGTCCTGTTATCCCGTCCCTTGTTCAGTGGGACACCCCCAGCAGCACCCCTCTACCCCCATTTCTTGGCTCAGCCTGCTCCCAAGTTGTGGCATCCCTCAGTGGACCTGCATTCTGGGAAAAGCTCAACCATGGCTTTGCCATGGGGTAGTGCTCTTGCAAAGAGGATTCTCCTGACTCACCTTCTCTTCCCCCATTTATCTCCGCCTCTAGACAAAATAGCAGACGAAGCACAAGCGAAAGAGTTCTTGGCTGAGTACAACAGCACGGCTGAGGCAGTGTGGAACACCTACACTGAGGCATCCTGGGCCTACAACACCAACATCACCGACCACAACAAGGAGATCATGGTATGGGAACAACCCTGAGGCTGTGTGGGGAGAGGCAACAGCCAAGGCAGGCAGCTGGTACCCAGGGCACATTTCAGATGAGCTCTGAAAGCCAGGGCAGCTTCTGCCCGAGCCAAGGGGTAAGGTTCTCACCCAGGAGGTGCCTTTTCCGTGAAAACCCTCATCACGCCACGAGGTACCCATGGGGCAGCCATGGGGAGGTTGTCAGTCATGACATGCCAGGTGGTGTTTCTGGTGATGGCCTGTGTCTAGGAGATCTCCCTCAAGCAACTCCTCTCCTGTCCCTTCCTGTCCTTGCAGCTGGAGAAGAACCTGGCCATGTCCAAGCACACCCTTCAGTATGGCATGAAGGCCAGACAGTTCGACACCTCTGACTTCCAGGACCAAAGTGTCATACGCATCCTCAAGAAGTTGAGCGTCATTGAGAGGGCAGCCCTCCCTGAGAGTGAGCTGAAGGAGGTGAGCTGCAAGGGGACAGAGCAGGACATGGTGTCCCTTGCCCCTACCTTGTGTGGAGACACAGGCTTCTCCCAACTTCTAGGAAATGCCACTGGGCAGCCACCCCTTGCCCTTGAACAAGGTGATAGTTTGGTACCTTCTACACAAAGCTGTGATCCTTGTCTCCAGGATTTCCCACCCAAAGGTTGCCTACCCCAGGTTGCAGTGGGGCCTGGCTGCTTCAGTGGCAATGGCACATTGCTTGCTGGCCCTAGTCCCTCCTGTATTGACTCCACCTCACCTCCATTTGGGGTCACACTGGGCCTTGGAAGGAACCAGAGGAAAACAACTGGGGACATCTCAATGGACTGTGACATTCTCCAAGAGCAGAAGCAAGGACAAGCAACTCACATGATCTGATTTTCTTTGCAGTACAACACCCTCCTCTCAGATATGGAGACCACGTACAGCGTAGCCAAGGTCTGCAGAGAGAACAAAGTCTGTCACCCCCTGGATCCTGGTAAGATCTGGCAGGGTGTCCAGTGAGTCATCTGCAATAGGCCCAGAAAAGAGGGATTTTTTAATAGGTACATGGAGAAAGGTCATGAAGGGGCCTTTCCACCTTCTCTGTGATGGCTCCTGAGCAGCACGTTGGGTCTAGCACCATTGTGTCAGTCCAGCCCATCCAGCAGCATCACTTTGGCTTCATTGGTCTCTCTTCAGACCTCACAGACATCATGGCCAACTCACGGGACTACGATGAGCTTCTCTTTGCCTGGAAGGGCTGGCGGGATGCTTCTGGGAAGAAGATCAAGAACAACTACAAGCGATATGTGGAACTGAGCAACAAGGCAGCCGTGCTCAATGGTCAGTGTCCTGCTCCCTTAGAGACCCACCATGGTCTTAGCACCTTGTAAGCAGAGAACTGGGCTGACTGTTCAACTCAGGGCCAAAATCTTGAGGGTGTGGAGGTCCCACCAACCACCATGAGATCCACTGTCTCATAGATATGGAGGGACCTGGGGTGTCTGAGCAGCCAGACAGACTCTTGCCCAAGAAGGACAGTGTCTAACAGCTTCTACTCTTTCCTTACCATAGGCTACACGGACAATGGGGCCTTCTGGAGATCCCTGTATGAGACACCCACCTTTGAGGAAGATCTGGAGAGGTTGTACCTGCAGCTGCAGCCCCTGTACCTCAACCTGCATGCCTACGTACGCCGAGCCCTATACAACAAGTATGGTGCAGAGCACATAAACCTGAAGGGTCCCATCCCTGCTCACCTGCTAGGTAAGGGCTTTGCTAGGCCCTTGAGCAGAACCGTGTCTCCCACCAGGCATAGTTTGCTCTGACAGGCCAAGAGTTGAGGCTGCTCTCTGTTCAGCTCTGGCTGAAGGGCCAAGGCCCCATGAGATGGGTCTGCAGAAGCCAGTCTGCCCCAGGGAAGGGCAACACACTCAGCATGACTTGACCTCTTGGGCATGGATGCGCTCTTGCTTGCACCACCCTTGTGCAGGCAGGGCAGGGACCAGGCAGGTCCACTGCCTGTGCAGGAGTTGGGAGTAACTGGTTGCCTTTGCTCTTCTCTCCCTGTCTCCCTCCTGCCACGCGTTGTCCTCCCGTGCTTCCCAGGTAACATGTGGGCCCAGTCATGGTCCAACATTTTTGACCTGGTGATACCTTTCCCGGATGCCACCAAGGTGGATGCCACCCCAGCCATGAAACAACAGGTCAGTGCTTTTCCAGGCTGCTCTGGGGAAGCTCCTTGGGACCCAGTACCCTTTGGCCATTGCCACCACTCATGTTGCCAAATGCTCTGGCACTGCCAAAAACCTCCATGGTTCATCTGTATTCTCTTCCCACCTGGATATGCCAAGGGCTGGATCCAGCTCTAGCTGCCCCCAAAAGACCTCCCCTGCCCAGAAGAACAAGGCCATCTCTGTCCTCCCATCCTTCCCAGCCCCCGGCATCCCTAGCATCCCCTATTGCCCCTCACCAGGTCCTCTGTCTTCTCTGTCCCCAGGGCTGGACACCCAAGAAGATGTTTGAAGAATCAGACCGCTTCTTTACCTCTCTGGGCCTCATCCCCATGCCACAGGAGTTCTGGGACAAGTCCATGATTGAGAAGCCGGCAGATGGGCGGGAGGTGGTGTGTCATGCCTCAGCCTGGGACTTCTACAACCGCAAGGACTTCAGGTGCCCATGGGGAGCAAGTGGTAGCCTCAGCTGATGTGGTGCTGGGACAGATAGCAATGTCTTGGTAGAATACAAGCACGTGGCCTGATGCCACCGCAGTGTCTGCTGTCCTGTGGCTGTGGCAGCCCCACTCTGGCGTTGCCACTGGTACCCAGGATGTGGGCATTGATGGCAGGAGCCCACATGGTGGATGGAGGGCAATCAATGCCTTCCCTGCCCTGCCATGGAGAATCAAAAAGCCAATAAACAGGGACAGGAGAATGGGCAGGGGCAGCAGGAGCTGCAGGAGAAAAGAGAGAGACCAAGACAATGGAGTAGGACCAGCCTGGCCTGGCATCAGATGTAGGGTGGGGGCACACAGAAAGGGAGATCAAAGGGAAAAATAGCTCAAGGGGGTGCAATCATTCCTGGAGATTTTCACCCCAGCGCTGCCCTCCCTTCTCCCTCCATCCCACATGTCCTGGTCCAGGATCAAGCAGTGCACCGTGGTGAACATGGATGACCTAATCACAGTGCACCATGAGATGGGCCACGTCCAGTACTTCCTGCAGTACAAGGACCAGCCCATCTCATTCCGCGATGGGGCCAACCCTGGCTTCCACGAGGCTGTCGGGGATGTCATGGCTTTGTCTGTCTCCACCCCCAAACACCTGCACAGCATCAAGCTGCTGGACCAAGTCACGGAAAACAAAGGTGAGCTGGCAGGGGAGCACCACACAGAAAGGTGGGGGGGCTGCTGGGGACAGCTGGAAGTGCAGAGAGTCAGGATGGGCTGGGCAGGGTGCAAGGGGTCAGGGATGTGCACAGTGGTTTTGCACGCATGGAGGGGATAGAACCTGGTGAGGACACCCTCCTCTTGGGCAGAATGACCCATACAGGGTGGAGAGGTGGGTACAGTACTGCCTTGCTCAGACCTTCCCACCCTGGGCAGAGAGTGACATTAACTACCTGATGAGCATCGCCCTGGACAAAATTGCCTTCCTGCCCTTCGGGTACCTCATGGACCAGTGGCGCTGGAAGGTGTTTGACGGACGGATCAAGGAGGACGAGTACAACCAGCAGTGGTGGAATCTCAGGTGTGCTTGAATTCAGACCCCTCTTTGGTGCAAGGGCCTTGGCCATTGTCCCACTAAGTGTTTTCTCCTGTGGTCCAGTTGCCTGCAATGGGACACGATGGAATACATAACCCCTCACCCTGTTCTCACACCCCACTGTGTCCCCTCCCAGCTTACCCCACCTTCTCCCCCTGCATGCTGGGCTAACTCTCCCTCTCTGGCCCAGGATGAAGTACCAGGGCTTGTGCCCACCAGCGCCAAGGTCTGAAGATGACTTTGACCCCGGGGCAAAGTTTCACATCCCTGCCAACGTCCCCTACATCAGGTGAGTAAGCAGGGCTGGGGCAGGAGGGACACCACTTGGATGCAGAAGCAGGATCTCCAGTTCAGATGCCAGTGAAGGCACCTGAATGGCTGGTGGGATACTTGGTGGTACCATCCTGAGGGTACTGGAAAGCTCCGAGGACCCTAACAGAACTTCAGAGGAGAAGGCTGGATCTGGGGGAATTTCTCCCTATCTGAGGAGGATGGACTCATCCACCCAGGCAGCCATAAAACACTTGTTAAAGGAGAAATGGCATCAGCAGATTGGACTGAGTTGATGCAGGTGGAGCTCCAAAGCCAGTGATGCTCCTCCAGACTAGGAGGTGCAACTAGGCGATGAGGGGGGACCACATCTTCCCTTGCACAGCCACGAGTAGGGTCCATTCCCATGTCCTCACTCCTCTCCACCACCCCCACCAGGTACTTCGTCAGCTTTGTGATCCAGTTCCAGTTCCACCAGGCACTCTGTGCAGCAGCCAAGCACACGGGACCCCTGCACACGTGTGACATCTACCAGTCCAAGGAGGCTGGGAGGATCTTGGGGTAGGTGTGTGGGCAGGGCAGAGCCAAGACATTTATGTCCCTCCAATACCTTAAAGCCAGCAGAGCAAGACGGGAGGCAAAGCAGCCCCTGGTCATCCATCCCACCCCTGCCCCAGCGTGGGATGCTCTGGTCCTGGGGTGCGGGCAGGGGGGACCCCGGGCAGGGGCACCTCGGGCTGGGTGCTGGGGCTGTGATTGCAAGAGCAGCCACTAGATGGTAGCTGGGACCCTGGCAGGTGGAAGGCTCCCTCCCTCCTCCTCCTCCTCCTCTGCAGCCCCCAGTTCCTTAGGGAAAACAACCCCCTTGCTTCAAGAAAAGCACCTGCAAAATTAACCCTTTCACCCAGGAACTGCTCTGCATCAGGCTGGAGTCACTGGAGGGCTCTAATCCATGTAAACCCCCCCTTTCCCCCAGGCGAAACCTCCTTCCCCGTGCGCTGGGCCGGCAGCCTTGCAGCGCTGAGGGCGCGGACTGCACTCAGGGTTGTTGATACCAAGAGCCCCAAGCCCTGGGGAAAAGGGAAGGGCTGGTGGCCGAGAGGGTGGTGGGGAACCCACTGGAGCTGATTTCTCCTGCCACAGGGAGGCCCTGAAGCTGGGTTTCAGCAAGCCGTGGCCCGAAGCCATGGAGCTCATCACTGGGCAGCCCAACATGTCAGCTG
This sequence comes from Himantopus leucocephalus, assembly GCA_003993805.1. NCBI lineage: Eukaryota > Metazoa > Chordata > Aves > Charadriiformes > Recurvirostridae > Himantopus > Himantopus leucocephalus. The sequence continues at coordinate 1,930,566 of RSEF01000027.1, forward strand.
ATGCCCTGATGAGCTACTTTGAGCCGCTCATGACATGGCTGGTGCAGGAGAACAAGAAGAACGGAGAGGTCCTGGGCTGGCCCGAGTACAGCTGGACTCCTTACACAGGTATGCAGGGCTCAGCCAAGCACAGCGGGTCCATGATGGGGCAGAGCTCAGCCCTCACCAGGGACAGGGTGGGGCACATGGGAGAGATGGAGCTGTCTTGGTGCCCCTTGGTCACGCCCAAAAAACCAGGGTGTTTGGATGCTTTTCCTTGATTTCCCATGGAGCTGAGTCTAAAGGGGACACGGCATCCAAGAGCCCAGCAAAGGGAGAGCTGGTGACCCAACACACCCCAGCCCAGAGCCACCAGCACCAACCTTGTCCCTTATTTCTCCATTTTCCAGCCACACCAGCCCAACCCAGCTCCGACCAAGCCAATTTCCTGGGCATGTCCCTGACCAGCAATCAAGCCACAGCAGGCGGCTGGGTCCTGCTTGCGCTGGCGCTCGTCTTCCTGATCACCACCATCTTCTTGGGTGTCAAGTTCTTCTCAGCCAGGAGAAGGGCCTTCAAATCCAGCTCAGAAATGGAACTGAAATAAGGCAGCCATCAGCGGGGGAGCACGGACAGGGTGCAAGCATGGGCATTTGGGCAGGCTGGCAGCGATGCCATGGGCACATTTGCCAACGAAGCCATGGGTTTCCACAGCCCAGGACTCCTCTCTCCAATCAGGTCAGACTCTTTTTTTTCCACTATGCAAGAGCCAAAGCAGAAAAGAGCTATTTATTTGTCAACGTCTGCATCAGGGGAAGAGAAATTCAGGCACCGTCAGGCACGGAGCCGTCATGGGCTGCCCTTGCGCCCAGGGCTGGGAGCTGGTCCAGCCTGGGCTCCCACCAGCCATCTCTGACCTGTGGGCAAAGCCATAGGGACATCAAGTGACAGAGGGCAGCTTGGGGAGGGACAGTGCACGTTCCCACCCTCGGTTTGCCCACTGCCGGGCTGTTCGCTTGCATGGATGAAAAATAAACCCATGTCTTGTCACCCCCAGAGAAGCAGCTCGGCTCCTTCTTGTGGGTGGGCTCAGATCTCAGTGGGACAGGGCTCTCAAGCAGGACAGCTGCCACCCCAAGCCCAAACTACAGACACCTGGGGACCAGCCTGGCTTTGGGGCAACACACCTGCAGCACCCAACCTCCCCCATCCCCATCTTCCCCTAAACCCTGGCTCCCATCACGGCTGACAGCTCATGGGTTCACCGTGGAGCACGTGCCTAAGGAAGGAGCTGAATCACGGCCAGAAATCCTCAGAGTCCAGACCTGAATTGTTCAAAGGGTTGGGGGGGTCACCAAACCCAAGCTGGGACAGCGCTGGAGCTCACGGCTGCTGTGGTTCCAGCGCGGGAATGACATGTGTTTACGTAAGACCCAGGGGGGCTCCGAGGTCAGCGATCGCCTCCCGTCCTCCAGCTCCCGATTATCTCGGGATCAGCCATGCTTGAGACTTTTTTTTTTCCCTCCCCGCCGTCTTTCTTCTGCTTCTGTAAATAAAACTTCGTATTTGTTCTGCAGTGATTAGGTGCAAAACTAATCCCAGGCTGGGGATTATTGCAGCCTTAAAGAGCCGCGATCTGCTGCAGCCCAGAGCAGGAGGGGAAATGAGGGGATCTGGGATGATCCACCCAGCCCCCTCCCGTCTGACGGCCTCTGCCCCCGGTCACATCTTGCTTGGGGAAACCGAGGCCTGGGAGAGGCTCACTGCACCCAGGACAAGAGCAGAAGGCAGGTGTCTGCCCACCCGCACTCGGGTTTTTGTTTGCCTTCAATCCTCCTCCGAGCGCAGCACGCCCACGGGGAGGTGAAACCCCGACCATTCGTCTTTCTTCCCCAGAGCCGGGGAGCGGCCGCCCACACTCACCCCATGTTCTTCCCATGGCCGTATCCTGATGCATCTGCTTTATATCCCGGCACACCAGGCACCCTCCTCTCCCCCCTTCCCGGCAGCGCGATGCTCGCGGAGCAGAGACCTGGCACGGTGAGAGCTGGGTTTGAAGCCAAGTGTATTTTCAGCCTGGGAAAGCAGGCTGGTGCAGGTGTGCTCCATCCAGCTCAGCTCCTCCCCAGTAATTTTGAGCTGCCTGGTTCCTTTCTGCCCCATTAGTGGAGGAAAAGAGGTCTCCAAGATGATCAAGATCCTGCAAGTTTAATGAAAATTGCTTTCTTGAGAAAAAAAAAATAAAAGCCACACTGAACACTCTCATTCAGGGACTGCAACACAAGCTCAGCCCTAATTAGACATCAGAGAATCCACATAGGACCCAACTCTGTCCTGGAACGGACACTGCTACAAGGGTGGGTGATGGGTGCCTTGAGCTGTGGCCTCCTGCTCAGAGACAGACAGACAACCCAAGCCCACGGTCCATCCAGAAGACAGGGCTGGACACCAGCTTACCTTCAACACAGGTCCAAGGATCCACCCGGGAGATGGGGCTGGAGGCAAGGTCATGCCCAGCTCAGCTCAGGGGGAGACTGAAGGTCCCCCCTTGACCTTAAATGGAGCTGCTGGGCCGTGCGGGGGCAGGTGAAGCTTTTCAGGGCAATGAAGGGCTGCCGGTGCTGGGAGGGCTCTGCCAAGCCGGCGGCAATGTTTTACAAGATACCTTTAAACCGAGGATGATTTCCCTTCCCCGTTGCGATAACATCTGGAGAGATTTTGCTGCCTTCTGGCTCCTGCATCATGCTTTCCGCTGAAATTAGGAGGCTTAGCAAAATTACTCCCTAAGGAGAAAAAAAAAAAAAAAAANAAGGAAAAAAAAAAAGGAAAAGAGCAGAAAAAGAAGGAGATTCCTCCTCAATTCATGTGACTCCTCGCTGGGGAGCTCAGGAAGCAGCGGGTACCCCAGGCCTGAGGGGGCTGCCCTGCACCACCCTGCCCGTGCACGGGGCTCCCGGAAAGGAGATTTGCTTTAAAATCACACGAACTCAAAACGAGAAACACCCCAGGTTCCCTTCGCCGGCTCGGGGACCCTTTGGGCACTGCGGAAAGCTATTTTCCATTTTTTATAACGTTCATTATCCGTCGCGGGAAGGTGGCTGGGGGGGTTCCCACACCCCGTGGCCCCTCGGCGCTGGCGGGGGCCCTGCCAAGCCGGGTCTATTCTTAGCCGGCGGGTGGCCGGGCAGGAGCAGGCAGGGTACACGGGGCCGCGTTCCTCGCATTCCCCTTCCCCAGGGACAAGGAGAGCCTGGAAATATGCAGCCACAGCTTGGCAGCAGGCGGGGGCCATCAGCGGGGGCCACCCGGGGCGGGGGAGATGGGGGGAGGCAGCGTGGGGGAGGCCCCGGGGGACAGCAGAAGTGTCACAGACATGTGGTGAGCCAGTGGCGGGGACCGGGGACTCCCCATCCCTGCCACCTCCCCGCCCGTGGCTTCAGCCCCTGCGAGCGCTGGCACCGTCCTTCCCTCGCTGCTGCTTGAGCAGGGCTGAGCGGGGGAAAGGTGAATTTGGGGGTGAGGAGCAAGTGGGGGACCCCAAAGTCGTCGTCCCCCCCCCAACCATGCTCAGCAAGTCCCATGGCTTAGCTAGAATTCCCTACCGAGGGGGACGGGTCCAGCCCAAATGACCCTCCCGATGTCCCCCCCATGCTCCATCAAGCGCCAGGCACCCGGGTGGTGCCACCCTCCCCCGGGGACGCACCGCACCGGGCACCCAGCTGGGTCCCACCCTCACCAGGGGATGCACCCGGGGGTGCGAGCTGGGCTGACCCCCTCCCCAGCCCCGCAGAGCCCACTCCCTGCCCGGGCAGCATCCCCCCCCGCCCCGCTTCTTCAGGGCGCCTCGGCAGCAGGACCCCAGCGCAGGCTCTGCCCGTGTCCCCCCATGCTGGTGGGGACAGTCCCCCCGCCTTGGGGCTGACACCGTCCCCGCCGAGGCCTGGCAGGCAGCAGGGAGAGAATTTGCCGCAGACTGGAAGTGCTGCAGCCCCGAACGACGACGGGGCAGCGTGCGGCCAAGCCCTCGGCCCTCGGCTCCGCTCCCCCCGTGCCCAGGAGAGTTTCCAGCCAAACAGACCCGCTGCAGCCGCTGCCAGCACCCCCCTCCCGCGGCCGCATCCTGCCCTCCCTCGGCCTTCCCTGCAGCATCGCCGTGAGTTATTGCAGCCGCCCGCTCGTCCCATCCATCCTCCGGCCCCAAGGACTGCGGGTGAGTCACGAGCCTGCCCTGTGCCTCAGTTTCCCCAGCTATGCGGTGAGGACGGGCAGGATGCCGGTGTAGCTGCCGTGAGCTGAGTGTGCCACATCCCGGAGCTGAGTCCCCGTGGCTTTTCCTGCCGCTTCCAAGTGGGAAGCGGCTTTTGTCGGGAAACAACATCTATGACTTGGTTTAATGTCACCGAGTCCTTCCCAGGTTTGCAGCCTCCCTTCGGGCCTCCCCTGGGGTGGCGTGGCAGAAAGCCCCGGCTGATGAGGGTTAATCTTGGCTGCACATTTAACTGTTGTTTGTTTGGGGTGGGTTTTTTCTTTTATACTTGGCAAACAAACAGTGCCTCCGTGAAAGCCTGGAAAAACACAGCAGGATTTGGAGCGGCGAGGCGGAGGAGGGAGTCAGGACAAGGAGCATCCTTCCCTCTGCAAAATCCCCTTGCAGCCCCAATTCCTCCCTCCCCTGTCACATCCCTTGGAGCATCTTCCAAAAGTGAAGGGCAAAGCAGGGGCATGAACCGTGCCAGGCAGCCGGGACACCCCAGCCTGTCTGGGGACAGCCCTGGTGGCTGCAAGCAGCTTTGGGGACCGCGAGAACCCCGTCACTCCCTTGCCGGCTGTGTTTGCAGTGCGGCTCTAATTACAGAAATGTGGAGAAACGCCGTCTCTCGGTTGGCAAACATTTCTCCCGGCAAGCGTCAGCCAGCAGCTGCCGCGTTGGGATTCGAGTGGGAACCTGTCCCCTCCATCCCGCACCTCCCACCCCAAATCCACACCCCATTTCACAGCTGTACCCCCTCACCCGATGCACCTGCGCCTGCCCGGGACAGCCCCTCGCCGGGTGGGTGATAAATCCCTGCACAGGTTATCATTCCCTGCACAGATTATCATTCCCTGCGCTCCCAGGTGGCTCCTTATGCACTTGTGCTGCAGGAGCGGGGAGGGGGAGGACACTCTTGGGAAGCACCCCGGTCTCCTTTGTCCTGGAAATCCCACTGATTCCCCGCGGTGTGGGAAGGAAGGAAAGATGGGGAAAGGAGCAAAACCTCAAAAACACTTGAGGAGGAGAGGAAAGAACAGAGCGGAGGAGGAGGAGGAGGAGGAGGAGAAGGAGGAGAGCAGGGCAGGAGAGAGAGGATTACTGCTCCGCTGAATTAGAGGGAGCCCTTCAGCTGCCTTGAACAGCAGGAGAATTTGCCCAGAGACCCCAATTCTTCCTATCTGGGATAAAATGTAAGCACAGGATTAACTGCAAGCATATGCTTAAGACCCAGGGAATTGAAAGAAGTCTGGGAATAAAGTGCTCCGAGGAGGGCAGGGAGGCAGGGCACAGTCTGGCAGCCTTGTGGATGACCCGGCTCTGCAGGGATGTACCCGGGGGACTGGGAGAGCCATGGCGGGACTGGGAGAGCCACGGGGGAATGGGGAGAGCCATAGAGGGGTCAGAAGAGCCATGGGGGTACTGGGAGGCTCCTGGAGCTTAGTCAATGATAACATGAAGGGAATGACATGACTCAACTCCATCTGGGAGGGCTGTGTGGGGAAGAGGGTCGGTAAGAGAGGCTCTTCCATCAGGCAAGTGATGGGATGAGGCTCCCTGGTCAGAGCAAAAGGGGCTCAAAGTGGCCCCACTGCCATACCCAGAGCAGGACAAGCCTTCCTGGGGTCACTCCACGGACCCAGCCCTGGCAGAGGGGCTGGGGAGGCCGGGGCTGTGCCCTGCCCCATGCCCAAAGCCCCGCTGGTGCCCCTGCGCTCCACTCTGTGGACCCGCTCCCCGCCAGGGAGGGCTGGGAGCCGGCACGTGCCCTTATCATCAGACACATCCGTGTCCACGTGATGTGTCCATGAACATCCTGGACTGATTTATGGGATGAGAGGAGGGCAGGAGGCCAACCTTAAATCCTGACTGCCTGATGATTAATAATCATAATTATGATCATATTCGCTGTAGTAATAATAGTTTGCTTTCCCTTGCAGAACTGGTCATCCAGGAATCTCAGAGTGGTTTCACAAGGCCGAGTGACCAGCGTCCCTATTTTCCAGCGAGGAAATTGCGGCACAGAGCTGTCTCCCTCGACTCACCCAGTATATCAAGAAGAAAACAGAGAAGGCAGGAGCCTGGACTCCATGTCCCTCTCCCTCCCCCATGCTATTAAGCTGCATCTGTGTAATATAGAGCAAAACATCCTCCACGACTCGCAGTAAATCACGGCAGAGGCAGTGCGCAGAGTGGATGGGGGGAGATAATGGGTTTTTCACCCTCTTCAACAATAGAACAAGTTTTTCTCCGCTGGGGAAGACTGACTTCTATGAGAGACGGAGATAAAAGCAGCACTGGGGCTCTGAAATGGGCTTTCAGGGCACCTGCCTTTGCTCACCCACTTGCATTACTGGCCCAGGAACAGGAGGCAACTCCAGCAGGCAACGCTGTGGGTCGAGTGCCCCATGGGTATGGCTTGGTCCCCATGTGTGTTGCTGAGGTATACTGGAATATTAATTGAAAATCCCAGCAAAACACTCCTGCTGATGATAATGGACCATAATCCTCTTAGACCAATTTCATGCCTGAAAAATTGTGCATAACAAAATAATAAAAGAAAGCCCCTCAGTGGACACTGTCCTTAGCAGTGGGCCCGGGGGAAGAGAGCCGGCCAGGGGGGATTTCTCAGGAAGGAAAGGGAGCTGCTCCCCTTAGCCCTCACCCCTGAGGGGCACGGAGAGGTGGCCAGGAGAAGAGCTGAACCTGGGGCTAGGTCTGACCATCTGCTCTATCAGGGCAGCATCCCCGTGGGACCCCTACATCCCAAGAGACCCGGGTACCCACCGGGACCCCTGTGCCCTACGGACCCCATGGGACCTTCCGTGGTCCCAGAACCCCGGGTCCCCCTGGACCCTCCGTGTCCCACAGACCTCCCAGGACCCCCTGGACCCTCCATATTCCCCAGGGACCCTCCGTGCCTGCAGAGCCCTGTGCCAGGCCGGGCCCCCCCCATGCCTAGCACCCCACACAAGGCAGCCGGCCCCCCCTCCCCGCCCGCCCGGCCCTTCAGCACCGCGGCCAGTGGACAGCGCCGGGCG
>RSEF01000027.1:1938395-1949356 GCA_003993805.1 Himantopus leucocephalus
AAAGGCGGGAGGGCAGCGGCCGCAGGGTGTCCCCGGGGAAATGAAGGCGCCCCTGTGACCTCCTGGGGGGGGTGTGGGGGGGTGGAGAGGGGTGGGCGACAGCCAGGCAGTGTCCCCGCGGGTATTTATAGACAGGGCGACACAAGGGGGACGAGCGGTCCCAGCCCGCTGGGTCCCCCGGGGGCTGGGGACACCGCGGCCCCCCGCAGTCCCCCGGGCTGGGAGGGGGTCCCCGGGGTGGCGGGGAGGGGGTCCCGGCTGGCAGGGCTGGGGGAGAGGGGGGTACGCCAGCGCAGACGGGCGCGCTGCCTGTTTGCCTTCAACTCCGCGCTGCTCGGAGGCAGCCGTCCCTGGTGGAACGTTGCCATTTGCTGTTGCTCGGAGTAATCCCTTTATATGAATTTTTGGGGCTGGTTTCCCTGTCAAATCTTAGCGAAGAGTTCGTGCGCATCGGGGAGCGCTGGGGTTTGCGTGCGGCTGGGTGGGGGCCATAGGGAGGAGGGGGCGGCGGGGGCTCCGCTCCCGATCTGGGTACCCCGATGGGGCTGGGTGTCCCCCCACCCTGTGCAGCCAGGGATGAGGGGAGGGGGGACAGGGGACTGGGGTCACCCAACAGCAGTGCCCGGGGGGGGATGCTGCGGGGTGCTGGGGCTGTGCACCCCCTCACCGTCCCGGCTCGCTGTGGTTTTTCTCTCCGGTGTCCAAGTTTGCCGGGTGGGCAAACGTCCCCGGCGCTGCCCTCCCTGCCAGATCTGCGCTGCCTGCCCTGGCAGTGAGTGACGTGACCCTGGGGACGGAAAGCGAGAAAAACTGTCCCTGGTTCCTATCAGTCCCCGCTGGGAAGCGGCGGCTGGGGAGCAGTGGGGGCACGCGGCGCAGCGTGCCAGCGGGGAAGCAGCCAGGCCCCCTCGTCCCTGCCTGCTCCCTGCCTGCTCCCTGCCTGCTCCCTGCCAGCCATGTCGGACACCAGCTGGGCTCTGCCAAAACGTCGTCCCGCGCTCCCCCGCGACAGCTTCGTGGTGTGACAGGTGTTGGGAGACACCAAACCAGCTCCCCGCCCCCGGTCACATCGCTCTCACTGGCAGCGTGTCCTCCCCTGCTCGTGGGTTCCTGCACCCCCGCCCCCCCCAACCCATGCAGCTCCCATGGGTGCAGCTGCACCCGGTGAGTCCTCGCAGGAGCCGGAGAGGCGCAGCGCTTCCCTCCCAGCACCGATGCAGAGCCCCAGTACCATGGGGGCAAGGGCCAATGTGCAGGGGAGGGCAGGGCAGAAAGCAAATCTGGGGTGAAAATACCCCCAAGGAGACCTGGCTCTGCAGCTCCTTCCCATCCCGGCCTTGGTCACATCCCCTGCGCTCAGCACAGCTTGCTCCGGCGCCCCGCCAGCCCCATCAATCCCGTCCTGCGCCAGCCCAGCCTGGATCCAGCCTGGATCCGGCCCGCGGGGCTGGCGCTGGATGGGGAAGCGTTCGTCGCAGGCGGGGAGCGCGCCCCAGGAGCGGGGCTTTGGGCGAACGTCCCCTCCTTGTGCCGCCTTCCAGCTGGCAGAGTGATGTGGATAGAGAAGGATCGGGAAGAGGGAACTGGGAAACACTTGGACGCGGTGGTTTGTGCTGTTCGCAGCTGCCAGCACCAGCGTCAGCCCTGCGTGGGAGAGGGAAAGGTGCCGGGGAGGGAGTCCCCCATAAAGGGCCACCAAGGGCTGTCACAGGGTGGGATGAAGCGGGAGACCTCTGCGTGGCATCCCTGGGGGCACTGGTTTTACTGGGAGGCATTCTCCAGAGCTGGGAGTCTGCAGGTGACATGAGGGAGACCCCTGATGTGCCGGAGAGGGGTCCCCCCACCCCACCGGCTCCCGGCGCTGGGTGCCGCAGCCATGCGGAGGTTTCTCCCGCATTTGGGTGAAATTCCCCGCGAGGCTGGAGCGCAGCGGGGCTCTGGAGCGCGCAGGCTGCAGATGCCATTCCTGGGTAATCCAGGAGATTAATTGGGGTCTGGGCTGGGAGGCAGCCTCCAAACGGACCCTCTGCTCCAACCAGCCTCCGGCTCCAGCCCGGAGCCGATGCCAAGCGCTGAGGGAGATGCTGCTGGGTGAGGGGGGGAAGGCACAGCATCCATCGCATCAGCATCCGCAGCCCCCTGTCACATCCTGGCAAACCTGTCCCAGAGAGGATCCTCCCCAGCCCAGCACCCCCTGATCTCCTTGAAAAAAAAGAAAACCAAAAATCAAACTAAATCAAAGCTCTCGGCTGGGTCTCCCCCGGGATAAGGATGGAAGCGCCTCCGTCTGGGCTGGATGATGTGGGCTGGGCAGCGCTGCCACACACGCCGGCATGACAGCGCGCCCGGCTCCAGCCCAGCTCCAGTGGCTGCAGCACCAGGAGGGGGTGTGGCAGCACCGCTCCCTGCCTCAGTTTCCCCTTTCTTCCACCTCAGCCCTTTTCTTCTCGAGCACAGGGGCCACGCAGCCCAGCAGGGTCTGGATTTCAGCTTCAGCCCGAAGGCACAATTATCCTATAAAACATTAGGAGAATCATTAGCGTGACGGGTTTCACCCGGCTGCCCACGAAGCCAAGCCTCGCGCTCCCTCCTCCTCTCGCCCCTTGCCTGACTTCAGGCAAATCTGGGCAAGGGTGGGAAGTCTCCGAGATAACTCAGGTCCCCGATAAGCTCCTGGGGAAGGACGAACGCTGCAGCTCTTCCCTCTGCCTGCAGTGCCGGTTGGGGACAGATTGCCCGTGTATTAGACAGCAGTGAGTCCCCACACGCACACGGTGAGACATCGAGGCTGCGCGGGTTGGCCCAACCCAGCAAAAACTGCCTTTACGGGGGACCCCCCTTTGGGTCCCCCTGTCCCCATGGTCACCGATTCACATGAAATTGGGGGAGTTTTGTCTCTCTGAAGAGGAGGGCGGCACCCAGGGGGTGTCACCAGTTTTCCCGGGGAGCCCGTCCCTGCACAAGCCCCACGGTGGGCGGCATCAAAAAGCCGAAGCACCCCCCGTCCACCCAGGCTGTCCCCTGTCCCTGCGGGTCCCCGCCACCCTCCTAAGCCTCATGCTCTCCTGCCTCCCCGCAGACCGCAAGTTCCTCATCGCCAACGCCCAGATGGAGAACTGCGCCATCATCTACTGCAACGACGGCTTCTGCGAGATGTTCGGCTACTCCCGCGTGGAGGTGATGCAGCGACCCTGCACCTGCGACTTCCTCACCGGCCCCGACACCACCAAGAGCTCCATCGCGCAGCTCACCCAGGCCCTGCTCGGCTCCGAGGAGTGCAAGCTCGAGATCCTCTACTACCGCAAAGACAGTAAGAGTTGCTTTTTGGGGCGATCTGGTGGTGGGAGGTGTCACCTGCCTGGGACTGGGGCTGTTGGGAGCCAGTGGTGGGAGGCAAAAGGGCATCGGGATTGCATCCAGACCCAGGGCTTTGCTGAGGGCAAGTCCATGGTGGCTCCCGGTGGGATGGAGACGTCTCTGCTGTGATGGGGCACTGGGGGTGTTGAGACCTCAAGCGATAGAGGTTGTTGCCGGATTATTTGGGAATCGGGTTGTTTGCGAGCCCTCGGTGACGGCTCAGAGCTCCCAGGGCAAGCAATGGCATCGCTCGTGGGAGCTCTGCGTCATGAATGAGGATCCCGTGGGAAGCACATGGAGGGGCCGGGCTGGGACGTGGGTCTCCCCATCTGTCCTCCAAGATGAGATGAGAAAGACCCCCCGTCTCTGCCGAAAGCGGGTGCAGCCGACGGCCTCGGAGCCGCCTTGCCAGCGAGCAGGATGCGGCTGTGCGTGCACAGATGGAATTAACGTTACGATGAAAATGAAGCTTTGATGGAAAATACTAGTGATTAGTTCTAATGCTGCAGGAAGTTAAATAAATATTTAGTGCTTGATGCTGCAAACCAGCAAGAAGCCAGGGCTCCCCGGGGTGGGGGGAATGCAGATCGGGTGCTCGCTAGGGGTTAAAATTATTAAGTATTTCCTTTTTTCAACCTGTGGAGCTTTCCCATCGCTTTAGATGGTATTGATGGGAGCTTGGCCTGAGCAAGGGGTGCGCCCCACTGTCGGCAGCTCCCGGGGCGGCAGGGTGGAGGAGAAACAACTGGAAGCGAAGGGGAGGAGAAGGCAGGAGCCCTGGCTCCCAGCCCGGCACCCTATCTGCAGGGCTGGGACCCGGGTGTCCTGGCCTCCCTCCCAGACCCTATCTCCCGGGCTGGCATCCAGGTGCCAGCGTATCGGCCCCGGGAATTATCCGCTGGCAGCACCCCTGCCCGTTAACCCGCACGGTTAACCCAGTGGGGCCGGACCCTGCGTGGTGGCAGGATCAGGCCGCTCGCTGGTCGTGTTTCCCGTATGATTTTCCTCCCGTCCTCGCCGAGGGACCCGGTCGAGGCTCTTCCCTGCGGGACTGGTCCTGGGTGAAGCGGGGCCGGGGAGCGGTGCCCGGGCTGAGCTGCGAGTCCCCCCTCGGCCGCTGCGGTTTGCAGGGGGCTGGCTGCAGCCCAGCGCAGCCCGGGAGGCACGAGGAGGAGCGGGCACATGCTCTCCCCCTGCTCCCATCCCAACGTCTAACGCGTGGCTACGGCAAGGACAGCGTGTCCAGCCCTGTTCCCCTCCCTAGGGATCGTTTCCCCATCCTTCCCCAGGGAGCGCTCGGCTGGGAGCCCGATCCAACGCCATCCTCCCTGCTTTGAAGCGTTCCCGCCGGGCTCGCAGGATGCTCCGTGCTCTCCTCTGAGCCCTGCTTTTCCTCTAGGCCACGGGAAACTCTCAGCGCAGCTCTGCGCTGCTTTCTTCTCTTTTTTATTAAAAAAAAAAAAAAGAGGGGGAAAAAAAAAAGCCCAGAAGCAAGCCCTTCATGTCTATTTTTAAAACCCAGCCCCACCAGCAATATGCTTTCCAATTGTTTCCCCCCAGCACTCAGCCTGCAACCGCTCAGCCCATTATAAATGGGTCTTATCGGCAAAGAAAAGGCCTTCGCATTATAGGGAGCTGCTGCTTAATTAGCCGGCGGAGGCTCCGAACCCGCCTGTCCTCCTTTTCATACCGGCAGCACCAATCTCCAGCCTCGACCTGCTGTTTATTACTGCGGTACTCCCGGCTCTGCAGCTCGCGGGGTTGTTTCCTCGCTTTTCTGGTTGCCAGAGACGATATTATACCCCAAATCTGCCTGTTGGAGCCACCCCGAGCGGGGCCAGCGTAGGATGGATGGAAGTAGGTGGGAAGGGGGCACCCACGGGTGCCCGGGCAGGTGGCTCTGCCCATGCACAGGCAGGATGCTGTACAGGGCGACGCATGTCCCTGAGGACAGCCTTGCTGCTCGCTCCTTACCTGGACTCCCACGCTGTCATTAACTAATTATAAAAGGAGCCACAAGTGTCAATGGTGAGCCCACCTCCCGCCAGCTGAAATGGAGCCAAGAACCAAGTCCAGCCGGGGAAGATGGGACTGGCCCAGCAAGGGCAGTTGTCCCTCCCTGCCACGGCAGCCCCAAAAAGTCCTCGGAACAAGGGGAGAGCCCAGCCGCGGCACGTGTGGGCTCTAATCCCCTGCTAAAAGCCGGGAGATCAGTGAAAAGTTAATTTCTTTACAAGATGCTGCACAGCTGGGGCTGCCCCAGGCAGGGGGGTCATTACGGGATCAGCTCACGCCATGGCAAGGAGCAGCCACAGCCACCAACCCTGGGGACACGCTCCCCACAGCGTCCAGGGCTGAGCCGAGCCCCCTCCAGCATCCCCTGGGGATGGTGCCGAGGCACTGGTGGGGCTGAGCTGCATTCAGGGTTGGTTTTTTTTTCCCCCCGAGGGTGATGTGCTTTGCAGCAAAGCCACCGGCGAGAGCCCCCAGGGTCCCCGGAGTGGGGCCAGTGGCCACAGGTGCTGGGTGCCGTGGCGCTGGCATGGCCCGAGCGGCAGCAGCTGGCAGCGCCCGCTCCTGCTTAATCTGCACGAATGTGATGCTTATGAATATGAAAGGGGAGATGCTGCCAGAGCAGCTGGTGGGGCAGCCGCTGCCTGCGGCCCCAGCCCCTCCGTCCCTGTCCCCGTCCCCCCCTGGGCAGCCGCCATGGCTGGTCCCCTCCAGCAGGAACAGTTTGTGCCGGTCCCCTGGGACCAGGGATTAGGGACCAGATCAGCCCAGCAAACTCGTTACACTGGTGCTGTAAGCCGAGATTTCCCCCAGGGGCTCCGGGAGGAGGGGAGATGTCACAGAGCGATGGGGGCACCCGGTGTCACCCAGGATGTCCCCCCGCAGCTCCCCATGGGGTGCCTGTGCAGGCAGCTGCCTGTGGGACTGGTCGGGCACTGGTTGTGGGGTGTTACTGCACCCACAGGGGACAGCGGGACTCTGTCCGCAGCCCGGGGCACATCCGCAGCACAGCAATCGCCCCTTCATGGATGCTGCCAGGACGCCCTGGCTAAGGCAGACGGGGATGGATCCGGCCAAGGTTTCTCCGTGCAGCTTTATAAACAGCAGCGTGGGATGTGCCCAACGGGCTCGCTGGAAGCAGGAGGGCAAATCCCACCAGCAGCTGCCGGATCCTGGCACCGTTGGGGCTGGGGGCCGGTGCCAGCAGCCCCGGGGAGCCTCTGCTGCTGCCCCATGCGGTGGACAAGGGAGGACGGAGGGGACCTCCCGGGTGGCGGAGGAGCAGGGAGGCACAGCCGGCTGACAAAACCCCAACCCCAACTCGAGCTCTTTGCTTGTACAAACCCGTGGGGTTTAAGCCAAGCCAGGGCCGTTTGCTTTGCGTTCCTTTAAGGGTCGGGCTCGGCAGAGCCGGGCTGTGACCTCGGGAAAGGGACAGACACCATGGCCCGACTCCAGATGGGGACTTATAAACATTCCGCCTCGCAATGACAAATCTTCGGTCCCGGAGATCCTGCACTGCGGGGCCGATTCTGCTCTCCTTGGCACGGCTGCGCCACAGCTCCAGCCACCCCCATTGCCCCGGCTCTGCCCCGGGGATGGTACAATTGGGGCAAAAAGCTGGAAGAAACACATTTTCCATCTTCTGCTGCTCCTCGGATGCTTTGTGCCCTCACCAGATGTCCCACAACCAGAGGGACAGGCCCAGAGCATCCCCAGCACACCCAGGGATGCTTCCCAGGAGGCTTTTTCCTGAAATCCCTGCCCTGGCAGAGCCTCCAAATCCTACCCCAAACCCTCCATCCCCATCCTCGCCAGCTGCTGCGTCCCCAGTGGGAGGTGGCCCCATGTGCCGTGGGGACAGGGCCTTCGGCATGGCCGGGCAGCCCCGGGAAACGCTGTCAGCGCTGCAGCTTTGGCCGCACAGCCCCACGCTAAGCTGGACTAATTCCTGCGGCCGGCGGGGATTTAGGCAGGGAAGGACCACGGGCCTGGATGCGGCCGCTCGCTTTGCTTGCAGCAGAGGTTAAGCTGCATTTTGCCACCGCCCTGTATTGATCCGGGACCCCTTTTGGTTCCTGGGGATCAGAGCATCCTCCCACCTGCACCCCAAAACATCCCGCCGGGCTTGGTGGCATCCTTCTGGCGGCCACGTTGTTGGTGGGTACCTTCAGCCGCCCGACACTCCTGCTTTTTCCCCTCCGCTGCTGCTTCCCCCTGGCAAACTCCCTGCTAAGCGCCGAAATCCCTGCTGTTCGTCACCGCACAAGGGGTAACCTCCATCCCGCTGCCGTTACTTAATAAGGTCATTTTAGCAGTTCGGGGGTTGCTGCAAGGAGCATTTTTCCGGGCTGGTGTCCCAGCGGGTTTCAGTCTCCCAATGCCCCGTTTGGGTGTGGGGAGAGGGGCCGGTGCAGACCCTGCGGTGCACATCCCCTCTGCGCGCAGGGGGATGCAGACCCGGGTGCGGGGGGTCCCCAGCACCCACCGCTCACCCCAGACCCCAGGAGCGACCCGTCTCCCACCGGCTCAGCCCCCACCTCCATCATTTTCCATCCCACCTCGAGGATTTGCTTTAGGGCCTCCCAGCAATCTGCGCTTCCCTTTGAAGTTTCTACCCAGCCCTGACACTGATTTATCCCCGGACGGCAACAAGGCTCGGTGCTCCCGAGCATCTCCCCGGGCGTGCCAGCCAGCCCCGCAGCACAGCTCCGTCCCCATCCCTGTCCCCATCCCCATCCCTGTCCCTTCCGTGCCCTTCCCAGCCCCTCTCCTCCCCTCCGTTATATAATACCACTATAGATTTAGCCACTCTGCCATGAGACCCTGCAGATTAAATCTCCCGGCCGGGGGGAGGGAAGGACTCGGTAAGAGCTCCGAGGGCAGATTAATAGCTTGCTTTTTTAATATTCATAACAATACTGGTTTGTGTCCGGCTCTCGGAAACCCCCGTGTCCTGTTGATTAGTTTAATACTGATGATACCGACAAATGCATTAACCACCGGCGGCCGCGGAGGATAAGAGGGCCGGGGAGGGAGGGCCCCCGACGATGACATTTTTAATGTTATTAAGTGCTCGCTTTTATCAAGGTCAGAAGACAAGATGGGTCGGAAAGCGCAAACCTCCGAGCGCTCGGCTTGGGGGAGTTGGGCTGGGTGCTGGGAAGATCCAACCCAGCCCGGGGTTTTAGGGAATGAGCTGTTTTTCCCAGCCCATGCAAACCCACCACGTGCGGTGTGGGGACCCTCCAAAACAGCACCCACGTCGCATCCCTCCCGCCGAGCCCTTTCCGCAGCCCCCGGGCTGGGTTTCGCCCCGGACGGGCGCGCAGGCAGCCCCACGGCAGCCGCCACGGAGCGCAGGCAGGTTGCGAATGCCCCCGGGGGCTCCTCCAAGAGATCATTTGGCGGCTGGATAAAATTAGATGGATGGAGACAGATTAGCTGAACAGCTGAAGGGAAGAGACGGGCAGATGGATGGAGACAGTCGATCGAGGAACGAGGATGGGAGCGCAGGGCTGGGGTCCCTCCCAGGGCCGGCTCAGCCCACCGGCGCCGCAGCAGGTCTGGGGTGCCCATTTTTGGGGGGAAGGATGGGGAGGGTCAGCATTTGCAGAGCCCAGGCTGGCTCGCTGCAGGGAAACCCAGTCAGGGCGGAGGGTGCCAGGGGTCTCCCAGCTGCAGCCTCTCCACGGAGCTGGGGGAACCCCAAATCACAGCTGCCCAGGGACCCCAAATCCTGGGGGAACGCCCTGTCTTTGGGCCAGGCTCCAGGGAACCCGCTGCTCCCACTTCCAGTGCTGATGCTCCATCATGCCCTTGATGCCGTCCATGCCATGGGGTGCGGGTGTGCCTGGCAGGGCTGTGCCTGGCAGGGCCACTTTTGGGGTGATTCCCCTGGATTTGGAGAGTCCCACAGCCAATTAACTTTTGTTCGGCCCTGAACTGCTCAGGCAGTTGGACTGGATGATCACTGTAGGTCCCTTCCAACAGAAATAGTCTATTTATTTAATTTAAGAAGGGATCAGCACGGGGGCTCGCAGCAGCCCCAGCCAGGGCTGCTCAGGCTCAGCACCTCCCCAGTTCAAACCAGCAGGATCAAACCAGGCACCAGCTGCCTCCCAAACCCAACCCCAGCCTCCTCCCAGCTGCTCCTTATATCCCTCCAACTGGATGTAACTGGGCCCAGTTTTCAGCTGTTCAGCATCGGCCATGGGATTAACCCTTTCCATGCCACATAGGGCCTGCCAGGATCGGGCCCCCACGAGAACAGCGCAGAGGCCGTCCCCCTCCCGCCACCGCGGAGGAGCTTAGGAAGGAAAAGTGAAGCAGCGAAAGGGATGGAGCAGGGCAGAGCACGTGAGCCAGGATCAGGCTGTCTGGGTCAGGATTCCCACTCCAGGGGGGGAAGCGCGGAGCTGGTGGATGCCCACACCGATGAGCCCCACTGGGCTGCGGGTCCGAGGGAAGTTGGTGGTGCCTTGAAATCACCTCTGGGGGTAAAACCCCCTCATTTTATAACACACCAAAGGAGAAAGAACACGGCGCTGCCGGGCATCACACGTGCAGCCGAGCGGGCGCGCATGTGCACACCCGCTGCACCCACCGATATCGGCACCGGCAGAGCCGCAGCATCCCAGGGATGGCACCGGATCATCCCGCCGGGCATGTGCCACCTTAGCATCACACAGGACACCTCACTCACTCGGCATCCCCTAAAAGGACACCGCTCGCCTTTTAGATCCCTAAAAATCCTGACAAAGGGAGGGAAAAGGGCTCATTTCTTTCCGTCCCCGCTGGCTCCGCACGCGGGTAGCCCGCAGCGTGCCCGTGCGTCCCTTCGAAACAGCTTTATCTGCTGAAAATCACCCCCCCCGCCTCCCCCCCAGCTCACGCGTTTAAGTGGATTGCCTCTCCCTGTGGTGAACAACGATGAAATAAAGAAAGAAAGATATAATCCTGGCTGCCGGGCCCTTTAAACGGATTTCACCATATCCATTTCTTTCCCGTTCTTGTGCGTGTGCGTGTGTGTGTGTGTGTGTCTGTGTATGTGCACGTCCCTGACGTCACGGCAGATTTTGAAGTTGCCCGATGCCGGCCATCTGCTCCTGATTACGGGAGGCCCTGAGCTCCTTAAAATTATACGCAGAAAGGCCGACATCCCCCTCCCGGCCGCAGCCCGGCTGTGGCGAGAGCGGGAGAGCGCCGGATCGGGCCGGCAGCACATCCCTGCCGGATCGGTTAATCCCTGGTGCTCAGAGTGCAGGGAAAAGGCGAGATCAGGGCTCCGCACGGGGCAAAAACTGCCATGGAAGGAGGTCGCTTTGCTCTGTACCGGCCGGACAGTGGCACCTGGTTGCTCCATCGTTTCTAGGAGGTTTGGGGTAGGAGCGCGGGGGGGGGTCAGGGGGTTTTGCCAGCAGGGCTGTGGCTGCGGCTCCGGGGCTCCCGCTACCGCCGGTGCCAAAGCAACAGGACACAGCTCAAGGAAGGGACACACAGTGATTATACTTTAGGGTAGGGGTTTTGAAGGATTTGGGGGGAATAAAGCTGGCCAGGAGGATGGGACACACCCCCCCCCCCCCCCATTC
>RSEF01000027.1:1949367-2000045 GCA_003993805.1 Himantopus leucocephalus
GGGGGGGGGCACCCCCCCCCCCCCCCCGTATCCTCCACTTGCTGCTTTGGGAAAGGCCTGCAGGTATTTTTGGGTGCCCCAAATTGCAGACTGGTGCCTGACTGCCAGCGGAAGCAGGACCACGGGGCTGAGCTGGCATCAAACGGGCAAATCCACACGGCCTTGTGCCTTGTGGCCATGTTCGGGGTCCTCCCCCCAGCCCCCGCCACTGCCAGGACACTGAGCCAGTCGTCGTGCCCCCCCCGTGCCTCAGTTTCCCCACGGCAGGAGTGAGACGAGCCTGTGCCTGACCGCTCCGTGCCAGTGCCTTTCGGACATGTCCTTGGGACCATCACACCAATTCCACCACGTCCTGCTGCCCGGGGTTGGGACGGGACACACGGTCAGGCTCACCCCCATTGCCCACATCCAGGACACGAGATGGCTGAAGTCAGGCCCGGAGCACTGCCTGGCGATTGCAGGGCAATTAGCTATGGCGTGATTGCAAGCAGCATGTTTAATGAGGTTAAGCCACTACCTGGGATTTCTGCGTTCTTAATTACCTACTCTTTAATTGCTGCTCTAAAGTACATTAATATAAATGACTGTCTGAGACACAAAAAAAGAGGCAAGATGCGATCCGTGTGAGCTGGGATGCCGCAGAGATAGGGCCCTTTCCCGGGGCTCAGATCGGCTTCCAAATCCTCTGGCCCCCACTGGCAGGGATTGCACCCATCCTACTGCTTAAAAAAGTACTTTTATACCAAAAGTGTTTCGTGCTGGGGGGTGGGGGGGGTGGGCAGAGCCCCCTGCGCGGCCCCCCCTGAGCCTTTCTCTGCTCGGCAGCCTCGTGTTTCCGCTGCCTGGTGGACGTGGTGCCGGTGAAGAACGAGGAAGGTGTCGTCATCATGTTCATCCTCAACTTCGAGGACCTGGCGCAGCTCATCGCCAAGAGCGCCAGCCGGAGCCTGCACCAGCGCCTGTCGCAGAGCTGGCGCGGAGGTGGGTGTCACCGGGGACGGTGGGGACGGCAGGGAGGGCGGGAGGGCAGCGCAGCAGCCTCGGGGCTGTCCCCATCCCATGGTTTTCTCGGGAGCTCGTGGGGGCTGAAGGATGCAGGAAGGATGCAGGATGCTGAAGGGCAGGATCCTGCGCCGTGGGGCTGAGCCCCACAGAGTGCCCAGGAGCAGAGGTTTGTGTTTCGGCACAGCTGCAGCTCCGCCGGCTCAGGGACCGATCCGGCCAAACACTGGGTGAAAAAAAAGGACTTTTGAGCCAACTGTGCTCCATGCGCGGCCCCTCACGGGCAGACCTGCCCGCACACCCCCCCCAACCCTCGGGGACCTGGGGACAGGGGTGGGGACAGACCCCCCCCCTGCATGGGATGGTGCATTTTTAAGGCGAGGGCGCCTCGCTGCGAGCGGAGCCATCGAGCCCCTCCGCGCACCCCCTGCCTTGCCGCGTCCTTTCCGTATTTAATGCTGGGAGGTTTTTTCCCGGCAGCACCTTGGGCCCCTCCTGCATAAGTGTAGCACCACATTGGCCGGGGCAGGAGGTGCTGGTGTGGGACAGGACCCGCTTGCGGGGTCACCAGGAGGGCCAGGGGGTATTTGGTGTCACTGACAGCAGGGTTGTGCTATGGGGACGTAACCACAGGCGAATGGCACAAGGATGGTTGCGCTGGGATGGCTCTGAGGCTTTGGGCTGTTCCCCGCTGTCCCAGACTCGTCCGGAGGTTTTGTGGGGCTTTTGGAGACAGTGGAAAATTCAAACTCCCTTTTTTGGGAAGGCTGGATCAAAGGGAAGCCGTGGCGAGGCTCTCAAGGGGGTGTGGATCCTCAGGGATGCAGATGGTAGACCTGACCACGGGAAGGAGGGCTGTACCTTCTGAATGCCCTCCTGCTACACACTCCTCAGTGCGTCACCTATATTTTAAGCAGGGAAATAATCCTACATACAACTTCATGCAGAGTCCCTGGGGGATGTGGGTGGCTGTAGGGAGGCTTTGGGCAGGGCTCAAAGTAAAGCTGTGGGAGCAGCATGAGTCTGTCCCCCCATAAGGAAGACATTTTTCACGCTGAGGGTGGTGGGACACTGGCCCCAGTGTCCCAGAGAGGCGGTGCCCAGAGAGGTGGTGGCTGCCCCATCCCTGGGAACATTCCAGGCCAGGTTGGACGGGGCTCTGAGCAACCTGGTCTAGTGGAAGATGTCCCTGCCCATGGCGGGGGGTTGGACGAGATGGCCTTTAAAGGTCCCTTCCCACCCAAACTGTTGTATGATTCTCTGATTTTATGGCACGTGGGGTGGCACAGCGGGACCAAAGCCGTGGCCAGGGCCGTATCAGGGACCGATGGGGACCCTTCGCGCTGCCCGTTGTATCGGTACGGTAATGTGAGTTTTAATGCATTCACACTCGGTGCGTATATACATCCCGGATCCATTAAGGTGTTTGCGTGCGTGGCAGTGGGTACCAGCAGAGATGTTGCGTCTGTGGTGACGGGTTTTGTACATCCTCAGGCCAGGCGTACGCACACGGGACTTACAGACATATGCGTGTGAATGTATATATAACCTGTGCATGTGTTCTTATGGCTATGAAGTGATGAGAGTTATATTTTTGGTGTATTGCTTTAGTACCAGCTAGCCTCTATGCACGGGCTGCTGAGGAAATCCTAAATTCCAGCACCAGTGTTGCTTTGCAGCCCCCTCAGCTCTCAGTACGTCTCGACACACGATGCATCCGTACCCCATCCCACCCTGAGATGTACCTTTGGCTGCAGAAGGCACCCAAATAAAAAGGGTACCTGCTGCTTTCCTGCGCGCTGGAGATTGCGGTGCGCATCCCGAGGAGCGCGGCTCGGGTTTCCCACTCCTGCGCCGGGGAGTGCGGAAAGGGCAGAGCTGCTGGCGCCAGCCCAGATCGGTCTCTCGTGCACGGGTTTTCTGACTCAGTCTTTAATTACACGGCCGCAGGCGGCTGCGTTGCCGGTCCCTGGCTCACTGGTGTGCAGGGGAAGGTGGCTGCTTTGCTTCTTCCAGCTGAAAAGCTGCTCTGGATGGTGGGGATGGGGTGAGCAGAGGGAGCCCGCGCGGCTGCCCCCATGCGCAGGGGCGTTTTTGGGGAGCCGGGCAGGTCGGCTCGGCGGTGTGTCGGGGCTAGGCGAGGGAGGCAAATCCTGCCGAAACCAAACAGCTGCTCAGCGTGCTGCTTTTTCCCAGAGAGGACGATGCCTTTGAGGAGCTCATGTGGTGTCCTGCGCACCCTGGGATCCCTTCCCTGTGCCATCAAGAGGTATTGCCGCCAGCAGAGTGACAAGACATAGGGAAAATCAGCCATAGGAACACCTAATGCTGGATTTAGGCCACTTAATTTTTAACGTAGGGTGACGCCGCGCTAATCCAAACCTTGTCACCGCGTGGGGTTTCTCTGCCCAGCTCCTGCCCCAGGGTCACGGTTCACCAGCCCTGCTGAGGATTCGGCACTGGGGTTTGCCTGGGGAAGGTTTTGGTCCAGTTACTGAGTACAACTGGTGCTGCTGGGGGTCAGATGAACCCCAGGGCTGACCCAGGCGCGAGGCAGCAGGGTGCGAGCCTGGCTGCTCACGCTAACTCGGTAGCAGCAGGGGGCCGCGGTCTCCTCCACAGACCAGCACTAGAAGAGGACAAGTGACTTTGTACTGGGTGTCATGACCAGGGGCACTGGGTCCCGCTGTGGGCACTGCCGGTTCCTCTCCCTGTCTGGCCCCTTCCTCTCCTGAACCCCTTTCGCAGCCTCTTGCAGCCCCGGCTGCCCCTGCCTCGGCCCCAGGCTCTGGCAAGGTGGTCTCCTGGTCCCCTGTGATGGCAGCAAGGGACCCCCCCTCTTTGCTCCAATACCCCTCACCCAAAATCCAGAACTCCGGGAATGAAATTGCCAGAACTACTTTTTTTAATGCTTTGCTGACTTGCTGTCTCTTTTGCGTGTCTTTCCCCCCGCCCCAAGTCGCACCAAGGAGATTTAGAGGCTCAGTTTCCTCCAGGTCCAAATCCCTTAAGTGGCTTTAACCTCTTTAACCGGCTTAGGGATGCTCTGCACCTTTCCCATCTTGCATCCGCGGTTGTTGGGGACTCTCCTCCCGCCCAGCAGTGCTTTCTGCCAGGTCTGCATCTGCTTTGAGCGCCCGGCGATGTGATGGCATGGGAATAGCAAGTGTGTTGGAGGAGGAAGGGCCACGCGGTACATAGGTCCCCCAAAGCCACCCAAAATTCTCCGTAGCCTCTTCCCCTGCCACCGCCCTGCCCCGTCTCACTCCAGCCGTCACGTGCAGCTAGGTTACATCTGTCTCTCTTGTGTTTTGTTTTTCTTTCTAACAAGGTCAAGGTAGGAGGTTGAAGTTTAGTCTCCCGTCCCTGCGGCGACTCACAATCCAGCGGAAATCTCTGCCCACCAGTGAGTTTGATGGAGTAGCCATTGACTATGGAAAGGTAACCGTAGCCTTTGTCTGATATAAGCCCATGCCTCAGGCCAGGTCCCAGCGCTCTTCCTCCGCTCTCCCCATCCCGCTCCCCCTCGGCTGCTGTGGCTCGGGCCGTACCCGGCGGTAGGGGCTCCGGCGCTGGGTCAGCGCTGAGCACTGGCCCCGGCGAGGGCTGGCGGTGAGCGATGGCGCTTTGGTGGCATGAGATAGAGCTAGATGGTGCTGCTCCGTGGGGTCTGCCCGGCGCGGCACATGCCGTGGCTCGTGGGGGGAGCGGGAGATGTGCCAAGCCGGCGGGTACCGCTGCCGAAGCTGGGAGGAAGGTCTGGCTCCGTAGTGCAAGTGGTCTCTGATGGTGGAGCTCCAGGGAGTTGTCCCCACCCCAAGGAGGGGATGCGCTGGTGACTGCAGGAGACTGGAGCAGGTCTGGTCTGAGCAGGCAGTGGCAGGGACTTGCAGGCAAACCTCGAAAGGGCACATTTCCCCACGTTCTCCTGGCAGGGGGCAGGCAGCGCAGGCAGCTCTGGCTTAGTCCTTCAGCAAAGACTGTGCTTCCCGTGATGGAGGGTGATGCTGTCATTGCTGACGTGGTGAGATTGGAAAAACGTTGGTGGGACCTCTTTAGAGGTTGCCGTTCTTGGTGGCTTCTTGACTCTTAAAAGTGCTCAAGGTACCTCTGGGCAAAGATGCGTTGTTTTCTGAAATGCTGCAGCTTGAGGCACAGGGCTGTGGGCAGGAGGCTATTGCTCTGCTAAGGCATCCCCAGGCACCAGGTTCTCGCTCTGCTGGGTGTATCCGGACAGCCTGGATAAAGCTGCTTCCCCAAATTACAGATGTGATGAGGTGAAAGGTGCCTGTCTTCTCAGAGGTTGTGCTTATGGCAAGTTGAAGACATCTGTAGCGTTATCAGATGCTCCGGGTATGTAACCCTACAGACACCAGCGCTGGTAAAGGCTCTGGGTAACCCCGGGTTGAAGCTGCACGGTGCACTGCAGCGTTTCAGGTGTACACGCATGGAAGATGTGCACTGGGGACAACCTGATGACCCACCACTTTGGTGGAGCCTGGTCCAAGTCGGGGCAGCCCAGCAGATGCAGGGGCAGCCGGCAGCCAGCCCCTCCAGGCACCCCATCCTAAAACCTGCAGTAAGGTCCTTAGGGATGGTGAGAAGTGCCACAGTGTGCCTTGGGCACACACGCAAAATCCCAGTCCCTCCCGTGAGTATGACTGGTATGGGCATAGCCCTCTAGGTTTCTGCCCTAGAAGGTGGCTGCTTTGTGCACCCCATTGCATGAGTCATTAAAGGTTGGAAACTCTTTGGGTCTCCAGGGAAAAAAGTTTAGCAACGGCCAAGGGGTGCTGTAGGAGCGGGAGGACCACATATGACCCAATTTACAAGCCCAGAAGCTCCTCCAGTGCTTCCTGGCGCAGAGCACATCCTTTCCCATAGACGCCAGCGCAGGACCCTGGGCACCGACCCTCGGTGGTGGCCTGAGCTCTTGCAGCGGGTGAGGGAAGGGCAGGTCCAGTGGTGGGACGTAGGGACACCTCGGAAAAGTGCATGGCAAGGCAGGTACTCCAGGCAAGCCTATCGCTAGGATCTCCTCTTCTCTTCTTGCTCTGGCCTGCTTCCCAGCTGCGCAGCATCGCCTTGCAAACCGCCCCGCAGCCGCCGCGCCTCCGGTAGGAGCTGGTAGGAGGTAGGAGCTGCCTAGTCCCCGAGGACTCGGTCGCCCCACAGCAAAGCAGTTCCTGGTCCCGGTTGGAGGTGACCTCAGGAACCGCAGCGCTTCCCAGCCCTCTGTCCCTCCTCTTACCTCCCCCGGCTCCCCCTCCTTCCCCCCCAGCACGCGAGGACTCCTTCTAATAAAACGCTTTCTCCCGGCTGTCTTAAAGCCTGGTGGTGACTCCCTGATTTTGAGGGACTTGAAGACATCGCCCAAGGAGAACTGTGTGCAGTCAGAGACCGAATCCCTCCTGGAAAAGGAGCGGAGGCCGAGCCTGGAGGCCGACCCCACCCTACAACACTCGTCCCCGAAACAAGAGCCTCCCGTGCTGGGCCCACGAGGGTCGTACTCTGCGTGGGGTTTCTTTCGGTCTCGCCCTGGGGGCAGCTTCCACAGCCTCCGCAGGGTCTCCTCCTTGGACAACTTTGAGGCTGCGAGGTCTGAGTTCCAGAGAAAATTCAGGGAAAGGAGGGCAAACTCAGGTAGGGGAAAAACCCCGGAGTTGTCGGTCCTACTGCGGGAGCCACGGTCCCGGGCGATGGCCCCGGCACGTCTCGGGGGGGAGGTCTCTTACCCTGCACTGCTTTTCCCTCTGTAAAGTGGAGATAAGCTGGGGTCTTCTCCCCAAAACCCACTGGTCTCCATGTGACCCCCTGCGTAGGCAGGTCCTGCTCTTTGGGTGGAGCCATCTGTGGTGTTGTGCGTGAGATGTGAGACCGCGTGAGGTTGCGTTTGGCTTCCCCACACGAGGGGCATCCCGACACCATCCCACCTCCCCGGGAGGGAGGGAAGGGGTCTGCAGGCACGTGCGATGTGAGCTGTGTCCATGTGTTGGCAGTGGATGAGACAACAGCCAGGCCACTCTGTAGGGCTGGAGGAAACCTACCTCCACCATGGTGTTCACGTCCAGACTTCTTGTTCTCGTGACAGAGATGATGACAAATAAGATGGAGGTCAGGCAAGAGAAGCCTCAGTAATTGGGGATGGAGAAAGACCAGTCTGCAGTGTCTGGCTTGAGAAAACGGGGTGGGGGATCATGATCCTCAAATAGTCACAGGTTACAGACCCTCAGGAGGGGACACAATGTAGAGAGAGGGAAGGGGAATGGGCAGGGAGGGGAAGGGTGGCAGCAGGATGGCTGGTGCTAACTGGGCACCTTCACAATGTCTTCAGACACCTCCTGCCTGGGACACCTCTTAAATCAATGTCAAAATGCAAGGGATAGAAGGGATAAAAAACTGAAAATATAACTGCCCTGCCTGTAGGAGATCGAGAGGTTGGGACACACTGGCTATGGTGCTTGGGGATGTTCCTGAAGCCCTGGGTGTGGGTACATGCTCCCTTCCACAACTACGCATTGCCACAGGCATGACCACCTCTGGGGCTTCCTCCCCGGTCCTGCACTGGGGTGATGCAGAGAGGCAGGTCCCCAGGGAAAACTGCTGGGATCCAGCCCCACTATAGCTCTTCTTCAAGAGAAAGCTCCAACATCCCTACTTGGAGCCTGGGGATGGAGGATGCATCCGAGCGGGGACATCATCCAGCTTCTGGCTCAGTTTGGTGGCTGAAAACCAATGCAGCAGCCCAAGGAGCTATGCTGGTCAGGCTGAAGCACACAAGGGTGGAGGAGCCCCACCTCCTTCTTCATCTGTTTTCATGCTAGTTTTGCCATCCCTCCCTGGTGGGTCTCATTGGGACTGGTCCCCAACCCACCACAGTCTTCCTGGTAGCAAAGGATATTGGGTGCCTCTATATTTTGGCAGCTGGTCTGAGCCCCCTAAAGGAGGTTTAAAGGTGACAAGATGGGTGATGTGTCTGAAAAGCGGCCCCCTCTTGGGCGCCTCAGGTTGGGCATCCCATGTCTGAGTCACCCTGAAGAAGCCAAGCCTTTATGGCCAGGCAGACATTGGGACCTTCTGGTGGCACCTTGTGGTGGTCCCCAGCTCCTGGATGTCCTACACTGAGGTCAGGGCTCTGCAGATTGGCTCCTGCTTACACTGCCCTTCTCAACGCGCCTCTCTGTCCTCTTTCAGAGGCTTCCCACGTCAAACCCAACCCTCCAAACTCCACCTCAGACTCGGACCTCATGAAGTACCGGACCATCAGCCAGATCCCCCAGTTCACGCTCAACTTTGTGGAGTTCAACCTGGAGAAGCACCGCTCAGGCTCCACCACGGAGATCGAGATAATTGCTCCCCACAAGGTGATGGAGCGCACCCAGAATGTCACCGAGAAGGTTACACAGGTACGTGGGTGGTGAGATGCCACCAAGGCAGTGGTGGTGCTGCCACTGGGATACAGTCACAACTGTTCCTGTGGCTTTTGGAGGAGAGGAGCAGAGAGGGCAGTCATACCTGGAGTTTCCATCCTAGGAAATGCCAATATCATAGAATCATAGAATCACAGAATGTTTTAGGTTGGAAGGGACCTTTAAGATCATCTAGTTCCACCTCCCTGCCCTGGGCAGGGACACCTCCCACCAGCCCAGGTTGCTCCAAGCCCCATCCAACCTGGCCTTGAACACCTCCCTGTGTTTGATCTTTGTCTCTTCCTCTAAATGGTTGAAATGCTCTTTTTGACCCCTAAATCAGTATTTCGGGTAATTTGTGGCCAAGGGTACACCAGCATGAACTGCTCATGCGGTGATGGTGGCCTTGAAGGGGACACATGTGTGTGCAAGTTTGTGTGTGCATGTGGCTTCATTCTTGGGGGAGGCTCTGGCCCCGAGGCACTTGGCCGGGGACCCCACACCAGGAGCACGGGTGGCCATGCCGAGGGCCACGGGATCCCCTGGGAGACAGCAGATGGCACTGCACTGTCACCAACTTGGGTGGTACTGCCCTGTCACTGCAGGGGACACTTGTGACAGTGCGCTGTCACAGGAAGGGACACGCATGGCACTGTACTGTCACCACGGGGGACACACGGACATCAGTGTGTGTGAAAGGTGCTGCTGTACCCTGCAGTCCCGAGTAGGGAGGGACCAGTGGGGAAACTGAGGCACGGGAAAACACGATGTACAAAATACTTCTAAGGGCACCTCCCACCATTGCCAGCAGCAGCCGAGGGCCAGTTTAACAAAAATGCAGCCACCTGACCCCAGAAGAGCCTCCGGGCTTGACAGTTTTTTCCATCAAAGCGGGATGCTCTGTAGGATTTTCCCCCTGTCTCGGCACCGGCAAACCTTTACCCTCGCGGCCTCTGTGCACAGTGGATGCGGTCCCCATGGCACGGGGCAGTTTTTAGGCTTGTTGTCCCCCTGGCTTGTCCCCTTCATCCTGAAGTCCGCTTAGTCCCTCTGATCCGGGGTGACCGCAGTGACCCGGGATCAGCCCCTGCACGCCCCAGCGGGACAGCGAGCAGCCTCCATGCTCTGTCCCCATCACGAGGGACACCCGCACATGAGGGACCACGCCATGGCCTCGGGGGACCCAGGCGTCCTGCCTGTCCTCACCCTGATGTCACCCACACCTCCCACCAAGCCATGGCTCCCTGCTCCTGGCTGCTAAATAATTCACCTATGAGGCAGAGACAGCGGCGAGACACCACTAACGGCGTCTAAAAATACCGGCTGGCGGGCAGGGAGAGGCAGACACAGGCTGGTCGGGGTGGTCCGGCCCCGCAGCAAGCAGGCAGGGAGGGCAAGTCACAAGTGCAATGAATGCGCCGGGCTCAGCCTGCCAGGGCTGTGGCTCTGGGGCACGGCTGGAGGCACGTGGGGACACCATAGGGTCAGCGCCACCAGGCTGGGGTCCTATCTTGCAGGTGGCACCTCTCCCAGTCCCCCCAAATTGCCCTGCGGACAGCGGGTGGTGGTGGAGCTGGGCAGGAGGGTGCTGGGGACAGGGATGGGGGGGCTGAGTTGCGTCAGGATACATGCTGGGAGGGACACTGGGTCATTGCCTTCCTGCAGCCAGCACCGTGGGCCTGATCCTGCCCAGCCCCTTGTGCTTGAGGGTCTCCTGGTGTCTGTGGTGTGGCCCCCCTCCACAGCTTGGTGTCCCCCTCCTCATCCCCATCCCCAGCACGGGGCAAGGCAGGAGGAAGGCACATGGCCGCTGGTCCCCACCGGGCACAGCAATGGCCTGGGTTAGCCGGGGCCGTGGGAGCCTCCCCCCTCCGTCACCCACAGCCCGCACGCACCCGGCTCCCTCCTCCCTCCTCCTCCTCCTCCTCCTCCCTCCCGCGGCTGCCTCGCTCCCTCCCTCGCTCGCTGCCCGGGCACCCAGCACCCCGCTGCCAGCACCCCGCACCCCGCACCATGAGCCTGCGGCTGCAGCTGAAGCCGGTAAGTGCAGGGGGAAGGGGAAGAGGGAAGGGGCACCCAGCGGGGTCTCCACGAGGGGGCACCCGCCACTGCCACCCGCAGAGACTCCCGATGCCACCCAGGCCACCCAAAGGTGCCACTCGCAGCCCTCCCCATCCCCAAGGGGCAGAGAGGGACAAGGCTGCAGCTGCTCCCTGACTCTGTGTTGATTTGGGTGCTCTGTTGGGGCTTCTTTGTTTTCCCTTTTCTGCCTCAAATATTTGGGGTTATGGTTTTTTATTAATTCCTGCCTGGAAAACAACAGGGCTCGACCTGCTCTTGCTTGCACTGCACAAGCCGGGCACCAGGAGCAGGGACAAGGGGCAGGGCAGGCGTCCCAGCGTGGGGAGCAGCGTTTGGGGGCCCAAATTCAGGACTGGCCCCACCGAGCTGCCTCTGGCCGGACAGGACAGGGGGATTTGGCTGGTGAGGGTGGGAGCATTGCTGGTTTTCCCAGATATAAGGTGTAGGAGCCCATCTCGGGTCCGCTGGACACATCTGAGCTTTGGGGACAAGCGTTTTGCTGGCATCGCCTTGTCCCCTTCCCTGCCATCCCCACGGGAGCCGGTCCCCAAGCCCAGCTGGTGCCTCATTCCCCTCCGCAACGATTGCGTTTGGGTCACTTTTTCCAATCCCTCCCCTCTCCGTCCGCCAGCGACGTCGGCAGCTCCCGCTGCCCCATTGGTGCTCTCGTCCCCACGGGGGCCCCAGCATCGATTGGGTTTGATTAATCCACGCCGGGCTCCCGAATGCCCTTCGCAGCCGCTTGTCTCCCACCCGCCCGGCCGAGTGCATGCGTGCTTGCGTGGGCGATGCTGCAGCCCCAGCGCTGCGCCCGCCGTGCCGGTCGCTGCCTGGGCGCGCGGGGTTGGGGGCCCCCATGGTGGACACTCGGACTTCGAGGGTCAGCTGCCGCCTGGGGCGCCGGGCAAGCTGCAGGCAGGTAGGAGCCGGGGGTACCCCCAGGGCGTGGGATCCACCCATGTCCCGGGGCTGCGGGATGTGGGAGCGGCTGCTCATGGTGGGACGGGGCTGCGGGGCTGGATCCACTCCGGGTTGCAGCACCGGGAGCCCTTGGGAAGCCCTTGAACCCTTGAACAAGATGGGTGTCAGTGCAGGAAGGATCAGGCCCTTCTTCCAGACCTATTGCCAGAATTGTGGTGGTGGTGCCCATCACTGTGGCCTCGGGGCATGTGGAGCATCCTCACTCCTCTCCTTCGCAGCCCGGCACAAAGCACCCTTTCAGCTGGGGGCTTGGCACAGGGAGAGGGCACTGAGGTGCCCCTCGCTCTCCTCCGCAGGTGGCACTGATGGCCAGCACCACAGGGACACCCAGGGGACAACAGAGGAGCAGGGACAGGCAAGGAGGCTCCGGCCGTCCCTAGATCCAAATAAGCCCCTTCATGCCATGGTGTCTCAGTGTCCAAAAGAGGACAGCCCCAGCCCTCCCGGTGCCCAGCACCTTGCATTGTGTCCCCAGGGTGGCTTCAGAGCCCACCAGGATCTGGTGTTTGTCCTGGAGGGGGGAGCTGGGACGTGTGGGGACTCACTGGTGCCGTGGGAGGGTGTCCCCGTGAGGGCAGACAGACCTAGGGACATATGACAATATGGGAGGGTGCCTGCACACATGAGATGGTGTTTGCACGTTGGTGGCCACAGGTCACCCCCTCCCTGGGGATGCTCAGATGGGAAACGGGCATTGGCCGAGGCCAGGCTTTGCTGTGGGTGGCCCAAGCTGTCCCCTCTGCTTGGAGGACAGCTGTGCCAGAAGGACATCATGGGGAAGGTCCCTGATGGGGCTGAGAAAGGCACCATGCAAGGCTTGCAGGTTGCCTAACGTGCCATCACCTTTGGGTCCAGGCCATGGGACTGCATCTCCAGGCTTGCTGTCCCCAGAGCCCTGTGCCAGGGACACCCAGCAGCTCCTGGGCTGGTGGCACAGAGCTGAGGGCACAAGGAGGCACGGCAGGAGGCACTTTCCTCCCTGCCAGCATGGTAGGGTCTGAAAGGTGTAAAGTGGGATAATGCTTGCCCCAAGGGTGCTCTGGCTGTTAGAGATGGACAAGGAGCCAGGAAGACCTTGGTGTCAGCCATAGTGGGCAACTCGTCTTGTGGCCCCCTGGCCAAACACACATGAAGGCAACAAAAGTGAAAACGGTGTAGGAAACCCACTGCATGCTGCTCACTGCCCCACCAGCACATGGGAGCCCCTTGCCTGGCTCGTGGCCTTATCCAACCTCTCTCCTTGTCTCCCATCCTTCTCACACCCATCTCCTGGCAGGTGCTGTCCCTGGGTGCTGATGTCCTTCCCGAGTACAAGCTGCAGGCACCACGCATCCACCGATGGACCATCCTGCACTACAGTCCCTTCAAGGCTGTGTGGGACTGGCTTATCCTTCTGCTGGTCATCTACACAGCTGTCTTCACCCCTTACTCGGCTGCCTTCCTGCTCAACGAGGAGCAGGTGGAGGAGAAGCACTGGGACTGCAGCTACTCCTGTGACCCACTCAACATCATTGACCTCATCGTGGACATCATGTTCATTGTGGACATTGTCATCAACTTCCGTACCACCTACGTCAACATCAATGATGAGGTGGTGAGCCACCCCGGCAAGATCGCCATCCACTACTTCAAGGGATGGTTCCTCATCGACATGGTCGCCGCCATCCCCTTTGACCTGCTCATCTTCCGCTCCGGCTCTGATGAGGTACAGGCAGGGCTTGAAGGTCCATCAGGACAGGAGGGGACTCGTGGATGGATGGGAAGAGATGTATGGGAGAGAAAGACAGGCATAGGGATGGCTTGATATAAGCGGTGGGTGGCTAGATCTGCAAGGAGCAGGGTGCTTAGTCAGAGGGATGGGCAAGGATGTCATTACAGGTTTTTATTAAGCATGGACCTGGGATTTTATTTAGTAGGGTCAGACAGCCACACAGACCCTACTGTAAGTGCTAAGATAGTGTCTAACTGGACCCACTCCCCTTTGCTGGGGCTGACGCAGCAGAGCAGGCTGGGAGCTCAGTTTAGGGACTGGTCCCACACGCCAGCAAGGACAAATCAGGGGTCGCGTTGCCAGCCAGACTCAAAATGTTGGCAATAGGATGTCCCCTGTGGTTACTGCACTACCTGGAGGCCCCACCTCAGCTGAGAGCCTGTGGGATGGGGTGAAAGGCAGCTGTTTTGGGAGCAACAGTTGGCAAGGTGAGGACCCATCAGGAAACATGAGGTTGTCTTTGGCTCCTCCCACTCGCTCACCTGTAATCCCAGGGCTTGTTCCCTTCACGGTCAGCAGCAGGAAACTGCCCTTTCTATGGCATGATTCATCTAACCTATTTCAGGTGTCACCTCCAGGACAAGGTGATTCATGCTCTAGAAGTGCATATTTATCCTTCAAAGGAAACACAGCTAGGCTGAAGACATGCCTTTGGCCAGATTTATCTTCTGCTTGTCCCTGAGGTTTCTCACCTCTCCCTTGCAGACCACCACCCTCATTGGCCTCCTGAAGACGGCCCGGTTGCTGCGCCTTGTCCGCGTGGCCCGCAAGCTGGACCGCTACTCCGAGTATGGAGCAGCCGTGCTCTTCCTGCTCATGTGCACCTTCGCCCTCATTGCCCACTGGCTGGCCTGCATCTGGTACGCCATCGGCAACGTGGAGCGGCCCTACATGGAGCACAAGATTGGCTGGCTGGACAACCTGGGTGACCAGATCGGCAAGCGCTACAACGACAGCGACCTCTCCTCTGGCCCATCCATCAAGGATAAATACGTCACTGCCCTCTACTTCACCTTCAGCAGCCTCACCAGCGTGGGGTTTGGCAACGTCTCACCCAACACCAACTCCGAGAAGATCTTCTCCATCTGTGTCATGCTTATTGGCTGTGAGTGTCTGCCTGTGTCCCACTGTCCCCATCCTTGCCTTGGAGGTTGGAGGGGCTGCTCTGGGGAGAAACAGGGAGATACCCACCAGGCTGTAGCATGTGGGGTTTTAAGAGAGCATCTCCCTCTGCCTGTGCCTCTTCTGCACAGACAAACAGATGGGGAGATAGACAGAAATACAGATTTCAGAAACCCACTGGTTTTGGGTCCATGGTAGATACGGGCTTTGAAAACCTGCTGGTTCCAGGTCTGAGGTAGTTGGACACCCGTCTCCCCATGTCCTGCTGAGTCCTGCCCTCTTGTTGCAGCTCTGATGTACGCCAGCATCTTCGGCAACGTCTCCGCCATCATCCAGCGCCTGTACTCGGGCACGGCCCGCTACCACACGCAGATGCTGCGAGTTAAGGAGTTCATTCGCTTCCATCAGATCCCCAACCCCCTGCGCCAGCGCCTGGAGGAGTATTTCCAGCACGCCTGGTCCTACACCAACGGCATCGACATGAATGCGGTGAGTACAGGGCAGGGAGGGCCCATGTCCTCACCGCACCTTGTCCTGAACGACCCAGAATCCAGCTCTGGGTCCACCCAAACATTTCCATCCTTCCAACCAGGGTGGGGAGGAGGCAGGAGAAGACTTGAGAGGCTGGAGACAGAGTCTGTCTGCCCATCCGCCTCCTGCATCCCCCTTTCTCCTTCTCCCCCTCTGTCCATCCCTCTGTATCTACCCAGAGGTTTTCAGGGCCCATGATGGCATTTCTTGGCTGGGGAGTGGGTTCGGAGCCGGCACGCTGGTGAGGAGCTCAGAGGCCCCATTGGCGCCGAGCACTTTCAGACCGGTGTCTGTTGGTGTCACAGAGCTGCGGAGCCGATATCGATCCAGCTCCTCTCCACACTGCCGGTTGCTAAGCAAAGTGCATCCCGCTCTCAGCGGCAGGGAAAGGAGGGCATTTAAATAAACCTCGATCCATTTTAATTAGAGCCCAGAGAGGCGGTTGTTTGTTAGCAAAGGGGGGATCAATGGTGGAGCCGCGCTGGAGAGGCGCCGTGTCTCCGAGTCCGGTGGGGAGGCTGGTGCCAACGGCGCCAGGGCACCGCAAGGGAGAGGAGGGGGGCTCAGCCGGGGAGTCCCGGGCTGGGGCCAGGGTGGCAGGACTCAGCTCATGGCCACGAGGTGCAGAGCACAAACACGCTGGCTGCAAGGCAGAGAGAGGAATGAGAAAGGACACGGCAAGGCGAGAGACGGGACGTGGTACTCCCTGTCTCTCGGCCCTGGGCAGGCCGTTAGCCCACTCGTTCCCCGCTCATGCTCCCTTTTTTCCTAACACTTCATCCTTCTCCATCCCTGGGCACTATCGGGACGTGGATTTGCATGAATTCAACCCCTCCATCTTCAGCTGCCGCTGCCTCGTTAAACAACTGGGCAGCATTTGGAGGTTTGCTGCTGGGAGAGCTTCGGGTTAAACCTCTCCCGTGGAGACGCCCTGGGCTGGACATCAGTGGCAATAACTAGAAGCAAAGCCGTGGCACCCCACCAAGCACGGGCTCTCCTGGCTTAGCGCAAACCCAGGTCACAAATCCCCCGCGACGAGCTGAGCTTGCGGCTTGGACGTGCCGCCGCTCACACTGATTCCTGCTGGATGCTGCTGAGACGCAATACGATCTAATCAATCATCCCACGGCCCGATCAATTCGTCCGCCCCTGATTTCCCGGTAGGGAAGCTACGGCGCCGCTGCCAGCCTGTGAGATCACGACGGAGGTGGGAACGAGCCACGCTCACCGGCCCCAGTCTCACTGGCCCAGATTTGGCCACCAGTGGGATGTGAGAAGAGAGCAAGGGGGACCCTGGGGCCGTATGCTGCTCTCCAAAAAAAAAACCCCAAACGCAGGTGGATTTTAATCTGGCACCATGAGCCATGGGTGGCAGCAGCTTTCTCCGTATTGTGAGTTTTACCTTGATTTCACCTTCAGATTTAGCTTTTGTTCAACGCGAGGTATTTGCCACCGGTATATTTAGCTGTTGCTGCACACAACTGGCCTGTGCTGCTTCTTGGCATTCAGGCAGGTGCTGTTTAATTAGGACAGCACCTCGTTACCAGTTTGTGCTCTCATTCAGCCAAGATTAGTGGGCAGAAAGATGAAAAGGGGGGTATGCCACCAGTGGGTATAAATAGATTGATCTGGTTATTATTATTTGTTGCTCGGGAGTGCTCTCATCCCCGGCTCTGCGCAGGACAAGCCAGGGACAGGCAGGCAGGCGTCCGCCAAGGGGCGATCAGAAGATGTCCCCAGCTTTGGCTTTCTGGGCTCAAGAGCTCCCCATTTGGCCCTGCCGTGTCACGCTGCATGTCGCACAGCCTCCCAGGGCTGCCACGGCGGTCCTTGATGGGAACGGTGGCATGATGGCATCTCTCCCTCGCTCTTCGCAGGTGCTGAAGGGTTTCCCCGACTGCCTGCAGGCAGACATCTGCCTCCACCTCAACCGCACGCTGCTCCAGAACTGCAAGGCTTTCCGAGGAGCCAGCAAAGGCTGCCTGCGCGCCCTGGCCATGAAGTTCAAGACAACTCATGCACCACCTGGAGACACCCTGGTGCACTACGGAGATGTCCTCACCACACTCTACTTCATCTCCCGGGGCTCCATCGAGATCCTCCGGGAAGATATTGTGGTGGCCATCTTAGGTGGAAAAGTCCTTCCTTCTGGGAGGGCGAGGGGTGATGGGCAAGTGGGGGAAGGGTGATGGGTGAAGGGTGATGGGTGATGAGCAGTGGACAAAGGGTGGCAGGTGAGGGGTGAAGGACTTCTCCATGCCCTGGAGAAGGGAAGGCTGTTCTTCAGCCTCTGGCTGGTGTCTGCAGAAGTGGATGGGGGATGGAGAATCCCTTGTAAATGCCAGGGAGAGACCACAAAGTAGTGAGGAGAGCAGGGCATGCCTCAGCAGTGTCCAGCCATCACTGATGACCCACTGCCCTGGCTCGGTCTCCCCATCAGTGATGGCTTTCATGGTATAATCCCCAGCATCCACAATCAGGGTTGGGGTTGCTGGGCATCCCCTTGTCCACAAGCCCCAGAGTGAGGTCTGCTGGTGCAGTACATCTGGAACTGGGGTGGGTGCCCACCTCCCCCTAATGAACTGTCTGTTGGCACAGGGAAGAACGACATCTTTGGGGAGCCCATCAGCCTCTACGCCCGCCCAGGGAAGTCCAATGCGGATGTGAGGGCCCTGACCTACTGTGACTTGCACAAGATCCAGCGGGAGGACCTGCTGGAGGTCTTGGACATGTACCCAGCTTTCTCTGACAACTTCTGGAGTAACTTAGAGATCACCTTTAACCTGCGAGATGTGAGTGGCAGGGCTGTCCCAGGGAGGGATGTTGTCAATGCCTTAAATTTGGCAAGTGGGAGGGCTGAAGCAAGGGTGTCAACAGGTGCTCCTCACTTGGTTTGGTGGTGGACTGGCCAACAGCCGCATTTCCCGAGGGGTTATGGTTTCTCCCACAGCCCAGCAGGCACATGCATACTGCACGTTCCTGAGCTCTTTGGAGAAGTTGGCCCCACAAGCCATGTCGGTAGTACACTGCTCTGCAGCATCTGTAAATCATCTCCAGGACTGCTCCAGCCTGGGCAAGTGGGTCACACACATGTTTTGAGGCTGCTGAAGTAAGAAATGTTCTCATGCTTCATTGAGTCGGGTACCAGCTTCCTCTAAAAATTCCTGTTTAAATAATCAGGTTTGCAATCCATGGAAGGCTTGGAGCATTTTTGTCATTGCTGTTTGACTCTTAAACTTTATGACTGGACTTTGTCCTTTCCTGATTTTTTTTTTTTTCAGAGACACTTGCCTGGTAAGATAAAAAAGAAAGTCAAATGCCCTCTATGTCCTGTCCCACCCCAGGACGTCCTGCCCCACCTCAGGGTGCCCCTTCCCTGCCCACGGCCCTGACACCCCCAACTCAGTCTCAGAGCATGGAGGCCAGCCTCCAGGATCCCTTGAGCTATGCCACCAGTCTAGGAGTCACTGGGTGGGACAGGGCAGTGATGGAGAGCCAGAGGTGGCTGGAGACCAGCCCTAGGAAGATGCTGAATGGGCTGTAGCCTCCATGGCACCCAGGGCCATGGCACCCGTGGATGGGATGTGGCATCTATGGATGGGACATGACATCCATGGATGCACTTTGGTGCCCATGGATGGGACGTGGCACCCTTCCCCCGGTGACCAGCCCGTCTCATTCCTCAGGCAGACAGCGTTCCCCGCTCACCACTCAGCGAGGAGTACGACTGCACCTACCGGCGGGCGCGCCGACGCAAGCATTCCCTTTGCCAGCCCAACAAGCCTGGTGAGTCCCACAGCGTTGGCAGAGCCTGGTTTGCAGGGCTGGGAAGCGGGATCATCATTTAATTACTGCCCGAGCAGCTACCCCAAAGCAGAGGCGGCTGTCAGTGCCTCCATCCCTGCAGACCAGTATGTCTCCACCCTGGGGGTACCCACGCTGCCTTCCCTCCCTCTTCTTAGGATGCCCCAGCCCTACAGGCACCCTAAAGGGGACAGGGGCTGATTTTGCCACGTGTGGTACTCCCCAAATTAACCTGTTGTGCTGCCCCACAGACCCAGACACGGGCATCTCTGATGCAGAACAGTACCACACCTACTCAGAGCTCACCAACCCGCAGGACCCGCTGAGTAAGGACCAGTGGGACGACCTGGGCAGCAGCACCACTCCCTGCTCCCAGACCAGTGACGATGAGGCCAAAACTGGCAGCCCTACAAAACCTCAGCCCTTCCCCACATCCAAAAAGGATGACTTTGCTCTGCCGAAGCTCAGCCTCATCACCACCAATGCCAGCGGCACAGGGGTCGGCAAGCAGGCGGCGGAGAGCAGCCAGTCCTACGCAGGTACCCACAGCTGCAGCCAAAGCTGGCGGGAGGGGGGTGAGAGATGCTTGGGCATGGTGGCATTGTCTTGGGGCAGAGCCAAGCAACTCGTGGATTTGAGGGGAGCCACGCTTGTGGCCAAGGGTCTTTGCTGCCTTTTGTCCCCAGTAGTATTTGCTCTGTCCCTCCCATGCCCTGTAGTTTCTCCTAGCACCCACGGACCCCTTTGGGGCTGCCCCAAGGGGCCAAATACTGTGTTCCTTGCATAGGCATGTTGGGGCCAGTGTGATGGACTGTCCACGAGCACTTTGGGTGCCAGGGTGATGGATCCCCATAAGCACCTCAGGTGCTAGGGTGATGGACTCTCCCTGAGTACCATTTATGTCAGGGTGATGGGTGATGGCTCTCCATGAATGTGTTGTGTGATGGGCTATGGAGCACCTCCACGCCAGTGGGGCTGGGGGATGCAAGACAGAAACGCTGAGATGTCTCCTCTCCTTCCAGCCACCCCCCTGGACATCCCCAACATGTTCACCTTCTGGGAGGATGGAAGGCCAAACCACCACCCGGAGCCTTTGCAACACATCTCCTTGGTACACAGCTCACGGGACATCCCCCTGCACAGCGACTACAGACCGGGGCAGATCGAGTCCAGGCTGGAGCTCCTGCAGGCCCAGCTCAGCAGGTGGGCAGGTCCCCCGGGGCACAGGGTTGGAGAGCACCCAGGGGGGCTCTGGGCCATCACCTTCTGCTGCTCTCTAGGGGTGGCTGCAGTGGGGTCCATGCGCACCAGGTGCTCCTGACACCCTGGGACGCTGCATTCCTTGGGGAGGTGGTGGGAGCGCTTTGCAAATGCAGCAGCTTCTCAGTGCTGCAGCCCAGCATCTCGTCTGCTGCTGTCCCACCACCTCTGGGATCCGCCACGTGGCCACTGCCTCCAAACTCGATGCAATCGCAGACTTGAAACCACCCACGGGCTCCAGACCTTGAGCCTTTTGCAGGCCTCCTCTTCCTGTTGCAAAGACCTGCAAACATCCTCTTGCTCGAGCAAACGAGCTTCGTGCACATTGTTGCCCTCTAAATAAGAAAAAAAGACATGATTTTTGAATGAGAAAGAAGAGCCCACACCAGAGACGCAGGTTTAAAGGCCCCAGGCAGCACCCACACGAGCGGCTGGCTCTCCCGCCCACGGCTGCTGCCCAAGTTAAGCGCACTTCACCGCAGAGCCCACACACGTATTTCAGCATCTCGCCAACACGCCATCCCCATCTCCTGCCTACTCTGTAAGTCCTGCCAGGACCACTGCCTGCGAGGGGGACTGAGCCCACTCCTGCTGGACCTGCTTATTTCAGTCAAGGACAAGGCAGAAGGAAGAGACTTATTCTGCTTTTCCATTTCCTTCTATTCCTCAGTTAAAAATGGTTGGCACCAACCTGCCTTGCTCCCATCTGTCAGCACAGGCAGCTGGCCTGGAGAATTGATCCAGATTAAAACTAACCATTGCAATTTTTTCCCCCCTCTAGGGTAGTTTTAGCTTTGTTCAGTTCCCCACTCCAGATTCCAGTTTGGCTCCACAAAAAAACTGGGCAGGGGATGATTGAGTGTGGCAGTAGAGAGATGGCAGGATTGATCTCTCTGTGGCAGTGCTGGTTTGAAGCTCTGCTAAAAACCTCACCAAGCATCATCACCCTCGGGCAGCTGAATTGGCACCTCCTCCCCAGTGCCTCCCATGCCCGGCTGCGGGTCTGGCTCCCGTCGGATGCAGCGGGATCCACTGCACTAACACTGGGCTGCTCTGTCCCCAGGCTGGAGTCCAGGATGTCGTCAGACATTAATATAATCCTCCAGCTCCTGCAGCGCCAGCTGTCCCAAGTGCCGCCTGCATACAGCCCCATCTCGCCGTCTTCCCACAACCTGGCCATGTACGGCATCCTCCCGCGGAGCCTGGAGCCGCTCGCCCCCTGCGCACCCCTGGAGGACGAGGAGCCGACGACCCCAGAGCAGGTAAGGCCACTGGCTGAGCACCGTTCAAGCTTCCTTCTGCCCCGAGCAGACAGGTCTTGGCAGGCCAGCGGTTCCCTCCAGCCTCCCTGCAGGCAAAGCCCAGCCAAGCACTTTGCTCCCAGGCAAAGCCCAGAGCTCTTGAAATGGGAGTAGATCTACCTAGGGATGCTTCTGCCCAGCGCATCACTGATTTTGGGGCACAGCCTGCTATCTCCAGCACCATCAGCAGGGAGGGGAGCGGGTTCCTCTGCTCTGAGGCTTCCTCAGGCAAAAAATAACATTTCAGGGCTTGGGGCCTGATGGGGTGAAGAGAGAGCATGGCTACTTTGTTTTGCTTTTGCCATAACCCACCTGGTTCCTCCTTTCCCACCAGAGCCCGAACTACACGGAGGTAGAAAAGTTCCACTTGAAATCCAGGGACTCCTTGTCAAGCGGGATGCACCTCACTGTGGCATCCGATGAAACCATGACAGTCTACTCCGAGCAGGAGCACCATTCCCCACCTCTCCCGAACCCAGAGCCTCCCCACCAAAGGGCACCAGATACCCAGGGACTCTTCCGGGGCTCTCGTTTCCCCTCCCTCCCTGAGCACTTGGAGGCATCCTCTGAGCACCAGGACATTCAGAGACACCTCTCCGACCCAGTGCTTCCTGGAAGTTAGAGATGTGGGGGCCACGAAGTAAGTCAAGAGGAACCTCAACTGCAAGCTCGGTCAGTTGATGTTGATTTTGACTGCAAGGGTAAGACGGAGGACAATGCCATTGGCTCAGGGGTATAATTTGTAGCTGTCTTCTGCCACCGTGAAAGGAAGCGTAGAGTGGCTGGCTTCCAAGGTCAACGTTTTCCAGCGGTTCCCATAGAGTAGATTTCATTTGCACATTATAGTGAACCCAGAGCAGTTCTTTCTTACAGCCACCAACAAGCTGGCTAGGCCAAACGGTACCCACCGCCTCTTCCTTGCCAAGGCTTCCTCTCGAGAACAGCGCAAGCCAAGTGAGCCACAGCAACCAGAGGAGAGCACATCCACGGCTCATAGCTGTGAGGCCACTTTGCTGTCAGCTCTTTGGAGCAGGGACCATTGCGTTGGTACTGGGCTTAGCCCAGCGGAGCCTGTGGGCATTACAGAAAGGGTAGTCACCAGAGGAGGAGGAGATCTCCGCAGTGTGGTACTGGGGGGAGCTGCAGGGGGGAAGCCCAGGACAAGGACAGAGGAAAGAAGCTATCCTTGTCCTACTTGACTGCCACTGAGAAACTATGGGCCAACAGCCCCTGCCACTTCAGCATGCTTCAGCACGAGTCCTAGGGCACTGACTTCTCCAGCAAGGCTGATCGCGCCTTGCAAACCCCAACACACATCCCACAACTCCCCAGATAAACCCAACTGGTTACTGGCCTGGGCATAAAGCACAAAACTCAAAAAAAGCACAAATCCAAGAAAGCCGAAAAGCCCCAGACACCTCATCTCCAGCCCTTCCTCCCACCTTCTCTCTTTTGATAAAGGTTTGATAGATGCTTCCTCCTCCCCAGCCCTTTCCCTGGCAGACTCCCGCAGCATCCCCCATAGGAGAAGCCCACTTAGCACTGCCGCCTTGCCGTTCGGTTAGATGCTGTGACAGTCCTAGGCCGCCTGCTCAAGTAATATATCGAGCTCCCTTTGAGAGTAGTAAAACTGTGAGCATCTCTTTCTCTGGAGTTTTAGTGTACACTTTGCTAATAAAGATGTTTTTGGCACCTAACACGGATTACAGCTGTGTTTGTTGGGAGCATCCACAAATTCATCCCTGGCAGGTGCTAATCTGCAAAAAACCCTAAAAACGCTGTGGTCAAACCCCAGTTGCTTCATGCAGGGACTGTGAGGCTAACAGAGCCCAACGTGCAGGTCTTATAGGTCAGAGATGGGGAGGGGGGCTTCGCTGGGCAATTCCTTCCCAATAGGATGCTGTCCGGGCTCAGTAGCAATTTGCAAAAGCTCTTCCACAAGACCAGCCTGCTGCTCTTCTCCTGCGTGTAAGAAATGACCTTGCGAACACACCTCAGGTGAAGATTACACCCAGAGTCTACAGCCCAACCTACATCCCTCACTGAAGGGCACAGGGCTCCCATCGAAATGGGACGGCTCCTTCAGGAGGGCTGGACCCAGCATCACCCGTAATGGATCCCGTGTGGCCACAAGAGGTGAGGACAGACCCCTTTCCCTCAGCAGGGGGTTAAACCTGCCTCTCCCCAGCCCATCTCATTCCACAGGGGGCTAAAACCAGCCGGCAGCCCCTGCCCAGGCCCCAGGCTGGCACAGTCCCATAAAGGGGCTATTTATATCCCGAGCCAGCCCTGGTTTGGGCTGGCAGTGGCCGGGACACCTCCTCCCCGTCCCGTGCCTCGGCTCAGGGAGTCAGGAGGCGTCGAGGCCTTTTCAGGAGGTGCACAGCACCTGGGGAGCGCCCGCACCCCCTGCCAGGGCCTGGGGCACCCACCGGCCCTGCCGTGAGGGAGCCCACTGCCCGCGGGGGCTGGAGCCAGGCGCTGGGCCTCAGCCGGCCCTGCTGCAGGCAGGAGCTCCCCGGGAAGCCGACGCCCACCTGCACCCTTCCCCCGAGTAAGGCGCCGGGCACACGCCAATGCTGCTGCGTGCTACCAAAAATAAAACCCCGTAATTAAGTTTCAGTTAATTAGAGACAAACCCGTCCCCATCCGCCACTCGGCGGAGACGGGACTCGAACGCGCGGCACCGCCGTGCGCCTGAAGCACCCCCCCGCCCCTCCAGCCCGCCTCGGGCTGACGTGACTGACACCGCTTCCACCCAATCGATTATCAGTACGGGCTCAAGATCCCGCCTCGCGCCACTGCGACCCCTGGTAGCCAGTAAGATCTCGAGAACGAGCATGGCCTCCCTCCGAGGCGGGGTCAAGCGCAACGGTAGGTTATCCCAGCCAGAGGGTGAGCGTCCGCTTAGAATGAAGGGCAAAGCGACCAATAGAAGACCGAAGAGGGCCAAACCGACGGGTGAATTACCCAATAGATACCCGAGACCCTAAGTGACAGGCAATACAGCCAATCCGCACACAGTGGGCGGGGCGCCCCGCGTGGCTTCCGTTCCCGTTGTGTGAGGGGCCGAATCCCGAACGGCCTCCGCGCTGCTCCCGCTGCCGCCGGGGTCTGGAGCCGGGCCTGGGGGCGCGGCGCCGTGCTGCGGCCTCCCCCGCTCCCCGCCACCTCTGCGGCCCCGCTGCGCCCCGGCCGGCCGCGCTCCTCCTTTCCCCCGGCCCCGCTTCGCCATCCCGCTCCCTTCAGTCGGGCCCACCGCTCCCCTCCCAACCCAGCCCGGGTCCCCCCTCGGCCAAGCCCGCTGCCCCCCTCAGCCCCGCCGCTGCCCGGGGGCCCCTCGGCCGAGCCATGTCGCTGCACGGGAAGCGGAAGGAGATCTACAAATATGAGGCGCCCTGGACCGTGTACGCCATGAACTGGAGCGTCCGGCCGGACAAGCGGTTCCGTCTGGCGCTGGGAAGCTTCGTGGAGGAGTATAACAACAAGGTGGGGAGCGGCGGCGGCCGGGCCCGGCTCTGCCGGCATCGGGCGGCGGGGCCGGGGCAGAGGGAGGGGGAGGAGAGGGCCGACCCTCTTCATCCCGGCGGTTTAAGCGGCTCCCCAGCCCCGGGCAGGGCCCCCGCGGTTGGTGTGGCAGCAGGGAGACGTCCTGCCTTGCCCTCGGCACTGGGAGCTCTGTAGAGCCTTCAGATGTTCCCCTGAAGTGCAGGGTGCCGGCCTGGATTCAGGCTGGTTTCCTTCCTGCGAGTCCTCAGCTGTTGGGACACTGAGGGATTGGGGGTGGGAAGAGCCATGGGTGCTGCTGCTGGCTGCTCCTCAGCCAGCAAGGCCCCCTAGCTTGAGCGTACCTGGCTTTTTTTCAGTATGAAGAAAAGTTTATGGCCAGGACTGAAGTTTGCGCCTGTACAGGGTGTCTGAGACTGTGTTAGAAATGTGCTGTTCTCATTATACCTTCTTGCTGTGGAAGACTTCTGTGTGATAACTTTTTTCATAAGTATATAAACCACTTTCACTGACTCCTCAGTACCTTTACTTTTCTCTGTGAACAAGGGTGCAATGAGGCATGAGATTATATCTTCAGTGTTTCCCTGCCAGATATAAGCGGAGAACCTTACATTGGTAATAGAGGCTACGTGTTCACCTCTCCAAACACTTGTGCAGTCATTTCTGAACAGACTTTATTGTGCTAGTCTGATATAATGAATTCCTATAAATTGAAAAGAGATGAGGAAATAGCCATAGCTACAGAGCATCCTGAAATTTGTGTGAAGCTAAGATTTTGCAAATACAGCTTTGTGTGCTTATAGCATGTGTGCTTTGTAGCTTTGTCAAGCTGTTTAATGGGGATTGTGGAAAATAACATCAGAAAGTTGGTGTTGGGGATCGGGCTTTGTGGAAGGATGTTATGAGAGGGGTGACAGTAAGGCAGGGGTGACACCTCTTAGAGTGGTTAAATTACTGCGTTTGCAGCAGTCCTAGACATGATACTTCTGAGCACTTTGTAGTTCAGCCAGGATGAGTTTGCTGCATATGAGT
Organism: Himantopus leucocephalus; assembly: GCA_003993805.1. Taxonomy (NCBI): domain Eukaryota; kingdom Metazoa; phylum Chordata; class Aves; order Charadriiformes; family Recurvirostridae; genus Himantopus; species Himantopus leucocephalus. The sequence continues at coordinate 1,975,170 of RSEF01000027.1, forward strand.
CGTCTCCTTGCGCTGGTGAGCACTATTGTGGTTCTGGGAGTACTGCTGGGGAAAGGCAGGTCCCTGAGCTTGAAAAGTTTTCGTTTGTTTAAAGACCAGCTTGCAAATGTTTTTGTAGTGTGTACTCTGAGAAGCTAAAATAACAAACTTGCAAATAGTTTTTTGTGTAGAAGTGGTGGAGTTGGTTAATAAGGGTGTATGCATTTATGTTGCTTTTCCCTCCTTAAGTTTGGACTATCCCCTGGGGTTGCTCTCGATTACAGTGTGATCAGGTCTACTTTTCACTTCAGGCTTCAAGTTCAAAGCAGTTGAGTCAACCCCTCTCTTTTCTACCCTTTACACTCACAGTTGTTGCAGACAGAAATTGTGTAGGACTATGTGAATTACTGCTGTCTGTAAATATTCCCCAGGGCTTCTGACCTCTGAGCTTCAGGAATAACTATTCTGTTGAATTCAGTCCATATAAGCACCACATGCCATGAGATCTATGTGGTGTAAAGAACTGGAAACTAATTGTGTGAGAATGAGATGCCAGTCTGGATGCTGCTGCTATAGAAATAAAGATGATGTATGATTAAAAATTAAACTTGTACAATAAATGCAGTGAAACATAACCTTCACTTTGCTGAGAGGTTTTGCTGTGTCTCTCATATTTCAAAGAACAGTGGGGGGGTTTTTTATGGTTTTCTTGTTTGGTGCTTTTTGTAGTGCTTTCAGTACAGCCTTCCGCTGTAGGAAGATAGTTAACAGAGAGCTGTCTTGGGTAATTGCAAGTGTTGTTATTGCTTAGAGTACTGATGTTGTCCCCTTTACTTTGGGGACCAGAACAATCTTGGGAGTGGTGTTTCATCTGCACTGTCTTTATGGTGTCTTACTATGACTCTCACAGTTGTGCGGAATCTTTTAGAGGATACTGAAACATTCTGGGAATAGCTTCATGCTCAGGATTGGGAACTCTTGGACAGTACTGCATGCTTGTGCTAGGTACACACTAGGTGTAAATTCTTTAAGCTCCAGCTTCTGTCCATGTAAATGGTATAACTAAAGGAACAAAGGGAAAGAACTGAAGTTACCCTGTTTAAGTAGTCCATAACATTGTACTGCAAAGGATCTGGAGCAGTTGGGTTTATGACCTGACTCCTGGGATAAGCAGAAATTTAAGATTTTACAGGGCATGTGTGAAAAATTTGTCCTCCTGCATAATTTGCCCTTCACAGTTGAGATGTTTTATATTGCCAGCTTCTGACATCAAAATACACTTATAGGTACCGTTGGCACTAATTAAAAGGATAATGAAAACTCATTTTGATTTCAGCTTTCTCTTTCCACTCATAATCTTTAGAGGTTTCTGAAAAGCTCCAGACAACATTTCTGTTCCTGATGTTGCAATGATTTGTTCCAAATAACTGGCTTTCTTCCTTACCCTTAATATACTTTAAAAAAATAGTCTGGAGTAGCAATTCTAGCTTGCTTAAAATCTAATCAAATAGGTGAATATACCTTTTCCTTATTACTCTTCTGGTTTAGGGTTTGTTTTAAAAAGGCACTTTTAAAAGAAGACATAACGCTCTGAGTGTTTGTTGCAGCAGAACTGCTCACTGAGGGAATTACAGTGAAAGAAAGAGGAGAGATTCTTGTCTCATTTGTCTCTGTGATTTTCTATTTCTGTAGTAATTACCAGAGCTTGAAGTACTTATGGGTTACACATGTAAACGGCCATTTTACACCTCTGTTTTGTGGGGAACTCAAATCTATTGAGTGCCAAACCCTGATTTACAGCTATCCCCAATTCCCAGACTCTTCTAACCTCTGTCAACTGCCACACTAACAAGCTGTATAGCATACCGAAAAGCTAGTTGCCAAGAACTGTTTGAACCCCAAAGGAGTTTTGTTTCAGCTTGTAAACCTTTGCTGATCAAATCACTGGTATAAGCAGAGAGGTGACTTGCTCCAGTTGGAAGAACAAAAATTATTTGGGGTAGTGTTTCCTGAACTTCTTGGATTAGGAAACTGCTGTCAGCCTTTATAATGTGTCATGGGTCAGTGGCGTAATGGGAGGGAACAGAAGTGTTCATAAATCTCACTGATAACTGTTCCACAGGCTATGGAACGATCTGTGGTAAACATCAGGAAAGGCTGATTTGGGGCTCTATCTGCAAGACAAAACTGGAGTCCAGTTTAGAAAACAGTAGAGAGTGGTGCTGTACGCTGCTTATTCCCGTCACTGGAGCAGAGTGACAGGTTATGACCATGCGCTTCCCAGGTTGCCACCTTCTCCTGAACAGTGCCTCGAATCAGAGAGCGTTCAGGGTGGTTGTTTTACCAGAGGGTCATTTTTCTGTAAGTTTTAGAGTTGCAAAGAAAAACTGATTACATGTCAAAGATTAATTGGTGCAGTGAGATCCTTCTGATTGTACATGACCTTAAAATAATTGTGAAATGTTGTTCTTAGTAGTTACTAATTAGATTAAAGGAATATAGTTTTTTTTAAAAGTACTGTGAACTTAATTCACTGTTCTTCAAACCATGCAAGAAAAAGAAGCAAGCTATTACCAAATTCTGTATTGTTTAATTCTGTGTCTGCTTCTTTTAGATCATGTTGGAGAGATGGAATTTTTTTAGAAGTTAAGAAATGCTGGTTAAAGGCACTTCTTTACTCAGATGCACTGTTGCAATTAGGCTTTAAGTTAATAAAGTCTTGGACTATGATGGGAAAATCCATATCCAATTTTAGCATATCTTCATGTATTGGAGAAACAAATAATTATTTAGCATTCCTAGCTACTGTCATAGCATAATTGCAAAACCAATGGAGATCAAACGCACTGGTCCTCGTTCTCCCACTGGAATGAGTTACAGGTGGATGCAGAATGGTTCAAATTGTATCCAGACTGACAGATGCTTTTCTGTTAGCATCACCTCAGCCTTATCTGGGCTCGACTTCAGGCACTCCTCTGTGCAGTAGCTGGCAGCAGCAAATCTTGCCTCGCTTGCAGGAGGGAGAGACAGGGCTCTGATATAATCAGCATCCTGAAAATAATTCCATAGTACCATCTCCTTGTGTTCAGACTGCACAAGAGGATGAATAGAGAGATTCTGTAATCACTGTATGCGATCAAGTCCAAAGAGAAGAGTCATACCTTTGAATATGCTGAGCTGGGAAAGAATAGAGCTTCTCAAGCCGTATTTTCTTTTTCTGCTCCCATCTCTCGGCTGACCGATGCCTCCTGCGCAGAGTTATCACAGGCCACTGCCAGGTCTGACAATCAGAGTCAGATACCCGGTCATCGGCAGTTGCCAGGAGCTCTAGTGTTGCTAATGTCATTTTTGTTCTCTAACCTGGCCTGCACCTAAAAATGGCAAAGATCACAAAGATACTGGCTTGCTACACAGGCATTGCTTTTTCTTCAGATCTCGGGGGGTTAAATATGAATATGCGGTTCAGGAATATACAATTGACACCAGTGAAAGCGGGTCCTTTGCTGTTTGAGATTTGCTTCTGGTTATGAGCGTGTTGATTGCTTTGTGTAGGCTTAATACACTCCTACTGAGCTGAAAACAGCATAAGCAAAGGAGAAGAAATGATTAGAGGTCATTTGTCTTCTGATCCTGACCTTGCCACAAGATTTTCTATCACCAAGGACAACTTGCTTCCTTTGTAAAATCCGCTTAGTATTTCTGATCCCTAAAGGAGTTAGAAAGCTATTTGTCAATCACTTCAGAAGACTGGGAGATTCTTGACTGATTGATGCTAGTGTGAAGTATAATGAGTAGCTGTAATAAAGAGAGTGCAAGGCAGACAAATACACAGTTTTTAGAAGCATACTTGGACGTGTCTTTGAGGGTTTGTTATGGGGTGAAAAGGATGGATCTTCTCATTGTGGCGGGGGACAAGGTTTGCTTTTGTTAAGAGCATCTATGAACGGATTGATAACTGCTAATGTTATAGTTTAGGATCCACTGAAGCATTAGTTTCTTTTCTGTTATGTGGAAAAAAAATATGATAGACTTCCAATCTAGTTTAAGCATGTACTTTGTTAACCAAATTGCTTATCCCAGAATATTTGGGATTTTTCCAGATAAACATCTTGGAAAAAGTCCATTAAGCCACTGTTTCCAGGAGGAAGCTGCTGTGTGGAAAGTACTAGGAAGTTCCTACCCTGAACAGCTTACAAACTAACTGTAGTGAGTTGTCCCCATAATGTTTGTGTTTGAAGAGCATTTAACACAGTGGGGCTTTCATCCTGTTTAGGTCTTGCAGTCACTGCTAGGTTAAACATATCCTCCCGGCACCATATTGTTCTATGAACACTTTCTGACATGTCAATATTTTTCTAATAACATAATGTCTGGGATTTCAAGCATTACTTCAGGTGTTTTCATCACCAAGCTATGTGGAGATAGTTTCTTGTTTGCTCTGTCTTGCATCATTCTCACAACTGGGCAAGTTAGCCCTTCCCACTGTCACATTATTGTGCAAAAAACCTAATTTGGAATTCAGTTACCTAGAATCTTTCAGCAGACCTGCTTTCTTGTTCTTTTCACGCAAAACATTTGAATAATTATGTAAATATTTTAGCTTTCCAATTCTTTTTTAAGTTTGAATCCTGTTTTACTTTCTGACTCTGTGATGTGATTAACCTGTATCTTAATTTTGTGCAGTTGTGACAGAACATTTTAGTTAATGTGATGCTGAGAACAGCTTGATAGCTTGCTGACGTGATCTGTCACAATCTGCAGGGTTATGGCCAAGAACTCCATTGTATGGGCTTTAATTGTGGATGGTTGTCGTGCAAAACAGCTTGTCCTGCTCTCTGAAGATGACATTGTCAGCATCAGTTCTGTTAAAGATGACTTGGAATAATATTTGTGCAGTTTAAGTCTGTGATTTAAGCTAGGCTTTGCAATGTGGAAAGGAGAAGGGTGGTCTTTAATCCTTTAGGATTGGATTTCGATTCATTTGAGATCATCTCTTCAAAGCACTGCGGTGATTATGTATACTTCACTTTGCTTACATGCCCCAGCTAGGAAGCAAAGCTTTAGCGATTTCTCATTCCATTGATATGATGGTTCTTTTATATTGTCCTTGAGGTTACAGAAGGTGTCCTTCTGAAATACACTCAGTCTTAATGCTTTTATCGTAAATGAGTATTTTGATAAAATGCTTCCTTTTAAACATGGCTTCTTACAGGTGCAGCTTGTTGGTTTGGATGAAGAGAGCTCAGAATTCATTTGCAGGAACACCTTTGATCACCCTTACCCTACCACAAAGCTTATGTGGATCCCAGACACCAAGGGAGTATATCCAGACCTGTTGGCAACCAGTGGTGACTACCTGCGCGTGTGGAGAGTGAGTAAATCCTCCCTAGAAATAGATAAACCATGATATTGTGGTGCATATTGATCTCATTTTCACTGGAGACAAGATTTTTTTTTGAAGTGAGTTATTTTCCTTTCCGGATGTCTTGCCCTTGCTGCAGTGTGGAGGTTAAGACATAAAATAAAGTCAGAGCACTTGATAAGTTATTTCCTTAAGAACAATAATGTGACCTAAATATGAAGACTATAGGAGAAGCAGAATTATGATGGTAGTTGCTGTTTTAATCACCATATTGAAGATAGAGATGGTGAGTGTGTTTTCTGGAGCTTTAGGATGTAATGCTGAGAGGAAAGAAACCCAGGATTAACACCTTATGTTTTGGAAGTGCAAGTGGAACAAGGCATGTGATGTTGCTATTTAAGTCAGATGTTTCACTTTTTCTAAAGGTGGGTGAAACAGAGACACGGCTGGAGTGTTTGCTGAACAATAACAAGAACTCCGATTTCTGCGCTCCACTAACATCATTTGACTGGAATGAAGTGGATCCTTACCTTCTAGGTGAGACTGACAAAATGCTACATTTTCAGCATGGAAAAGACACGCTTCTGAACTTAGTCTGGTGATGTCTAGGCTCTGACTGACTGCTGTGTCATCGCGTGTCACTGGTTAATTTGATAACTAACCAGTGGACAAACTTAGTTATAGTGATAACTAACCAGTGGACAAACTTACATTATAGAAACTGCCATTGTTTTAGGTTAAAAAAAAAAAAATGAGCAGCTTGTGGAGACTTTTTTGCATTGAAAGGTGCCCTGTCCGGTACAGAATGGGTCACTTGGGTCAGATTAGGGGTGTTCCTTATTTGCAGATAGAGACCAGTCTTCAGGGCTGGTGAGCTAGTGTTGTAGTGCTAAGCGGTGATGAAAATGAGCTCTGCTTGTTTCAGTGTGTTCTGGAGTGGATAGAAAACTGTGTACAAAGCTTTTTCTTTTATGATGCCATTTCAGCAGCAGGAGTAAAGCCAGAATCCCGTAATTCAGTTGGAGGAGGGGGCACAATGGTTAAGGTTTAATTTTAGCCTATGAGACAAATCGTGAATCTAAGATGACGGATCCAGCAGAGGTTTGTTTCCCAGAAGAGTACAGCCATTTATGTCAGTGGGATTTGCCCAGAGATTAGCAGTGATAATATGTCTTAGTAATTATTTACTACATGATTTATTTTTCATGTGTGGCATCTCTCATCTCATAAGAGCTTTACTACTAGCCCCACCTTCAGTCCACAGAAACAATCAATTAATAGTAATACGCTATCGCAATGCAACGATTGCATTTTGGTTTTGACATGCACATGAGACTTACAGGATGGGAAAGTTCATCTCGGCATTGCATAAGGCTTTGGAATAGATTGAAGTAGACATGAGCTATTTACCCTTTATTCCTGTGTGGAAGACTATTTCTGCAGCTAAAAGGTTTGGGTCATTTAAATGCATGGTAGACTGTTAGCTGTTTGACATTCTCAATTTTAATTGTATGCTGTTCTTGTAGCTATTTTGATCTGTAGATGTCAGAGGACATTAAATTAATCCAGTAAGTGATTAAATAATTTGTGAGAATATTAATTTTTCTAACAGAAATGTTTTTGTTTCAGGTACCTCTAGTATTGACACAACCTGCACTATTTGGGGTCTAGAGACAGGACAGGTTTTGGGAAGAGTAAATCTGGTCTCTGGCCATGTGAAGACCCAGCTTATTGCACATGACAAAGAGGTGATGGCTTTTTTTGATTGTTTACATTGTATATTTTTAAGCAGTAGAAAAGGAACAGAACTTTCCTGGTTTCCCCCTTTTTCTTGAGAAATCTAATGATCAAAAAGTTTATCTAAGATTAAGATATACAGTTTTGAGTACTAAACTGAAGCTATACTATTGGCTATCAAAACTACTCTGTTTACTTGTCATAGAATCTGGGTTTGAGAATATTATTGTTTTACTAGATTGTGCTCCAGAATATTTTAGAAAAATGAGATAAAACATCAAACTGGAATTGAAATCAACTGCATATCAAAGGCAATAAACAACTTGCAAGATTCTTTCATTTTAACATAATATTACTTTTCAGCAATTAATATTAAAAAAAATCTGAGTCTGGGAAATTGATATGTTTAGTTTCTGTGTATGATCCTATAATGACATGACCCTTTTAAGTTTTTCCCCCTCCTTTTGGCAAGTGTAATAACTAAAAACTTGCTAGGAACATCAAGTATCTGACAGAGTGTGTCGCAACTAGATCTGCTATCCATATATAAAATCCATTTTCCTGCCAATTAGGAGGCAGTGTGCCCACTAAAACTAAGGTTATGTTTTTCTCTGTCCTGTTACTGAGCAGGTGTATGACATAGCATTTAGCCGTGCAGGTGGTGGGAGAGATATGTTCGCTTCAGTTGGTGCAGATGGCTCGGTGAGGATGTTCGATCTCCGTCATCTGGAACACAGCACCATAATTTATGAGGACCCACAGCACCATCCTTTGCTGCGTCTCTGCTGGAATAAGCAGGATCCCAACTACCTTGCTACAATGGCCATGGACGGCATGGAGGTAAGGCGGCAGCTCATCTTCTGTAGGTGCTAGTGGTTGTGATTTTCTGGGAGGTGGCTTGGTAGTAATTAGCTCTCTTTAAAGAGTTAAGGGCGCAGTGTCAGTACCTGAACTGGAGTATGATTAAGGACCAATTCTTAGTGCACTAACTTCAGTAAGACTTAAAGAAGTAACTTTGGCATTATAAACCTGAAGATCTCTGACTTGTATGTATTTCCTCTGGTTTTTAAGAGGGGTCTGTGAGGCAGTTGGGCAATAGTTTTCACATAAAATCTTAACTGCAAGTGTCTTAGTCACCTTGTTCTTTCTTGATTCAGCACACAAGGCAGTGTGTCTTAGTTTGTCACCTGTGCTGCTTCAGGGAAGTGTAACTTGTTTGCCCTTGTTGCACAGCTCGCAAGCCCTACCTGTGAGGTCTGACTTCTTTGAGACACACTGACCAGCAGGAAGCTGTTCTTTGAGAAAAGTGTTCACTTGTGAAGCACATCACTTAGGAAAGGGCCGTATTTATAGCCTTGGCTCAAAATACTTGGTTTTCTGAAGAACAAATAGAAAAATAGAAGTTATTAATTCTGTTGGATTTTGTTTCTGAAGGTTGTGATTCTAGATGTCAGAGTTCCCTGCACTCCTGTTGCCAGGTTAAACAACCACAGAGCGTGTGTAAATGGAATTGCTTGGGCGCCTCATTCTTCGTGCCACATTTGTACAGCAGGTAGGTGTGATCCATCCCAATCCAGCTGTGTTGGTGAATCTCTGGGAGTCTGTCACTGCATTTGCAAAATCCTCTCTCCCCAAAAGCTTATGCAGTTCTCTGCCTGCCTTTTACTAAATAACACCTGCAGCTTAGAAGCCCTTTATTAGTGACTCTCCTAGACTTTTTATGCAAATAGACACCTACTGGAGCTTATGGTGTGGAGGTAGTGAGCCCAGTGCCTAAACTGTGCGTCTGCTTTGGCTAAGCTATATTATTGTAATGCTCCTTAGTTTTTTGCAATCTAGTTCTTAAATGTTTTCAATTGATATGGGTTCCACCGACCACCTGTTTTTCATCTGTCCTGGATAATGTGTCATGATCCAAGCTTATTTTTTTTGGAGCACAGTTGTATCGTTGTATCCCTGGCTTGAATGCTCATGGGGACTGCAACAGCCGTATCCTATATAGCTTCTTGGACTTTTGTGCCTGTTAGTAGTCATGTATGGAGATCTTGTTATACCCTGATTCTACTTACGATTTTCTCCTCCATTTGCAGCGGATGACCATCAGGCTCTCATCTGGGATATCCAGCAAATGCCTCGTGCCATTGAGGACCCTATCTTGGCCTATACAGCAGAGGGAGAAATCAACAATGTACAGTGGGCATCAACTCAGCCAGACTGGATAGCTATCTGCTACAACAACTGCCTGGAGATTTTGAGAGTGTAACGTTACTGCTCCATGCCACATTGAGGCAGGGCTGTATAATTTCCCCTCCCCTCTAAAGTAAGAACAAGACAAGTCAAGTGGCCAGTATCTGTTGTTGCTTTGCATCTACTGTTACAAGAAACTGTTACAAGAATCAATGGCAGGTGTCTCCTGTCTCTCCAAGACTCTAAAATGCAGAGACGTGCTGAGCCTCTTGGACCTTCTGGGTTCTGGTTTTCTTTTTTTTTTTTTTTCCCCCCTCAGTTAAAGTTCTGTATATTTGTTTGACTGTATTAATAAGCTTGCAGGCTTTTAAGTTGCTGCATATGTCTGTGTGTTTGTCAGCCAGCTGAGGCAGCACATCCAACTAGTTTAATAGATGCAAGTGCAAAACAAGGTGGGGAAAAAGACATTGATGTTAACAGCCACCTTGGCAGGAATCTTTATCATTCCTGTTGTTGCTGCCTCTAAACTGTTTAAACATTTGTATGTTTTTTATATATTGGGCTAACTTTCTATTGAGTAAGGTTTTTCTCCCCAATTCTTACCTTTGATATGTGATCCACTTCCATATGCGCAAAACAGGATCTGTTCATTGCTACAAATCACAATAACACTGCAGGCTGCCTGGCAGTAAAGGCCTGCCAGAACTAACTGTTGCCTTGGCTCTCTATACCTGGTTACCTGGGCAGAATTTTCTGGTGCTGTGAAGTACAAGTACTTGTTGCACAATTTCTTTACACTTTTCTGATGCTAGAGGCAGTTGTTACTATGGTAGGCCTTATTTTTAAATTATAACTGAATTTGTGTGTATTCTGCAGTTGTGTTAGCTAACAGAATGGTAATAGGTTTCAGAAAGAAGATACCTGCATGACTTAAGATCCCAGGAGGTAAACAACTCCTGAAGAAAAAGTGATTTGTAATGGACTTGGGATTTACACTTCCAATCAAATGGTTTCCCCTCGGAAGACTTACTATCTAAACCAAAATAAAATGGTTTCACACCTTGTAGCTTGCTTGATTGGCAAATAATATGAGCAAGATTTTGTGGTTAGCCTGTACCTTGGAGCTTCTTTGCGTTTGGCCTGTGTTCCTGGGAATTCTTGAAAGGAGTGACAAGCAATCTTTTTTCCGAAGTGTATTTGCTTTGTACTGTCAGGTCTTGTTGAATGAGCGAGATGAGTTGGAAAAGCTGGTCTGCTATCCAAATGAAAGCTGATTCTCTGAAAGAAATGATTCCCTAATGTAATGCACAACGATGAGTTTAAAAGGAAAGAAATGGTGCCATAGAGGCTAAGGTTTGGCATTTGTCATCCTCATATCTTTTGAGGATGCGCCCGAGGGCTTCTGTTTCTGTTTTGAATAGTGGATCGCTCTACAGTAATACTTTTCAATCAAAGCTGAGTGGATTAGGCAAGATAAAAATCTTTGTTGATAACATAGCTACTCGGATGAATGCTCCGCAGTACTCTCCCAATGAAGACATGACAACCATAGCTGGTCTGTAAAGGGTATACCAGCTGAGTTTTGATGTAAGTGTCAGAAACTATCAAAATTGTCTTTCCACCTAATGAGTATTCACCTGCAGCTAGAGGCAGCATTATAAATAGTAGGATGCTGGCAAACTTGAATCTTGTCAGTTTATGCAGGAAAGGCAAGTTGGGAAAAGCGATTGCCGTGAAACGGTGAAGCTGACGCTGAAAGCGCTGTCAAATACAGAATAGAATTTGAAAAGCTTTGTCATTCTGGACATACAGAAATATACTTCTACAGGCTGCTTCTCAACGTGGAGCTCAGAAAAGCACTGCCTTGTGAATTTGATAGGAATTCATTAGGGACAGCTTTATTCCATCACCCGTTTTAGTATCGGAGAACCAAGAGACTCTAACACAGTTCAAGCTCATGTTTTGTCAATGGAATTCTGTGTTCAGTTGTGGGATTTTTGACAGAAACCTCGATTTGACTTGAAGGCCAGTTTTTCTTATTAGCAGCAGTGCTGAAAGTAGCGTATTCCACAGCCAGGTTTGATCTAAGTGTCAGAACAGTGTTTGGCGAACAATTAGGTTATCACTTTTCACAATAGCACTTCATATTAAACTGGAAAATACTTCTGCAGAGTGAAGTGGAAATTAGGATTTTCTTAGTGTAAGCATATAATGGCATTCACAGCGTTAGATACTCGTATAAAAATATGTACACAGGCTTGTCATGTACTGTTTAATTACAAACGGTAGGCATAATATGCTGTGTTACTAAGAGGGAACTACCTGTAATATTAGTATTTTCTGTAGTCCCCTTTATGCTTCAAAGTCTCATTTTTTTTATAGATGGCATGAGTAAAAGATGAATGCATCTGTTGCTTAGCTTAAAAATGCGTCTTCTGCAACTGTAGAGTTGTGCTTTAAAAAAAGACATAAGATAATTTAGTTGAAAGTGAAGTCACTAAAAAACTCCATAGGCTGTACTAAAAGGCAGATGTGGTTTATTCCTAGAGGAATACAATCTGTTACGCTAAGATGATGAGAAGAGAGCATGTATAAAGGGGCTAATAGTCTGAATAGCCAGGTAGCTATTGCTACTGTTGGAAAACAATCCCATTACGAACCTGAAGAGGATCCAGTGTCAGACCTTCCACCATAAAACTGCTTCGAGTTCATTTGTGAAATTGGGTGCTCATTCCAAACTCGTCAAAGGCAAGTGAAGGAATCATCTAGGCTCCAGTGGATTCTAAATAAAGCCTATATCCTGTTTGTTTAGCCAGTTGGGCTACCTTCTAGGTCTACAGCATATTGCTTTGGGCATAATCCATTGTGATTCTTCATCTGAAATTACTTTTGAAATCACTAGAGGCTGTTTTGGAACAGGGAAATGCTACTTAAAATAGCTTCTTTTCAAAGAAGTCACTTGAAAGGTTAATGACTGAAAAGACATGAAAATCCTCATGGGTGAGATGTTCTGTAGAGCAAATGGCACTTCCATATAGAGGAGGAAGTGAGAGACTTTGGTGCCCTTTTGCCCGCACCCGCTGACACAGTGGCAGGGAGCTAACTGTCTACTTGCAGGTTCAAGTTTATTTGCAAGATGAAATAAAACTTTGAGAATTGTCACTGTAGCCTGTGAATCGGGAGATATAGCTTATCATATTTTACCCACTTAACATTCAGTTACGTTGGCTGTAAAGCCCTCAGAAGCATTGTTTTTTCCAAAGTTTATGAAAATAAATACTTTGATATTTGATCTCAGTTATTTTGTGCTTACTGCACAAGCAGAGGGTGCAGAGCAACTGCCTTCAAATGCCTCGTATCCCTTGAGTATGAAGTAATATTAAGGGAAAAGTCTGAGTACCACTGAGGTTAGCAAAGCAGAAAATCACATGCTATTGTTGGTACAGGCAAGACTGATTCTGGGACAGAAATATTTTTCTCTGACTTAAGTAGTTCTGTATCATTTCTCCAGTTGATTAATTCAAGATACTAAGCTATTGTTTGGTTGTTATGTTCTGTTTAAACCAAGCTTTCCATGGATTCCTACTATTATGTGGACAACCTGTTGCTGGTATATTGGCTCTCAACCAGGAGATCTTGATCACATAAGACTCATTAGTGAGGTGAAAACCTACAGAAAACAAGTTAGATGTCAAATTAGTGCGTAGTATGCCAACTCTGTTAATTGTCTAAATGAAACGGGCTGTGGTAGGTTGCATCTATGGGAATTGTACTTCTGTGTGCAGGGATTTAAAAGGCAAGGATTTGAGTGCTTTGACAATCTATTTAGAAAGAAAACACAGTGGTTTCAAAGAATGATATGAAAGGAGACTGATAATACAGGTTGTTCCTTATGGAACCTTGAAATGTACTTAACGGGGGAGGCATTGCCTCTCATAAGTCAAAGTTAATGATCCTTTCAAAACTTAGCTGTAATTACTTTCCTGAATGTTCTGGATAATAGTAAAAAGATCTATTTTTGCCTGGTGTTGCAACGAGAAAGCTGCATCAGTCTCAACTGTAGATCGCAGCCTGCCAGAGACTAGGTGAGGGAAGGAGTCCGATATATTAGAATTCAGAGATGCTCTTGTGCTTGTTTTAAATGTAAATGAAGAAAGCTGAGCGTGTCTGTTTTGTTCTCTTGCAGATGGCACTTTAACAAGTATATTTTTGGTAAGATTAGGGGGAGAGTCATCTTTTCCTCAGCCCTTTTATGGTAGGCGTTTGTCTGTGTTTTGTATAAAATGTTAAATACAACAGTGACTGAAATCCTAAACTGGCTATGGTTGTCAGTATCTAGTGCACCCTCATCTGTTTCTACTGAACACCGAAAACGTGAGCACTTGACAATACTGTTCATTTTAAACTGAAGCTCTGTATTCTGAGACTGACACGATCTTGCAAGGCCAACCCAAGTAATGTAGTGCTGCTTGTCACCCAGAGAGTCCCTCTTGCTTTGCTTAGGATCTTGAAGGTGTTTGGGAATCCTCTTTTCTACTGTCTGAGCGTGACGGCAGTAGTGGCAGGTTGGTTGTGTAAAGATGTGGCTGGATTCTTTGGTTAACTTATTTTTGTGATAGAAAAAAAAATGCAGCTGCTGTCTGTAAATTCACACCACCTGAGTTCTTGAACTTGTCAGTTCCTTATGTTAGTGGCATTTTAACTCTTTCAGAACACACTGAGAAGGATGAACAGCAGCAAGGGTAAGCCCTTGGCTCAATAGACTGCATAGATACGGTTCCATCAAAGTACTGAAGGGTTTCGTCTTCCCGCTGCTGGTTAGCAGAATGGTCCTACCACCTCAAATCTCCACTGAGTTATCCTGTCCAGTTAACACAAGTTCTCTCTGATACATATTTTCTGCTTTCTACTGTCAGACCAATATTCCAGAGCAGGCCTGTATTTATTGTACAGCGGACATTAAAAGGAGGTGTCTAAAATCAGTCCTGGGATGGGCAAGGTACTGTCAACTGTGTCCCTGTTTATCTTTGCAGAGAATCCAGGGAATTAATTGCATGTGGCACTTAAAGAGCACTTTCTTATGCTTACTTAGACATGCAGCTGTATTTCCCTCTGCTTACCCAAGAAGAATGAGAAAGGTCTCATTCTCAAGGGTATCGAGAGGCATTTCGCATGCCCCTGACTCCTATTTTTAGGAAAAGAGACCTCCAAACTTCCAGTCAGCACCTTTCACCAGCGCTAAAAAACAGTAATTAAAAATGCAACTAAATACCAGTCACTGAATGCTCATCTAGTGATTCATGGCAGACTCTGGGGGCAAAGGCACTTGTGAGACTTGCTGCTGCCTGATTTCAGATGGTAACTTTGCCAAGTATCTCAGTGGCCTTTTCTGCAGCCCCTGATACTCGGCATCAGGCTGGAATTTCCATAATCATAAAAATTTAAAAAAAAAAATCTGTGTGTGGCTTCCATCAAGTTTATTTCTTTTCAGAAAAATGAACAAAATGAAGAAATAATCTATTTCCTGAAAAAAATATTGTGTCCATGAGTAGCTGTAAGCCCGCGTTCTGGCTGTCATCCCTTGGAGTTTGCTTTCCTTTTTGCAAGATATGCAACTCTCGAGTCTCCTCTGTTAGAGATGAGGATCGTTCGGTCGCATCTGAACAAAGGCAGAAATGCAAGAACCAGTGAATGAAAGAGTCCTAGTACAGCTGAGAAGCGATGCGTTGCTTTTTTTTGACAACCTGGTAAATATGAATTATGAAATCTATTTAAAAGGAACCTTTTTTTTTTTTAAATTTGGGTTGCTAGCAGTGTAAAATGTAATTTAAATCTGTTGCGCCGAAGCATTTTTGTTATCAATAGTCAAGTAGGAGATGTTTACTTTTATGTGTGTTTTCCCTTCTGCTCTTCGCATTCACGGTCCTGTTGTGGTAATTTTCTGAAGGTGTAATCTTTGTAGCATGATTGTACAAACATCCATATGAGATTCCTGACTTCTTGTTCTCACTAAAATATGTTAAAGCAATAGTAGTTTTACTTCTGTCCTTCTTTTCTCCACCTTCTGTATTGAGATTTGCAACTTCGCTACTATACTGTCCTAGAGGAATCCTAGTATCCTGCTATTCAACAGACGTATGTTGTTGACATGGATAACTGCAGTGTCCCTACATTCCCTTATTTTTATGGAGACAATACAAAAGGTTTTGTTACAATGGATTTTAACACCTGAGTTATGGAACCATATTGTTGAAACTCTGTAAATTTTAAGGCAATTTTCTGAAATCGCTTGAAAGTGGAATGTTGCATCCTTTTATGCTATTTCCTGCTTCCTATGTAGTTTTATTCAGATTTTTTAACCTTCTTTCTAAGTTTCAGCCTCCTGTGTATTAGGTACGGTATTTTCTGCCTTTCATACTTTGTAATAAAAATGGAACATTTGTAGATTGACTGCAGTTCACTGTGTGGTGAGTTACAAACTGGTACCTGTGGGGTGAGCAGGGAACTACTTAGAGGCTTCATGTGTCCCATGTGAAGTTTATTGCTGTAAAAGGGAGGGGGGTTGTTTTATCTTGTCTCTACAAAACTGGTGAAGTGTATTCGTCTCTCATCCTACTGATACCCGAACAAACTTGATAATTCTAGCAACTCTTAAGTTACAAGTTACTGTGGAGATTTATATTGTTAGGAACCCACTCACAACAGAACTTGGTTAAGATTTCAAGTACACCCGTATTTACTTTCTTAAAACAAACCTGTGGCGTGGTCCCTATGTACGAGTGTTAGTGCTTGTTTTCCAACTTCTTTGCATCGTGCTTGTTCCCTACACAACAAAATGGTAATTATCTGCCTGCGTGGTTTTGGTTTTTAAGATGAGGGGAAGAGGGATTATTTTTTTTTTAAACTCAAATAATTGGTCTCTAAGGCTTTTTAGATACAGACAAATTGAAGACAAAGCAATTAGTTATTTAGCTTCTAAGTCTCTCCCGTGTATGGTTGACCTCTGTTAAAGGGTGTTTTCTTTCCAGGCTCAGTCTGTAAACGACACAACTGGTGTCGTCGTTGCTGGAACTGGAACCTAGAGGGAAATAGGGTGGCAGAACTTGGCAATTTGTTTTTACCTTAGACCTTGGTGAGCAGGACTGATGATTTCAGTATTTAGATTAACTCTAGTTCAGATAAACTATTGTCTGACAACATTGGATTCCTCTCTAATTCTTTGTGTACTGGCTTTGAAATAAAAGCTTATTAAGCTTCATGACCACAGTGGAAAGAGTTGCCTGTAAAGATGCTGCAGGGTTTTTAAGCTATATATGGACTTTGTTCTAGTAATCCGTATTTGGAAAAGATGCCTTCCTTCTAAGAATTGTTTGTCTTTTACCCTGGAAATGTATTTACATCCTCCTAGATTTTTTTTTTCTTGGATCTGTGCTTCAGAATTCTCCAAAGAAACTTTCTCAGCTTCCGCTCTGGTGGAAGAAAGCAACTTCTGCGAATTGGAGCTGGTAGTGCAAAAAGTCAGGAACTGATGAGATGAGAAACGGATTGCCTGTCAGTGTGGGAAAACAAGTGCCATGAAGTCCTGGAGAGGACTATGGGTAGGAAAAAAAGACAAGGAGATGTTCTTTGCCTTTTGTAAATATTGAAGAACAGCGGACATCTGGCAGGGCTGGATTGCTTGCTGTGACCCTGGGAAAGTCACTTCTTCTCTGAGATCACTTGTTAGGGAAAAGCACATAATTAATCACTGATCTGTGAGTGGCTTGAAAATACTTGAAAATGAAATAAATCCTCCACGGTAACAGAATGTACTACCCATAGGTGTAGAGAAAAAGTGATCTCTGAGATGACTTGAAGCCCTGACGCACTGTAACAAGCATTTAATCTTGTGCTCTTTCAGGAGTACTGCTCTATAAACAGTCCATACTGCCAGCTCAGAAGCAAGTAATGATCTAAAAGCATATAATACTTTTAACATCCTTCCTCCTTTTCCTTCTCTCTAGTTTTGCCCACTCCGCAAGCAGAATGGCTCCTGTTTTTTAACCAGACAGCTTCAGAGCCCCCTCTACTGGAGTGCTGTCAGCAGCAGGACAGGCAGAGGCTGAGCTGCAGAACAGGACAGGTAGGCAGCAGGGGCTGGGAGAAGTGCTCCAGGCATGTTTTTAAGGAGTTTCACGTGGTTGATGTATTCTGCTGGAGGTAAGGTTTGGCCAATATATATTCTGCCACGCTCTCTTGAAGTTGGATAATGATGTTAGTTTTCCATTAACTTTGTTTTCAAAGCTGAGAACACAAGAAGAAAACGCTAGCAGAATCAGAACTGCCTGGAATCGGTGAGATTACTCTTCTCTCAGATCTGCAGAAAAGAGCGCAGAACGCTTTCATGCAGCCTTTGAAGATTTACAGGGTTTCTCCTCCTCCGCCCCTTCAATTTCTATTTCTTCTCACTGCTCCTGTTCAGGATCTCTGGCTGTGGAGTCTGAGCTGTAGAATAAGGAAGTTTTGGCATGGGACAGGGCTCAGCCCGGAGACTGCTCAGCTCCCCAGGAAGGATGTGTCTACCTAAACAAGAAGGGAAACAGGAAGGAAAGAAGAAATAGTACATCTGATAGCAAGGAGAAGAGGCTGTTTGAGTCAGACAGGTACGCTTCAGAAAATGGGAATACTACCAAAATAGAAAATAAGATGATGGCATAGTGATTATGAGACTGGGAAAAGATGCCAGGAGTTAAATCCCAAAGGTCTACTCCAGACTTCCTGTGTAACTTTTAACAAGTCACTGGCTCTCTGTGCAATGCCCTTTAATCCCTAAAATAGGGATTACGTTTCCTTTTCTTAGTTAACGCTGCGTGACGGCATTAAACAATTAGGCCTCTATAAAGTTCCTTTAAAACAAAGGAGCTAACTATAAACATAGTAGCTCCTGGAGAGTCTCAGTGAACATCTTTACTGATGATTTTTCATTAAATGCGCTCAAACAATTTGAATAGCTTTAAGTTGAAGAATTGTGTATGTTTTGTAGTTGCTGTTTGCAGGAATGAAGCTTCTCTTCTGCAAAGCTGCAGCTTTGAAAGTGTGTGGGCAATCTGGGTGGAAAACCACAGAGTATCAGTTTGTACTGTAGTGTTACTGGTAAAACAAATAACCCGATGCTTGTGCACAAAGCTAGTATAGCATTAAGTAGACAGTAAAGGTGGAAAAGGAATTATTATTTTTTTTTCTCAAGTTATACAAAACAGGGGCACCTGCTTTGGTGGAATCTTTGGTCCCGGTTCAGGAGGGGTGTACCAGCTTGTCATGGGGGGGGCGGGGGGGAAGGCAAGTGGGGTCTACAGTGGTCCAAAAAAAGGCCTAATGGCACTTGCATGTAATAGTGTTGTGATAACATCTGTAAAATGAGAATAGAACCACAAATCAGGAAATGAAAATTGCTGGTTTAGACATTAGGCTTGATAGGTGGGTGAAGTGATGAACTGTTAAGGACAAAACATTCTCTTCTCAATTTGACAAAGCGGAGGGAAAAGCTTCGGTGAAATCCAGACATTCTGGGCAGTTGGAGGTGGAAAGAGCGAGTTTTACCAGGGTGGCCGTCTCCTACCATCTGCTGGGAACTCCTGGCTCGCTGTCACAAGCTGCAACTAGCTAGTCTAATATCTTTTGGCCTTAAGTAAACCAAGCTTCTACACGAAGGACGTGCCATCAGTCTCATTTAACAGGACTTCAACTGAGAATTTTATGTGCAAACATGTAAGAACTGGAAGACAGACAAAAATACCAAATGGTAAGGTGACGATGGAGTGTTTTGACATCAGGGCTGGTGCGGTGGGGAATTAATACTGAATTTCTCCAGTTCTGGTCCCAAGAGTAATCTCACTAAAGCCTTTTAATAATGACCTTGGCACGAAAAGCGAGCGTGATAATTAAATTTGTTGATGAACAAAGTGGGAGGCTTCAATAATACGAGGGAACTAGGATATCTTCGAGAACTGATGACTTTGAAGAGTGAGAAGTAAAGATGAGATGAAACGTAGCAGCAGAAAGTGTGAGGCTGTGAGTTTAGGGGCGAAGAGAAATTTGTGAAGGATGCCAAGAGTTTTTTACTTCTTGGAAATTAGTGAGGAAAGGAAGCTGGGAATTATTAGTTGATATAGTATAGTGATGAGCCACCATGAAGCTGTGAAAAAGCATGTAGAAAAGTTGGTCCAAGAGCAACAATGATGCTGTCAAATGAGAGAGGAATTCAAATTGGAACGGGGGCAAAAAAGGCTACCAGGAAGATACCACAAATACAAAGCTCCTATTATGAAGAGAGTGGCTTACTTGTCTGTTACAATGAAGCCTGAAAGGAGATACGATTATCTTCTTGATGTATTTAGAGAGAAAATACCAGGGAAGAGGAAAGGATTATTGAAGTAAAAGGATAATCTTGACATGAAAACAAGTGGCTGTAAGCTGGGCATGAAAATGGGGTAGAATAGACAGGACAGCTAGAAGCAGTTCTGTAGCATCAAAGCAGTAAGACAGGTGGGACTGACAAAGGGAAGTCAAAACACTAACAGCATCAGTCTGGTTTTAAAATGGAAACTTCAAGGTAGAATCTAGGAAGTCATCTCATCCAACCTGCAAGCCAACTTCAAAGTTAGAGTGTTGGCTCTGTCCACAGCTTCTTGCTCTAGAGGGGCTGCATCTGTTGATCTAAGCATTCCTTTACAGATTTGTGTGTCTACCTAGTATGACATTGTGAGATCTTTTTATTATCCCACCTGTACAGTCTAAATAAAAATAACGATATCACAGCTCTTGTTGTCCTGCTTGGGCTAACTCCTTGGTTCCTCCTGGTGTGTGGGTTCTAGATTCCTGCACTTGCCCACCCTTTTGAGAAATTTCTCTCTCCAATCTAGTTCTATTCTTTGTGTGGCTTATCCAGTTGATATAACCTCTTTGACATTGCTGCTGTGTTGCTTGTGAGCAAAACCACTTAAGAAACAATACACTTGCTGCGAGATGTTTTGCCAGATTGAAAAGCAGCTGCTAAAGCCATCTGCTGGAGGTGGGTTCCCCAGCAGCAGCGTGGCCGGTGCTGTGCCAGGGCAGAAGGGCTGTACTTCTTTTTTAAAAAATACAAAACCCCTCTGCTGTCCCTTTTGCAGGAAAAACACTGTAAAAATACCATCCCGCAGGAGCTGGGAAAGAGCAGCTGAAGCCTGGGTGTCCCTTCAAAAGGTATGATTTGATTTAAACACAGTTTATGAAGTTGGAGTGGAATTCCTGGATTAGGCTGGACGATCATGGTGGTCCTTCTTTACCTTAAAATCTATGAAAGTCTATTGTGTGATATGTCTGGTTTGTTCTGGGGCTTTTCCCCCTCAAGGTTATTTGTATTTAGTGTCACTGGTGAGCTTTTTAACAAGAACATGCTTATGGTCTGTGTGTCCAAGCTGACCTGACAAACCAAAGTGCTAAAGCTGAAAAAAAAATTGTCATCGGACGCCTTGTGTCAAGTGAGTGAACGTAGCAGGTCAGCAGTTCCACTTCTAACAACAAAAACACTTTCTCACTAAGATAAACTCCTAACTGAAAGGGGAGGAAATGCTGAATTTTAAATACTGTAGGCAAGAGTTCCCTCCTGCAGGTTGGATCCAGAACTTGAGTAACTTTAACAGCTCTGGGATGTGATGACAGCGATGATGTGAAACATCATGATTGTGGAGAGAATGAAATAGTGGTTTTGAAGGCTTAAAAAGCAGAAAAGCTGTTTATTCCGTTACTCTGACATTTGTGACACTGCAGTCTGCGGGGGAGGTGTGATGGTCTGGGGGCGTAGTCAAGGTATGGTGGTAACAGGATCTTTTATTAGAACAGCTACTGGGAGATAACAATCATCTCTTGCCACAGCTGGCCTGGGTGATGCTCTAGGTACTTGTCTCACACTTTTCTTTTGGAACCAGAAGAGTCCTGCTTTCAGTGTCTTTGGGGCTTTTTTTACTCTGGAACTGCTTTTGGTTGGGGTTTTTCCCCCGCTTGAAAAGGTGCTTTTAAAGCAACAATCAAACTCAATTGACAAGCTGTCCTTATGAGGAGAGCAAACCAAACAGGGTCAGTGTGCCTGGGACACGTTCACTCCTCCAGGACGCTTTGATGCCCACCCGAAATCGTGGCTAAGGGGGGACCCGAGTGTGGGTCCGGGGAGAGGCGGTGGGATGAGGACGGGGTGACCCTGCCCGCCCGCAGGAGGGGACCGGCGCGCTGCGGCCCCGGGCGGGCTCTAGGACCCAGCCGCACGCCCCGGCTCTAGAACCCGGCCGATGGGGCGGGGCCGCGGAGACGCCCGTCACCCTGATTGGCAGCGCGCTGAGGGCGGGATCTAGGCTGCTGGGGGCGGGGCTAACCCGCCAGCGGAACGGGCCCCCGTGATTGGCAGCCGGCGCGGCGGCGGGCGGGGCGGGCGGCGGGGCTGTTCGCACGCCGATTGGCCAGCGAGGCCGTCGGGTGGGTGGCTCGGCGGAGCGGATTGGCGAGCGGCGGCGGGTCGGCCCCTGTGATTGGCAGGCGGCGGCGGCGGCGCGGCGGCCGCCGAGCGGTTTGTTTTGCTCGCGGCCCGGGCGCCCTGTGGCGGCGGCGGCGGCGGGGAGCGACCGGGACCGCCCGTGCCCCCTCCCACCGCCCCCCTCCGCCGCCGCGGCGGGACCCGGAGCGCGGCCGCCGGAAGGAGGCGGCGGCGGCGGCGCGGGGCCTGGGAATGTGGCGGCGGCTCTGAGCCCTCCCCCTCGGCCCGGCCGCCATGGAGCCGCGGCGGTGACAGCCCCGTACCTCAGCGCGCCGCCGGGCGCGGGCCCGACGCCCGCCGAGATGGGTGAGAGCCGCGGCGGGGATGAACGGGCCTCGCTGCCTCGGCGGGGCCCTCACGGGCCTGCGGCGGAGGGGGCGGGCCGCGGCCGGGCCCCTCGGGGCTGAGGCGGGCGGGGGGGTGGGGGGGTGTCGGTGCGCGGCCTCCGGGGGTCGGGGCGGGACGGGGCCGGCTGCCCGCGGGGGTGGTCACGTCGGTCGGTCGCTGGGCCGCGGGCAGCGCGGAAACCGCTTGGGCAAACCGAGTGTTTTCAAGGGATTTCTCTTAAATCTTCAAATAAACGTTCAGTGCGGGGGGCCCCGGCCCCGGCCGCAGGCAGACGCGCTCCCTCCCCACCGCGGATTTTTTGACTAAAATTGGCCAGACGGAGTAACTGAGGATCAGTAGGTCAGGCCCCGGGGGTTGAGGGAACTTTTGCTGCCTGTAAAACTCAGGTTGCTTATTTTTGAGAGGGGAACGTACGTGCTTAAACTTGATTGGGATAATTTTTCCTGTGGTATTCATTGCAGCCCGGGAGTCCATCAAGATAGCTTTTTCTCTATTCAATTCTCATTGAATTCTGATTTGCCATACTTAACCCAGACAGTAAGACGTAAAAGCAAAGAGAAACTCTTTTTCAAGAGTAAAACGTTGGTGTCAGAAGTTGCCGTGGCTGAATTTGAATGATTAATTCCTTTGGACTGTATGCCCTCTATAAAGAACTGCTTATGGAGGGGTTTTTTGTGCTTCCCAGTTCCCTTTTCAGTTTAAAGAGGGGTCTCTGTACTAGAATAAAAAACTTAATTGCCCTAAACCAGAACTTACTCATATTTGCATGTTGGCAAGGGAATTACTACTGCTGTCGTAAGTGGGGAGTTGCATGGCTTTGCGGGCTACCGCTTTTATGTTTCTTCCCTCCAACTAAGTTTAGTTTTCTAAGACTGTCCTTCATTATTTAGACTGTATGCATAATTAGTTCTTATACTTACATTGGAAATTCATAAAGCATTGCAAATGTTGCTCAAAGCAAAAGTAAAGCAACTTCGTTTCCTTTGTACTCTGCTTTGATTTCATAAATACAACAAATATATGCAGATTCATCAGCAGATTTCTCTTTTACAAAGAGAGGCATAGCATTATTCGATCTGTATCTTCTCTAAAGGAACCAGCCAGATGGTATATAAGCTTAAAATAGTTGAGAAGGAAGAAGTTGGATTTCCACGGAAGTGTTTTCCGAGGGCAATTGGACGCGTGTTTGTAAACATAAGAGTGCAGAATGAAAAAATGTATAATTTCATGGGCCACTCTGCCATGGCTTGTGTTGCATCATGGTACAGCTGCCAGCAGATCACTTATAATAGGAAAGATCTAAATTCGTTGGGATCATATAGTCTAAATAATAATGGGTGACAGGCGATATCACACTCTGCTTTTCTTCCATCTTGTTTTTTGTAAACCCTGAAAGGTACATGGGGTGGTTAACTTGGTCATCACAGTTTGTCATTATTCCTTTGGTGCAGCTGAAGCTCACTGAGGGTGATTCTCGGGCTGTCACTGAGGTTTATTTCCCTACAGAGAGCTCCTCCGCAGTGTTTAAAATCCGGATACCTGCTTCCAACACCGAGAAATATGTATATATCCGGGAAACGGAGGGGAGAGCGGTGTTGGAGCTGGATGGCGTGTAGCAGGCCCGGACGAAGTGCTCGCTGCGGGCCCAGCTGCAGTTGAGTCTTTCCCTCGATCTGCTCTTTTTTTCTGCCTGTGTCACTTCCTTCCCGTGGCTCGCACGCGCACCCGGAGCTGAGCTCGGAGCGCCCGGCTTGAGCAGCGGTGACGCTCCTGGTGTGCTCTGGGGGAGCGGAGCGGGGCTCAGCCCACAGGTTAGGACCAGCTAAAATCCCAACCTTTGGGTTTTTTCTAATTTGTGGGAGATGAGAGGTACCCCAAATACACACCACATGAGTCAGGTTTGTAGAGAAGTTCTGATTTTTATTGTAAGTCCACAAACCAGGTCACTTGCGATTTCCTAAAAATTGGGCAGAACAGCATTTTGTTACCACTAAGACTGTTCACAGTGAAGGACTCAAAATTGAGCTTCTTCAAAAACTTTTTTCAGAGCTTTAGCATAGACTCGGTTTGTCTTCCTGACTTGTGAAATTTACTCATTGCTCCTGGATCCGCAGATCACTTGCAGAAACGATTGACTTTGCTGTTGTGGTGGTAGAAAACAAACACGCGTTTATTTGGTCACTGTTTTGTTTTTTAAACAAATGTGGCATCACATCTTCTATTATCATGCTATATAAAATAGCATCCTGGTTTATAGGGGTTTACAGACTTCCTGTTTTTACCAGTGTGCAGATGCTTTTACTCTGTTTGAACTTCATGATTATTTTTTTTCAAGTGTTTCCATTTCTGCCACAGCAAATACCCTGACTTGCTCAGACCTGTGTAATAAACCACCTATTAGTTGAAATAAATGCTTTATGTAGAGCAATAGCTTTCTCTGTGAGTAGCAGTTGCCTTTTATCGATGTTATAAAAATCCTTGAGTGTAGTTTTTAAAACATGAAAAGCATTTCCTGGACAACATCTTTCCCGCACAAAGCAGAACTGTGTTTCCCAGACCTACTGGAGACCTAGCAAAACAGGGTCTCTCAGTGCGCTTCAAAAATTGCCTACTTTTCATTTGTAATAACTTTTGCATTGTGCGATTGATGTGATGCTGCTGCACGCGCTTCTTTAAAGTCAATCATCTATGGAAATGCTCTATTTTGATGGAAAAA
>RSEF01000027.1:2000145-2039474 GCA_003993805.1 Himantopus leucocephalus
ATGCGTTTGTGTGCTTTTAGCTATGCCAGAGTTTCATTGTGAACTAACCTTTCGTTCTTTCTTGCGCAGAATGATGTAAGGATAAAGTTTGAACATAACGGGGAGAGACGGTAAGTCTGTCTTCGCTACTTTGATTCTTTGCTTGGTAGAATAATTTAGTCATTAGTAATTTAGGTTAAATGTTTTGTTGGCTTGACTTTCTTTGTTCCTGAACGAAAAACACACAGTAAAGGCAACAGCAAGCAGGTCATACACGACTTAGTTATTTTTAAAAATCAGTGTGTCATATAACACTTTCCTTTGATTTGTTTTTGTAGTATCTATTTGCAAGTGAATTGCAGGAGTATTATAAAAGCTGTCCAGCTTGAAATAAATTCATCCTGATAGGCTTATTTCAGATGTGTTCCCTATTTGTTTCATTTAACTAAAAACAAATGAAACTGATCAAATTAGTGTCATTCTTTTCTAGTTTCTCACTTCCTGATGACCTATCACTATCGCTGTCCTGCTGTGCC
Source organism: Himantopus leucocephalus (assembly GCA_003993805.1). Taxonomy (NCBI): domain Eukaryota; kingdom Metazoa; phylum Chordata; class Aves; order Charadriiformes; family Recurvirostridae; genus Himantopus; species Himantopus leucocephalus. The sequence goes on from RSEF01000027.1 coordinate 2,000,661, forward strand.
TGGGCAGCAGAAACAGCAAGGGAAGATTTTTTTCATTGGTCTAGAAGTTTCCCTGTTACTTCCTCGGATACTTAGTTTTTGAGGCGCTTTCTTTTACAAAAAACAGAATTAACTCAATTAGCATTTTTGGTGTTTGCAGTATGCTTTCCAATGGATAAAATTACCTGGATATTTCAAAGTAGGTCTCAAAACGCCCCTTACCTGCCATCTAATTGAGAGGAACTCTTGATACTGTTAACGGCTGTTTGGTGGCTGTATGAAGGTCCAGAAAGGCTTCAAATTTTTTTTGCAGCCTCTTTGTGGCTGCCTGTGAGCTCTTGGTGAGGGGGTAAAAAGGGATCTTGATGCAGGTTTCAGCTTCCTTTTTCTGAAGAAATTAATTGGATTGTAAGCATGAATTTGTATGCTGCTCTTCACAGACATCGTATGGGAATCTGTTGGTTTCTGCCATCCCAGAGAGTAGTTTCAACATGAAGTAGTTCACGGTTTCATGATAAAATGCAAATTTAATGTTGATAGTACAACAGTGCAAGTTGTACGCAGTGATCCTAACAGCCTGTTACTAGCAAAACTTACTGCCTGAGCTGCCTGGACTCAGGTATCCTCCTTTGCCAAATTAAGGGATTTTTGTTACAACAGAAAAGCAGAGGTATTCTTTGTTGATAAAGCAGACAGCAGAGGATAATTTGTAAAGTCTTCCTCAAAAACTGACCTGTTTCATTCACCAAAGTACTGCGTGGTGAATCTAACGTCACTAAAAAAACCTGACTTTTGGGCCTTGAGGAGAAAATGGCAAAAGTAATCGTAGCTGGGATCTACTGCTGCCTTTGTCAGCCAGATCTTCTCAGCACTCTACTGTGTCACGGGCATTGTGTTGTACTACAACAGAGCCAGTGCGTGACATGTCACAATTTCTTGTGATACCATGTTAAGACAAGGTAACTGGGAAGCAAAATCTTGTCATCACAGTCCTATCATCTCACATGTCTTCTGCCTGAGGGCATTTAAGATGGCACAGAGCTCAGGGGAGAAGAAAGGTGTTTTTTTCTTCAGTAACATTAAAATGAAAAGGTTGATTGTGTGTTAGTCTAATTATGCAGTTACGCTCGCCTGAATTCCCCATTCCCAAAGTGGTATGCAGTTACAGACAGCAAGCTTGCACCGAGAATGTAAGTGTGTGTGCTTGGTTTCAGAGGAGCTGCCAGATCTAACCACAAATATTTAAGGTGGTCAGGAAGGAATGGGCTCCTTAAACCCTGCAGTCCATGATTTTGTGTTAGAAGAGTGCACAGAGTTTTTAAACTAATAGAATTTGTGGCACCTGAGAACAGCTCTGCTTTTTAATGCATTGAGTGTAGAATGGAAGCCTTTATAAGGGACTTCGGCTCAACTGAGAGCTAAATTACGTTTGTACGGTGCCAGAGTACTATAATTTCATGGATGGGTTTCTTAGTAATATGTAGAAAATGTTATTGTGGGCTGCTTTTTAACAAGGACAATTATTTCTAAATAGCTGAACGTTGTAGGTCTGGTAGCAAGATGAACCCTTCCTGGGAAGGGGCGAAGGAAGTCAACTAACACTAGAGGTATTTAAAACAAAAGCTGCGTATCGTGAAAGGATACTGAGCGCTGGCAAAGCAGGCTGGATGGACGTTTTGGAAACTAAGCCTTCTATCCAAAGCAAGGGTTCAGCACGAACTCATGGGAGCTTTCCCAGAGGTGACTCGGGGTTTCAGTGAGCTCAGAGAGTTGTCCTAGTGAGCAAGGTAGGTCTTGAGTTTCTGTGGTCCATTCAGGTCTTCCTATTTCTGCCTGATGGCAAAATTGTGAAGTCGCGCTAATAATCGAGTTTTTTGTGGCAGTATTTCAGCTATGCCAAAGCAGAGTTGTTCCAAGTTGCGGCGGCGGGGTAAGCAGCTATCCGAGTGGTCTCCGAGCTTGCAGAAGGCTGGTGGCTGGCAGCTGTGTCCCAGAGCTGTGTGTTTAACTCGCCGGTAGTGGGGACGCAGTGTGGTCTCGTGGCCCGTGGAAGCAGATGGCGAGAAGTCTGGTTGCAGGAGCCCGAAGGCAGGAACAACCAACCATCTGGGCCTTGCCCAGCGGAGAGATGAAAAGTGGGTTTTGGAGCAGTAGACGTCCTTGGTTTGCTAGAATAGTGGGTTGTAAACTATAGTTCACACTTGAATCCTCCAGTTCTTGACCCAGGGTATTTTACTCCCTGATTCTTCTGAAGAGGGTGAAAATCTTCCTTTTCCACGGCTGTTGAGGTAGCAGCTTTCTGAGTACTTGGCAAATTCCTATGGAAGAACATTCCAGCAAAATAAACAGTTTTAGATGCTTTGCTGGAACCTCATCTTATTACTTTGCTTAAAGCATTAGAGTTTCTATTCCAAGGTAGGCAGAACAGTAACAAAAACCCAACACAGAAAAGTATACTGTCATTTTCTGAAAAGCATGCACGTGCCACAGGGTTCTGCAGGGTTCCGCTGGGACAGCTGTGCCCGTTGCCGTTTCAGATTTCTTGAGGCCGTTTGTGTATGTGAGTCTTAAAGCTCTGCCATTCAGCTGGTGAGGAAACGGCCAAGTGCTGGAACTGGGGAGTTAGTGTGTCACCAGTTCTGGGCTCAGGGAAAGGCATCAGCATAATTTCCATCCGTGCGTATTGTGGGTGTCAGTCAGTCGGTGAAGGTGCCCAGAGATGCGTTACATACGAAGAAGACACGTGAGGGAGGCAGCATGAAGGTATGAGACTGATCTGCCTTACATGAATATTCTGTCTTAGATATCTCCCTTATATGAATATTCTGAATTATTGCAAGTGCCACTGCTATTACAGCTGAAGCAGTATTTAAGTTTTGATCTATTATGTCTCTATCTAAAAAGAAGGCAGTTTTTTAAAATCGAGTGAGCTGCGTGTGACGAACGGTTGCACAGTTACAGTTAGATTTGCCTTCGACTCTCGAGAAAAAGCCCCTGCTGTGTTGCACAGGGTTTGAAGGATAACTGCAGAGACAGCGCAGTGAGTCTGGGGTTCAGATGTTGGAGCTGAGCGTGCAGAGGGCTAACGTGGAGCTAACGTCACAGACCACCTTTGGGAAAGGCTTTTCAGATTCCTTTGTGTCCTCCTGCTGATGCCTTCCCGCCGGAGTTCAGGACTAACTTTGCTGTGGGAATGTTTGTTGAAACCTTTCAACTGGAACGCATTTTGGAAATTTTTAGGGAGTGAGCTGGGATACTGGAGTACTTAAACCAAATACTTTTTTGTTCTTTAGGCCTTCTGCAGCTTTTAATTCAGCTCTCACTGAATGTATTTGTTTGTGTTTTGTGCCTGAGGCAGTGTTCCTTAAGCCAAAGTGCATAGGAGATTTGCATTGTGTTATGTGAAAGAAATTCATGCATTAAAGGATACTTTTCTATCCAGGGAGAAAGGCAATCTATTTGAAATCTTCAGTTGAACATTGCATTTTGACAAACCATTTGGAAATGGACCAGAGGTCAAGAATTCCTTGCTAAAATAATTAATATCAATTCAAATTAGAAAGGTTCACTACCTACTTGAGGATGAACGGAGAACATTCAAATGTGGTTTTAATGGTTCAGCCATCTCATTTGATTGCATTGTCCAGTATAGCTCTGAATTCAATCAGTGATTCTTTCGTTCCAGGATTATCCCATTTGTCCGTCCCGTGCGCTATGAAGACGTGCAACAGAAAGTGAAAACAGCCTTTGGCCAGCCACTGGACCTCCACTACATGAACAATGAGGTACAGAGCGTTGTTACTGGTGATCAAACGTGGAACGCTCTCTCTGGATGACACCTCCATTCCCCTTCCCAAATTCTGTACCCTTAAATTTGTCAGTTCTTCCCTCTAATACGAGCCATAGCTGAATCGCTCTGCTCCAGGGGAAAACATGCTGATACTGACAAAACAGCACACAGTGTGTACTGTATGAACATCAGCGTCTTGCTTCCTTGTACTGGTATTGTTTGGGAGACTCTCTTGGGGAAGTAAAAAAAGGTATTTGAAGTATTTTGACTGTTGAGTGCAACTGTTGCGGGCCAATATTACACAGTCTGAAGACTGCAGGCAGTCCCAGAGTCATTTCTTCAGCTGCCCGATAGCAGAGTCGGTATTGTTTGTGGTGTTTGCTGACCAGCAGCAGCCGTCCAGCCATTCGTAGCACATTTACCTCCTGCCGGCTGCAGCACGTCCTGCTCATTGCCCAGCTATTGGGCGAGCAAGGGCAGTTAGAGAACAGGGGAGGCTCTCTGGTACGAGATGCTGTAGGGGGGCTGGGGGCACTGGCATTGGTAAAAGACAGTGACGTGGGGAATGGCATTGGTCTCTGAGGAACTGGGTAGTCTGGGTTAATAATCAGAAGTATTTTGTTGGATTTCTCACTCTGGACACCCTGGCTTTTCCTTGAGTTTTTTGTTGTGGTGTTGCCCTCCCACCGTTTGGGACTGCATCCCTACTGAGAGAGGTGGAAAACCCCTTTTGGCAGTAGGAGTCAGACAAAAATGAAAGGGGCTCTTCAGCGTTAACACTCACATGTCGAGATGTGAGTGGGCTGTAGAATAGAGTGCGCATAATTTCATGGGGGTCTTACTTGCAAGTTTGAAATTCTTCTTTGATTCCCTCTTTCAAAGTCTTAATCTTCTTCGTACTAGTCTCTATCTGAAACCCAATTTTCCCTTGATCGTTAGGTCCAGATTCATAAGTATTCTGAGACAGTGTTCTCATCAGGGAGTCAGGGGCCTGTATCTGACTTGTTCTTTGCAAACAGCAAATTCAGGTAGCAATTAATATTTTTGTGGATGGTGCCTTAGAGAAATCTGGGTAGGGTCAGCCATTTCTCTGATGGCGTGGGAGGAAAACCTGGTTAAAAAGGACAGTAATACAGTGTTGTAATGAAAATTTGTGAAATAATTGAGCAATCAGAATCCTATCTTCCATTCTGATAATTTTTTTTCTTTTTCTAATGTTTGTTTAAATACCTATTGTGGAAGTAGACTTATTTTTTCTGTCTTTTCTAATGGTTTTTTTCCTTTTTTTTTTTATTTTGCAGCTATCTATTCCTTTGAAAAATCAAGATGACCTGGATAAAGCAGTAGATCTCTTAGACCGAAGCTCTAATGTGAAAAGCCTTAGAATATTATTGCTGTCTCAGGACAGAAACCATGTAGGTAACAACTTCTGTGACTGCAGCAAAATGAAGTTTTTTACCCTTAAGTCTCTGAAACATGATGGTAGCTGTATCTGAGCGTAACAGGGATTAGTAAAATCGCTCTTCACAGACATGAATGCATATGTTTATCCTCTTTGCTTTGGCTTAGTTATAGGTATCTCTTTTTTTCTTTTTCTTTTTTTCCTGGCTTCAGCAGCTGTTCAGGGACTAAAACATTGCAGCTTTTTAATCTGTAATATGAAGGCCATTTTATATCAAGAACCCAATGACTGTATTCAGAAAACACTTAATGACTTTGGTTCTCAGAGAACTTTTTTTACCTTTGATTAATAGCACAGTGTAGAAATTGCACGTAATTATCTTGCGTTTATGAAAGCACGGGTTGTCCTTGAAGACAAGCTACTGGCACTTTATCCTGGGTGAGAAGCATGAGGCCATCTCCCAGTGATTTTTCGGTTCTGTAGCCTAATGCATTGAATCCAGCCTTACTCTGTAGAAACCAAGTTGCTTTTAGCTAATAATGGTGTATTTGCACCGGAGATGAATTTGATTGTCTCTTGGTTCACTTTCCTATACCACAGGTGGCAGTGGCAGTGAGCGTCAAGGTAGTTTGCACTTTTCAGCAGAAAAGATCATAACATGAGATAAGACTTTAAGTCAAGCTCCCAACGCTGCCTGTTTTGGGCAGCGCGAGCTGAAGAGGGCAAAAAGAGTCAGAAGTTTCCCTTATTCCCAGTCTGTGACTGGAGAACTTTGTTCACTCAACCAATGTCTTGTTTTTTTTTTTTTTTTCCCCCCCCCAGAATTTAGGTCAGACAGCTTCTCAAGCCACAGACCTTGATAGCTTAGGTATTTTATTTGCGAATTACCAAATTCTCTTGAAGAGTGTGACACGGAAAGCTACTNCCCCCCCCCCCCCCCCAGAATTTAGGTCAGACAGCTTTTCAAGCCAAAGACCTTGATAGCTTAGGTATTTTATTTGCAAATTACCAAATTACCGAGTGTGACACGGAAAGCTATNTGAAGAGTGTGACACGGAAAGCTACTTTGTCTTGAAAGCTCTATTGGTAGAAATACAAAGACCTTTGGGAGTGTTGACAGCCCTTTCCCAAATGACTGGATGCCAAAAGCTGGAAAGGTGTAGGAGGGGACGATGCTGTTCCTTGTCCTGTGCCCTTTCCCTGAGCGTTTGTTGTTGGCTGCTCTGAAGACAATACTTGGCAAGAAGGCCTTTGGTCTGACCTAGCGTAGTCAGACTTTGTTCTGTGTTGTCAGGAAACTGTAAAAGGTGGCCTCAACTTTTTGGTATAACACAGTAAAACAATCCTCTTTTACAGCCCTCTATTAATTTCAGCATCTTCAGACTGCAAATCAGATCTTAGATGATACTATCTAAACTTTACGTAACCCACCTACCGTAAACACCTAGTAAATCTCATCCCTACACCAGCCACTAGCCAGTACTGTGGTGTTGTCCTTTTATTAGCTGTTTTTTCCTCTTTTGCTCAAAGCAGAAACAAACAGCGAAGTCTTCAGTAAGTGCCACTGTTTCCCCCCTCTCCTCCGACTTCCTCTTCAGCTCTGAGTTGCCTGACAGGAGAGCCCTACATGTGATAAAGCAAAAGCCCACAAGTCTGAAGGAGGTTTCTTGGCTGCATGATCTCATCCCACTGAGGGAGCGGGAAGCATTATTTTTCCTGAAGTACAGGATGCAGATTTTGTTTTGGTTGTGCTCTTTTCTTTATGGAAAGGTAATGCCGTGGCTTTGGCACAAATATGTATATAAAACAAATTAACTATACAGCAGTAGCTGTATGACTAGTACTGAGAGCCTGTGTTTGTGAATAGCATTTATATTAATTTTCTTGTGCCTCTTTCTGTGGCTCATTTGTGCTTTCTTTTATCAAGCAACTCACTTCTGTTGCCAGTCCTTTCTTCCTGTTTAGAAACTAATAGGAAGAACTGGCTAAGTTGAACACCTAGAGTACTAAAGCCAGACCGTCCACATAAATGGTGTGACCTCTGCACCCTTTATTCAACTCCCATGAATCTATTATGGTAGATTTTATGTAATTTAAATCAGGCTGCCTCCTTACTCTGTGCAAGGGCAAGCGCTTATTAAATGAAAAACTATCCGACGCTTTACTTTTTTTGATTGTGTGGCCTCACACCTTGTTTTCCAGTCATATTCAAATAATTTTCAGAAGTCAGAATTAATTTCTTTGGGGTATCTTTGGTTCTGTTCATCTCAATACAGTAAGTTAATGTTAGTTAAATTCTGTAACACACAAGAGGAAGCGAATATTATTTCCTCTTGTAAAACTAGGTGCTTTGGGACAAGAGGATTAAAATTGAAAGTGCCCACTAGTATTGAGCACCTGCTTTGACATGCATAGGATCTCATTTGCTTGGGGGAGGTTGGCAATTCGCAGTATTTCCTATGTTTGGACCTTAGTGCACCATCCTCAGACAGTTGGGGTCCTGTTCAGTCCTCTGAGAAGAGCCCATGTTCCCTGTACCATCCGTGGAGGGAGCACGGAGGGATTAGCTGCCTGAAGCTGCAGTCTAAATATTTCCAAGCACACACCCTGCGGAGTCTGAAGTGGCCTTGCAGTTTCTCGTGGCAGAGGTGTGCGTAAGTGCTGCACAAGGAGGGCAACAATTCTCCTGGGCAGCATCCTACTGTCCTAAATTGCAAAACCATCCTGCAGTTCCTTTTCCTACAAAGCACGCTGGAGTTACCCCTTCCATCGTTCTCAACAAACAGAGGAGAAATCCTTTGATGTGTCTCCTTTCATTCCCCTTCCTGATTGGAATGAGAAGATGACACTGTGGACAAATGATCTTTAATTAGATTACGCCTATGTACCTTCAGGGAAGGGTGAATAAAAGCAACACAAGCAGCATTCATCTTGGCATCTCCAAACTCTTTGTGCTCTTAAACTCTCTAGAATTTATTTTCACTTAAACTGTCTGAATTGTCAGTTTACTATTTTAAAAATTATGGGGAGTCAGGTTGCGATCTAACTGCTTCTGAAAGAGTGGAAGATTTGTAATTTATCTCTGCTGGCCAAGGAAGCTGATACAAATTGTAGGTTCTTCCATGGTCTGGTCTCAAAGAGTGGTATGAGCCCCTTCTTGTTGGTTTGACAGGTAGCTGCTAATGGAAGACAAACATTGAGATTCGTGAATCCTCCGTTCAATTTGAGGCTGGAGGGTAGCATGCTCTAGTTGTTCGACTCCTGTTTTACACAGTAACGGTGAAGCTTGCTCTCTTGCTGCCTTTGTTGTTTGTGTTCTGTGAAGTTAATACGATTTCAGGCTCTAGAACTGTTCCTCGGCTACTTTCTTGCTACTAAACATAATGATATTTTTGGAACTGTGGCCAGACTGCTTGAGCTCCTCAGTNTTTTTTTTTTTTTTTTTTTTTTTTTTTCATTTTACCCAACAGACCAGTTCTTCACCCCATTCTGGACTGCCCAAACAAGTCAGGATTAAAACTTCCCAATCTGTGGGGGATGTGAACATACCCTATCAGCAGCCAGAACCCAGAAGTAGGCATCTGTCTGTCAGTGAGTATTTTTGCCACTTCTGCTTGTCTTTGTTTTGTGAAACCTATCTTTTGGGCAGTAGTGTTTATGGTATAGCTTTATGAAAGTCATGAGAAATTGAAAGGTTATTCTAGGACAAGGCAGTTCATTTCCAAAAGCTCTTAATATGTTTACAATAGAATGTTTCAAAGTTCCTTACTAAGTTGTTGAACAGCTGAGGAGCTGCTAAAGGGGATGTCCTAAAGCCAGATTCATTGAGGTTGGAAGTTTGGAAAGCTTACGTGAGTCCATTAAGCTTTTTATTTAGATTGGCAATTTCAGTTCATGAAACCTAGATTTGTTTGGGTTTTTTTTTTATGTTGGGCTTTGGAATCTGTCCTCACTTCTGTAATCAAGCATTTTACTAGTAGCACAGGAATTGCCACTGCATATCTAACCAGTGCCCTCCAATACCAAGTTCCCGAACCTTTCACTCTCATAATTACCAGATAAATAGAGCACAAGGCTAATATCATAGGTGACTGGCACAGCTGCACAAAAGATGATGAGAAAAGTCAGAGTAATATGTACCTTTGTCTCATTTCTTTTGTGTTTCTGTTAGCTTAGTGAACTCACATTTAGTGGAAAGGTCCATGTAAGACTCCTGTAATTTTTATGACTTCGATCTCTGGTAGATTTGTCTGAGTCATCCCAATTTCTGCGTTATAACCCCTTGTATAGCTATGCAGCACTGTTAGAATCGGTGGTTGAAGGATGCTCAAAGCTGTTAACTTTTTATATGAAAAACTAAAACATCTGAAACTGCTTCAAAGACTTTCTGGTAAAAAAAAAAAAGTTTATAGTTTAGAATCTGGCTCCTTGGTGTGACACTCAGTGAGCAGTGAAAGAGGAGGAAGAAGGTGAACAGTAATAGGGATGTGCAGTATGAAGGCTAGAGCCTAAGATGGTGTTCTATGTAAATGACTTTTGCTTTAGAAGCGAGAAAAGCTAAATTTTGCTGGAAACAGCAGCAGAGGATGGCTGTGTTTGTTACAAACAGCTATTTTAGGGCTTGTCAGACCTAATGCTTCAGATGACAGGTGCTGCAAATCACGAGGGCAGAACTCGGAGCTGGGAATGTCAGAGTTGTTTTGTTTCCAAGTTCCAAACCAGTTGCCTCTGTGGAAGAGGAGCACTTCAGTTTCATTAACTGTGTAAACTTGAGGCATAATTGTTACAGGATTTTAAATTAGTGTTTGCCGTGCAATCTTAGTGTCAAATAATAAATCCAATTAAACTAGAACAATCTTCATATGGGGGGGGAGGGTCTAGAGTGGAGTGAGATCCACGCTGGTCTAACCAAAGGTAGTTGGGAGAGGAAGCTCAGTAGAGAAGGACTTGAGAACTAGTCCAGTAGTTCTCAATACTAGACTTGTCTAGCAAACCTTATTGTGTCCTGTCTAGAGTCTGCTGTTTCCCTTCTATATAGTTTGCTTTTATGAAGTAGCAAACAAACAAAAAAAGAAGTGCTGAAAGCTTGTGAAGTATTTGACTGAAACTGGGACAAAAAGGGGTTTCCCATCCTTTCTAGTTGGAACTTAATATACATAAAAAGAGCAACATTCCTCGGTCCTGTGAAGAAGGCAGCGGTATCTATGCACGTCTGAACACCACGTTTCTTTTTTCACAGACAAATTCAATGCCAAAAATGTTTTATTAAAAAAAAAATAAAATCTTTCTCCTTTACTGGCATTCTAAGGTATCCAAATAATGATGCCAAAGCTAACAGACTGTACCGAGTGTCTGTCGTGGGTAAACTGTATGGTAATAAGGGGCCCCTTCTGTATCCCAGTTGTACAAACTCTTTCCTCTTATCCCATTTTATGGATGCTTTCTGATTAGCCTGTCATTCGTCAATCAAGAAAGCATTGGTTTTATTTTCTGAACATGTCAGAGTACCAGACTGTTAAATTATTAAGAGGTCCAGAAGAGTTCCTGTTCCATCAGAGGTCTGATAGTAATTTGGCAATAGCTCAGGCTTGAATCAGTTCTTTCTTCCTTCTCTTCTCCTGTCTTTGATTTGGAAAAGGAACGCACCCCAGTTTCCTAGTGTTTCAGGCATAGAGATTTTCCCATTCGTACCACGTCATGCAATGAAAGTCGAAAGCGGTGTTCAACAGAAGTTGTTTGCATGCAGGAGACGTATCTGTGTAGTTCCTGTCTTCTTAAGTGGACGGACCTCAAGCCTGCTGTCAATTCAGAGGTTTGGAAGTAAAGATAACTTTTATTTAAAAAAAAAAAAAAATGCTAAGCATTCTGGCAGCACTTGTGTTTTTTCCACTCACTTCCTTTGATATACATTGATTTAGTGCCGACTTCCTTTTCCTGCCCAGTGATGGTGGCTGTTCCACAATAGCGGCTGGGCCGGTGCCAGCAGGACTCGGGCTCCCTTTGGCCGGCCATGGCATTGCATCGGAAAGAGTGAAAGTGTGCTCCCGTGACTCAGTGCAGCCCCAAAGCACGCTCTCTTGTTTATCTCCACGCCAGTTGGCTTCTAATGTCACGTGAGCCCCGCAGAGCTGCTTGGAAAATCAGGTGGTAGCTCTAAGCAGTAGATTTTTATATTTTTTTTAATGTAGTTCACCCACCATGCACCCTAAGCCATGCCAGTGTTGGAGTTTTTTTTTTCCCCTTCTGCAGTCCTCTGAAAGATGCGTGCACTGCTTTTCAGTTAGCTTCTGCCGATGTTTGCCTTCATGCTTTATTACAATAACTTCTGTAGAAAATATTTTCCTTGGGAGAGTATTTGCTGATCTTTACCCATCTTTCACAGCACCTGAGTACACACAGTTAATTAGAGACAGCATCATAAAGAGCACAGCTTGGGAGCTGATCTTAAAATGCTGTCTCTTGACTTTATGGGTGACCTTGAGTAGATTGGCTGGACCACAGTGTTTCTTGGAGCTCACAGTTTGACTTGGTGGGAGCTGCAGGTGGATAGGTCACCGCAAAAAGGGATTTTGTATCTTCCTGTTTCTAAAGTATCATCATCTTTGCGATCTGCAAGGAAAAGATAAATCCTAGGGGTTAGGTTTCTCTCGATATGTAGCACAACAGAAACTCTTTAGGTAGTACCGTTAACAGATGAGTAAAATGTTTTTCTCATCCTTTGGCCCCTAAACATCCTCTCTGTCCATCTGGCTATCTCATCTAATTAACAGAAATGCCAGAACTGACCTCCATGTGTTTTTGCCCAAGCTAGTCATACAGTTTCATCTTTCACTGAGTAAACCAGAAAGTTTGAGGTTATTTACAAAGGTAACAGTGCTCCCATGTGATACTGGGATTGCTCAGTGTTGGTGTAATTAGCTCAGCTGACGATGACTACCAGGGATAGGGCTGCCACTCAGGGTAAATGGTACCAGTTGAGGCAAACTTCTAATCAAGGCAGAAGATTGGTTGTCCTGAGAAGTGTTCTGTTTAGTGGAGATCAGCAGCGAAGGGAAGTTCGTGCCCAAAAGCCAGGGATTCCTGGCGTCTTCTGCCTTCCCTGAGATACTGAAATTATGCTCAAAAGGTTAAACAGAAGAGGCTGGAAATAGGTGACTGCTCTGTTAAAAGCTTCACCAATAACCTTGCAGCAGCTAAAATGACAGTACAGGGGCTCATCGAATGATTTGCTTTTTGACGTGGCACCTCCTGGTTCCGTTTCTCTCGAGACTGTAAGATTCACTCCGAGTTGCTGTGATCGTACAGGTCTAGCGTTAGAGGTGAATATTTGGATTTTGTGTACGTGCATGTGCAGTCTCATTTCAGTAAGCATAAATATCAAAAATGTCCTTCTTTCTGGCCCAGGTTCCCAGAACACAGGCCGAAGTTCACCACCTCCTGGGTACGTTCCAGAGAGGCAACAGCGCATTGCTCGGCAGGGTTCCTACACCAGCATAAATAGTGAAGGCGAATTCATCCCAGAAACCAATGAACAGTGTGTAAGTATGAGCATTAGGGTGAAAATAAGTAAGTCCAGCTGTTAAGGAACGCTCTGCTGCTCTCTTTTTCACTCCAGAATATTCACTAGCTGTAGTTTCATTACGCGTACTGGTGTTGCTTTGTTCATTTAAACTACGCCGCAAACTTGTTCGTGGATCCCTGAGTTCAAAGCCTGTATTGGACTGCCAGAAGCAGTCACCGTGCGTCTTGAGCATTGTCTCTCCACCTCTGAATGAGCAGTTTTGGTGCGTGTTACACATGTATGCTCAGGTTTCCTATTACCAGGCTTGTGTCACCCTCTTGCATTTGAAACTGCGCTCTCCATTCAAAAAAGTAGGAAGCAAGGCCAAAGGGCGACTTGCAGGTGGAGGCAGCAATGCAGTCACACCAGCAGAGACTCTGTTCCTGAAGTCAGTTTGGATCAAAATGCAGCATGAGGCTGACTTAAAACTTTCATTTTTCACAGCAGAGTCCGTCAACACCTAAAGCAATGTCTCAGATTTTCGATGTCCTTAATAATTTCTGTGGGAGATAAAGGCAAAATCTACATTCCAAATAGCTTTAGACTCCCCTTTTCATCTGGACGCCCTCCAGGCAAGCAGCAGCGGACTCTGATCCTCTTGCACAGCCTCTTTCAGGCATTAGTCGGAACTGATGTTGCCCTGTGATTTCTTCTGTGTTGCAGATGCTGGACCCTTTAAGCAGTGCTGAAAACTCGGTGTCGGGAAGCTGTCAGTCCTTGGACAGGTCAGCAGACAGGTACAAATGTACAAGGTGGTAGGAACTTACACGCTCAAATTGAAATGCCAGCTGTACTTATGCAAAAGTCTTGTTTTCCATCTCATAAATTTTCTTGGAGAGAAACAGGAACTTATTTCCTACCTATATCCCAATATATTTCTTAGAGAGAATTAACTATGTCTTAAGGCTGTTTTATTTTCTGGAAAAAACATACACCAGCGAACTCGTGCTTCAATAGCTCTATGTTATAAATACAAATTTCTAAAGCATGCCGCCTGTGTGGAGCCTGGGCTCCTCGAACATCCGGCTGCAGGGTATTTAAATCTCTTTTAGACAAGGCTCTACTTGTTCATTAAAAAAAATAAAAGACTATTCTAAGGTTACAGAAATATATCATTACACTAGATTCGTATGTCCTGCAAGATATAATATTAATTCCAAAGGTAAATAGGGAGGCTTTTCCTTTGAAGAGTGTGTCATAGTCTGATGCTCTAGATCTTTTTTCTTCCCTTTGCTGTTGGTGTTGCCTGAGATGATGGTGGGCAGCCGTAGGTCCTATTAACTCGAATAGCAACTGTGGCTTCCCAGCACCTGTAATACAGGGCTTCAGCATGTTTTTAAGATTCCTCCAAACTGATTCCTGTAGGTAGCATATGCTTTTATGTCAAGCACTTGAGGTTTGGTTTTGTAGCCATTCACTTGCTCCGGTTTCTGGAGTCACAAGGAAGCACTTACAATTAATCTGTGTGTATGTATGCATTCATTTATTTGGGGGGGGCATTGCTAATTTGTTACCTGTCTTTCTCTCCCCTTTCCCTGCCCTAAGTGGAGGAGGGGGAAAAATAAAAAAGCCTTCCTGGTTATTCCTTGTAGGAGAGGCGTCATCTGGGGAAGCTGTTGTTCTCTGTGTAGCAGGAAAGGAATCTCGTTCCAGAGTCTAAAAGCTGTATCAGGCTTACTCCATTTACACTGGTTAACAAAAAAAAAGTGCTAATAACATGGCTTTGGCACAGATTGATTTTGTGTAATCTCTTAAGAGATGTTAAAGGTCATCTGCCAAACAAGGTGCCGTACTTAGGCTTGCTCGAGGAGTCCTGCTTATTGGGGAGAAACGTGAGGGTTGTAAGCAATGTTTGTGTTTAGGCTCATCTGCTGCTGGTAGAGAGGAAAACGCGCAGAAGTTTTTGTGAAAGGAGCTCTTACCCCTCATGGTAAATCACTGGGGGTAGTAGTCCCCCTTCCCTGCTGCCCTGGGAGCAATGTGCTGCAAGCGGTACCCTGTTGTGTTCTTCCTCTTAGCCTTGGTTTTAACCTTCCACTTCATGTGTCCAAATGAAGCACTGGGTCTTATACCACAGACTGGGGAACTGCTGAATAAATGGCACAAACTGAACAGAAAGGATGACTGCCCACACTGGGAAATAGCCTGGCTAGCTGGGGCTTAGCCTGGCTTTAGCTTTGCAGATGTAGAGTGAAATTATTGCAGGGACACGGACTTGAGAACCACTGTTACTTAAAGTCCTTGTAGGTTTCACCCCAGTAGATAGCCAAACTTATTCTTGCCTTCTTTCTTTAATAGTCCTTCTTTTCGGAAGTCACGGATGTCAAGGGCACAAAGCTTTCCTGATAATAGACAGGAGTTCTCAGGTATGTCAGTGTCCAATATAAAGATTATTTGATCCATACATTTTCTGCTGTTTGCTGGCTACCCTCCATGCTTGCTGGGATTGTATAAATAGAAGAACTGGGGATATGTTGATTGAAAAGCTGTGAAGTTATTTATTACCTCTTCCTAAAAAACCTGCTGTTACAGGAAAATTCTGTCATTAGTACATAGACTTTTTGAAGGAGCCTCTCTTCTCTCTTTGCATCTTGTTCCAGAGCGCGAGAATCAGATCTATGACAAAGCGGGGAAAGGTGGGACCTACCCTCGACGCTACAATGTCTCCATGCAGCACAAAGACTACAACGATGGTGAGTTGGATTCAGACCTTCGATTCCAGGCTTGAAAAAGAAGATGAAGCAATGGCAGCCTCCAGCGGCGAGCGTAACTCCTCGTTGAAGAGTTTGGAAATGCCTTGGTCTTTGCAGTTAGTGCTGGAGTTAATGTGCTGCCGTGCATGATGCTGCATTTTCATAGCAACCCATGATGGCTGTTTGCAATTCTTTGTTTACTTTGCCCTTGCTGGGGAAATCCAGGCTGATCAGTGACTACTGGTGTTGAGCAGTGGGTGTAGTTATTAGCCTCCGTCATATACAGTGGGTTCCTACCTTGGGGATTCATTATGCTTCGCTAATTCGCAATGCAAACTTGCTTCTGGGTCTTTTAAATATAGCAGTGACTTAAAGAATCACATCTTTGCTCGTCAGATGGCTTTATGCAAATTAATTTCTCAGAGTTTCGTAAGAGGTGCAAGTTGTCATAATCTTTGTTTATGGGTTTTATTTGCAAGTCCAGGCATGTTATCTAGAAAGTCATGTCTGTGTAGTTGTTAACAAGCCTCGGAGCCTGTGTGGTAGCCTGTAAAACAGATTTTTGCTTTGGAAGGCAGGCTTAGCTCTTGCACTACTGCGCTGAGGGCATTACAAAGTGTTCTCTCCCTTCTACTTTGGGAACGATCCAAAGCTGTACTGAACTCGAGCAGCATCAGCCCCGAGCTGTTATATTTTTGCATCTTGTCTGTTTGGCAGTAGATTCTACTCCATGGGAACAGAGCAGAACTCGTTTTTTTCTCTCTCTTCTCTTCATTGCTCAACCTCCAGCCATTACCTTCCACTTGTAAGTGTGCTATTTTGCTATTTAAAAATTCTACTTTTTTTCTCCAGGCCGGAGGACATTCCCCCGGATACGGCGTCACCAAGGGAATCTTTTCACCTTGGTCCCTTCAAGTCGTTCTTTAAGCACCAACGGAGAAAACCTGGGCCTGGCGTTGCAGTACCTGGACCCTCGGGGCCGCCTGCGGAGTGCCGACAGTGAAAATGCCCTTGGTGTGCAGGAGAGGAACATTCCCACCAAATGTAAGCAGTCACCCTGGTGGTGATAACTGGGGAAAGGCCTCCTGGGGTTACGAGCAAGAAAGGCTTTCAGAGATGAACTCCAGACCCACTATATTACCATAGCTTGATTTTAGCAAGCCATTCAAAACCACATAATTACATGTCTGTGTTTCGAAACCTGCGTTTTTGCAGGTCCTCTTTTTGTTCTAAGAATATGTAGTCTTGCACTGGGAGCTGGCCTTTCCTTTAGAAAGCATTGGAAATTCAGCAAAGAAGTTAAAAAAACCTGAAAGTTGATTGGGTCTAGATGATCTACAGGGTTCTTAAGAGTCAGACAGGCGTGTTTATTTTCTTGATACATTAACGTTTGTAGTCAGGCTTGTGGATTACAGTTATTTTACTAGTTAAGGGCTGTATTTATTTCACTTGCTCTTTAGTAGAAAGATTTACCGCTGTATTAATAGCATTCCCGAGTTGTTTTGGGGGGAACTTAATATTATGAAAAAAAGAAATGCAACATACATCATTACTGATGAACTTCAGATAGCCCATGCGGTAATTTAAGAATCAAAATGAAGACATTAATGCAGCAGAGTAAGCAACACACTAAAACACCGACTGGCAGTAAATCTGATTAAATTAGACATGGCAAAGCTAATCTCTCCGATCTTCTGTATTTTCACACTGTCCAGATGGCTGGTTCCTGTCTTTGTTTTTAGAGTTTCTTGTTAGATACAACATAATTGGATGTGTTGCACTGCATGTGTCTGGTAGTGTCATTTTCAAAGTCAGAGCTAAAGAACTGGTCTGTGAGCAGTATGTTTTGGTATTAAGTGCACTCTGAAAGACTGAGTTCAGGTGTTAATCTCTGGGTCGGGAGACTGCTGCTTGTGCAGTGTGCTCACCAGTGCAGCAGAACAAGGAGAACTCGTAATTCCCTGCTGACGTAACCTCCTGCTGGGGTATTGGAGGTGGCTGTTTTAGCTGGTTCTCGTGTACATTTTTATTAGAGTCTGATTGTTCAGCAGGTAAAGAAGGTGCCTGCACTGTGCTTATGTTACGGCTCTTAGCTTATCAGTTTCTAGTAGGGAATTATGACTTCTAATTTTTCTGCTGTAGAGATAGCCTTGCAGTGAAATCCTTCTGGCGGGAGAAGGAACCCTGAATTAACCAATGGTTGGCAAAGAACTCGGAGNTCTAGTAGGGAATTATGACTTCTAATTTTTCTGCTGTAGAGATAACCTTGCAGTGAAATCCTTCTGGCGGGACAAGGAACCCTGAATTAACCAATGGTTGGCAAAGAACTTGGAAATAATGTCCTTCAAGTTGTCCCAGAAGCTTAACAGTCATTCCCAGCTGAGTGGGATTGATTTAGCAGGGCCGATCCAGCTCTTCTTCATCTGATGCATGTAGAAACTTCAGATCAAGGGCTGGAAGGTGCTGTTTAATTGCTGCCCCATCTCTTAAGACAGTGATGTTGTAGAATCCACTCTGCTGGTGGAATGGAATTTCATCAACATCATTGAATAACTTGTCTGTAGTATATCTTTGCAAAACGTCTCACAGTTTTGTCTTAATGGGACGCCAGTCAGCAGGTCCCGAGAGTCTGAACGGTTGGAGTCTGTTCAGAGTTCTGCCGCTGACTCCCTTGTGCTGGGAGAGGGCCTCATGTCTGTTTCTTCGACTGTAAAATATCTGTTTCAGTCCCGGTGTGATGGGGATTGATCTTTGAAAAGATCACTGTTATCTTTAAATAGTGTAATGAAAAGAGAAATTGTTACTGTTCTTTTTTAGCTCCGAGTGCTCCAATAAACTGGCGACGAGGAAAACTGCTGGGCCAGGGTGCCTTTGGTCGTGTGTATTTGTGCTATGATGTGGACACGGGCAGAGAGCTTGCAGCTAAGCAGGTTCAGTTTGACCCAGAGTCTCCTGAAACAAGCAAGGTAATTCTCATTGCAGCTTCTAAAATTCATTATGCAGACTTTGAGATCCTGTAAAGTGCCTGTATCTGTCTGTCCTCGAAAGCTAGTATCTTATTTAGTTTGTACTAGGGTTTCAAGTCATGTGAAGAGGAATGAGAGTCATGTAAAAATTACTTTTCCATATTATTAACTTCAGCTTGAAACTAAAATCCATTTTCTGGCTTCACTTTTGGCTCTCCTTTCTCAGCTTTTTGGTTTGTTGCCAGGTTACTTGAGGAATACTAAACTGCCCTGTGTTGCTGGTTAGACATGGATGTGAACGAAACTAAACCCAGAAAGAGTAGGACTTTTTTCTTTTTTAAACAAAAAAAAGCTGCATGCACTTGCAAAACCCACTTTCTGGGCTTATGTGGTAGGTCCTGTATCAAGTGTATTAATTGCCGGTTTCTGCTTCTGAATTCTCCCTTTCCTCAAAACAAACAGAACTGTGGTGTGTAAATTAATCAAGAATGGTGATGTAACAACACATTAGAAATAGTGGAGATGGGAAGGGGCGCCTGGAAATCGTAGGTTAGCACGCAACTTCCTGCACGATGGGTGCAGCTGGAATGGCTGTCAGGTTCTTTGCTAGTGGTGTAGCAGTGTACCAGTCTCCCAATATTGAGCAAATTCACTTCAAGCTGGAGTAACTCATCTGTGAAGATTTAATTATTCTGATTTTTATGTGGCATGTTGGTGCCAAGATAATTCCTAACTTGGTAAGTTCTAAGTTCTACCGTGTCTCTGTTGTAAATCAGACGGTAACTCTGAGCAAAGGAAGAACAGGCTGGAATGTAATTTGAAGGTACTGAAACTCCAAACCTTAAACTATCAATTGGCCCAATTAGGCAACTTCCTCTCGTTCCATGCATCTCTGCAGCAGCCAGGTCCTTGCTCTTGAAGAGCTGCCTCCTCTCCCAAAGCGAGAGAAGTGAACCTGGCACCTTCCAGTGGCAGGAGTGGAGAGAGTTAAGTGGGACTAATTTTGGGGAAACCATCATTCCTTGTTCCAAAAATCCTCATGCTCCGGTACCTTTGATGTTCAGCCTGTTCGTTCCCTGGATTCAGCAAGAACCTGATACTGCTCCTGGGCAACAGACATCTCTGATTCAGTCTGAAGTTGTTGGATAGCCTTTTTGCCTTTGCGCTATGATACCCTGTTGTCTGTGGCAGGAGTAAAGCAGAGAATCGGTTTCATGTGCATAGCTGCAGATTCTTTGAAGTAAATAAGAGAGGAAATCATTTCTAAGGTTGATTCAAGTAAAATCGTCAGTGTGAATCAGAACAGGACTGGGTGACAAAAGAAGTTTAGGAACTCTTAGCACCTGTAGTCTTGCTCCCTAATGGGTTGAGGTTCTTACAGAAAGGTTCGTAGCAATTCTGTAACTGTGTATTCAGAGCTTTTTCATCAATGAAATTAATGCTCACTGCCCTCAGCTTAGTGCTGAGAAGTAAGGTTATGTCTGTGTTGTGTGTGAGCAATGCTTTAACCTGCTTGGCTAAAGCCACTCAGCTGACAGAATTGAGACAAGAAACAAAGTTTTTCTGGTACTAAATCCGTATGTGACACTGCCTGTGTTCTGTCAAAGCTTCTGCACCAGTACTTACCTGCTTATTATACAGTAAGGATTAATGCGAAGCATTGGTAACGTTGGCCTTTCCCAAGAGATAGGTGAGCCACTGCCATGGGTTAGACTTCTTCAGTGTAGTAGTGGCCTCACCCTTCCAGTGACATGGACAGGTTTATTAGGATGGAATATTTCCTGGGGCCGGAACCTTATTTTCTCCTTCAACATCCATAGGAAGTGAGTGCCCTGGAGTGTGAAATTCAGCTGCTGAAGAATCTCCAGCACGAACGTATTGTTCAGTATTACGGCTGCTTACGGGATCGAGCAGAGAAGACCTTGACCATCTTCATGGAGTACATGCCAGGGGTAAGAGTCACAGATCATAAAGGGAGATGGGCGGTTTTGTTAGTTGTTTGTTAGTTGCTGTGGTTACCCTAACTATGTAATCCATCTTATGCCCTCGTAGGTATGCCCCTTTCTCATACCGGCTTTGTAATGCCACCACTTTCTTTTTATTGATGCCCAAACCACCTCTTCGGTTTTTTTCCTTAGTGTCTTGTACTTGATATACCTTCTCTTCGTTAGTCACTAACACCACTTCTTTTCTTCAGTCTAAATGCATTCTAACGAAATACTTCAGAGGACTTGGGCCAACTTGTAAATCGGACTAACTGAATTAGCAGAGTCATATAGTACAGCAAATTAGGCTTAAGCTGACCCTGCAAGACTTTTGACCTGGATCAGTCTGCTGAACTATTTTATTGCTTGTCTTCACAAGCAGTTGTATCAGCACAGCTCAAGGATGGAGGAAGCAGACAGAACCTCCTTAAGCTCTTTTTGCCATAAAGCGTGTCCTTGCTTTTCTTAAAAGGGGCTTCGTAGGGCAAGATGCTCTGAGCGCCTCACAAAAAGGCTTTAGAAGAGGCCAGAATTCACTGCTGTGCCGGTTGGATGTACAACGCAGTCACAGCTCATGGGAATTGAATGGAGACTGCAAGATTTGTGGTTTGTCCTTTCTTTGCCAATCCCTTCTGTTTGCTTTTGGTGCAGGGGTCAGTGAAAGACCAGCTGAAGGCGTATGGTGCTCTCACGGAAAACGTAACCCGGAAATACACTCGCCAGATTCTCGAGGGAGTCTCGTACCTTCACAGCAACATGATTGTGCACAGGGACATAAAGGGTGAGATCAGCTGGTGATTTATGTGTATACCATGTGCTAAAGGAACTCTGAAAAAAAGAGACCAAGTGTTAAGAATTCAGTATCCTGGCTGGGGCTTCCGAACATGGCTTTGCTCAGTTACCCGCTTTTGGTCGTATAGCCTTGTGCAGGCCTTAGGGAAGGTTGTGTTCTGCGCTGGGTAAGGGAAGTTGGGCTGTTCTCTCTGCAGGACCTGAGACCGTGGCAGTAGGTTGTAGTAAGGAAGACTGGAAGCCTCTAATTCTTAGGAACGCTCCTCATTTTCCTCTCACACCCCAGCAAAATGAGGATGAGTTGCCATCTAACTTTCACTGCCCCCATAACGCACTCTCATTTCCCTGTGATTCCCTCCTGATTTCCTTTCTGCTTGGCCAAAGTACTGCTGGTAGGCATACCAATTGCCATAGGAGCTCCATGGCTGCTTTTGACAGTCCTGCTTTCCTCAGGCTCTTGTGACTGGACTGTCCTGCCTCCTCTGTGTGTGAAACCTCTAATCTTCCATGTAGAGCCTCTGGGATTAGTCCTTAGTCTTCCTTTTCCCGATATAACCCCATGGAGCCAGCCAGTCTCCTTAAGAGTTAATGTCAACAGACGTGGCAGACACCACACAAATTTTTCTGTGCTCTAGAGGGACCAGGAGGGTTGCTTGCTGCAGGAAAAATATCCTCTTGTTCCTGGCTATAAATCTTCATTGCATCCCCTCTAGGCTGGCAAAGGGAAATGAGCTGCTGATTCTTGAATAACACCTTGTATGCTGCTCATGTGGTGCTCTTTACCACATGATTTCCTACCTGGTGGGTTAGTCACTAGTTTGCACCCATCTAAGCCAAACTGTTAACTTGCCTCCAGGGTGCTGGGTGGACAGACTTGTTATTCTGAATTCAGCTCTTCTGGTTGGGAAGTGAAGTGATAAAGCTATCTCCCAGCACAAGTGCATTTTATTTGAGGGCAGAAGGAGTTCACGTAGGCACATACCAGATAATGGCAACACAGGGTTCTTCATCTTATTGCAGCTTTGGAGGAAGAATTCTTTTTGATGTCTAAGCCTCAGTTAAGCTTAGCTAAGATGTTGAGTTTGCTTTTTTCCCCGGTGCTTCATGTTCAGGACCTCTGACCAAGTAAAGTGGAGATTGACTTGTTTATTGTAGGAGTTCAAAGTGGTTTAATTAGCTACATCTGTTACCCAGCTGACCAGAAAGCAATGGTTATGCTCACCAAAGCAGCATCCCAACAAAATCCTTTTCTACACAGCTATGTACTATCTGAGCCATTGGCCTGGGGGCCCTGCATAGGCTGTCTGAGCTGTTTACGGGCAGGGTAACAATGACGGTGCTGACTCAGCGCTCGTTTCCCTTCCCCCTTCACTTCCTTGTGTTTTTCCCCTGAAGTTTTTCCCATTTGCAGCCATTAGCAATTGGCTTGTCTACAGCCTGAAATAAAGAAATGATGTTGAGCAGGTCACCTGAGGCTTAATGGGGAAAAAGCCATACCGTGAGCGTGGGTATTTCTGGGTTGGATATCAGCTCTGTAGGCTGCGGATCCAACAGCTGGATTGCATGAAAACAGCTGTCTCAATTCTTTGTTTTTTGTCCAGGAGCCAATATTCTCCGTGACTCTGCTGGGAATGTGAAGCTTGGGGACTTTGGGGCCAGCAAACGGCTGCAGACAATCTGTATGTCTGGAACAGGCATCCGCTCTGTCACTGGCACGCCATATTGGATGAGCCCGGAGGTGATCAGCGGAGAAGGCTATGGAAGAAAAGCAGACGTATGGTGAGGCTTTAACTTTCTGTCCATAGATCAATTTACAGCTTTTCTGGAGCAAGATAAGACATACAGATTCTGTCGTCCATGTATCTGGATCAAAAGTTTAAGGTGAACTGAAGTAGTTGATTTGAACTCAAGACATGATCTGCTGCAGGCTGTGCTTTGCAATGTCAACACACAACCGCTCGTTTAGTCTTTCAGGAACAATTTTCACTCATTCCTCCTTCAAACTGATAACTGATTTTCTGTTTTCTGACTTTTTCTGATGTGAGGTTTCCATCCTTTTTATATCCCTTATAAGAGAGAATGAGGGTTGTTTAGGGACCGTCCATTCATTTTGTTATAAAACGAGAGGTATGCTTATAACACCATGGAAATGAAAGGAATAGAATTTCAGTATGTTGACAAAGCTTTAAAGGAAAGATGCCCAAACCCGGAATAACACAAAAGATATACAGGTCAGATCAGAGGTGATCTGCAGTATGTGTGAATGGAAACTGCAGCCAGGCTACTATTGGCATAGCCGAGAAACAGCCTCTATCGAAAGGAAAAAGCAAAACGGTCCTGTGTCAAAATGTTGGTTTTGGAGGCCTTAAAAAGGTGAGATTATAAAGCTAAACTAAATGACGGAGACAAAAGGTATGTTTGTCTCTCCACGGTAAAGCAAGGCCTGTGCTATTTCCTGTACAAGCAGGGGGTGGAAACAGAGCCGAAATTTGTCTCGTAGGCAAAGAGTTAAGTTCCGCAGACTCTCCCACTTGGGATGCTTGGGGAGAGAATGGAGCACGTGCCCTTCCCCCTGGGTTGATGCAGTTGTGGATTTCCTCTTGGTGCTGACATGGGTCCATTCCCATCAAAGAGACGCTGCCGTTGGCCGGGCTCCAGTTCCTACAATCCCGATCATTATTTAGGGGGGTCAGAATTTTCCAGTGCAGCGTTAGTCCCAGGGTGGATGCGTACGGCCGAGAGGCTCAAAGACGTAACAAATCTGGCCACCTGGCTTTCCGCCACTGCTGCAGGCCCCTCTCCAATTTTATTTTTCCTAAATAGCAGAAAATGTGAGCTATTTGTTACTGCTGGAGTGACTTGACATGAAAAACATTCCTGCTGTTTGCTGAATATCTTAAAGAAACCGGATCTGCTTAAACGGTATAAATCAGTCTAAACAATAATATATCCCTGCTTGCTCTTGAGCAAACCCCCAGCACTTCAGCACACATGGTTTGCATTTTCTGTACTCTCTTCTAGTAAGTCTTAAATGGCTGGAAACCAGTGTAAAATTTTCACGTTGGATTTTAAACCTTGTCAAAAAGTCATTTCTTGCATATTCGCTGGATTTAATTCCTT
Organism: Himantopus leucocephalus; assembly: GCA_003993805.1. Taxonomy (NCBI): domain Eukaryota; kingdom Metazoa; phylum Chordata; class Aves; order Charadriiformes; family Recurvirostridae; genus Himantopus; species Himantopus leucocephalus. Next base: position 2,024,949 of record RSEF01000027.1, read on the forward strand.
TCCTTCCTTGTCTTGGCAACTGATGCAAGTCTGCCTCTGCAAATGTCTTTTCTTTGCTTTTCACTTCAAAAGAGGGTTTAGTTTAAAGGTAGAAGAGGCAGTTTTGCCATTTTCATGGAACGATGCGATCAAAACACAGGACTGGATATTAGAAGTTCACTAACTGCTTTTGCTTAATCTGTGGCCTGGAGGAAGCAATTAATCCTTTTTGCACAAAACCCAGTCGCTGCAGTACTACAGAAACCCATCTTCCCTTTGAAAGCATTGGTGTCACGCGTGCTTCAAAAGGTGGCTGAGCCATGTCTGTCCCCGTAATCACATTCTTGCCTTGAATTAGCCTGTAGAGCCCCATTAACTTTACTGGGAGTTTTGCCTTAACGTAATGAAGCATCTGCCTACTGGCGTTTTAACTTACTGCCTCCTTGGTTTGGAGCTGTTAAGACTTTAATTACTTTTTGACTGTCTGTGACGCTTGGTTTCTTGAAGTGGAGATGTTAGGGGTTTTTTTTTCCCCATGTGGGTATTCTGAGGCTGTGCACTGAAAAAGTGGCTTTGTGGGGTCAACCAGCTCTGATTGACCGGACCTTGGTTAAAAAGTACGGTTTCTACCCCGCAACTCAGCAAGTGCCTTTGAAATACGGCAGCAGCACCTGAAATACCACTGAGGTCAAACGATGCCTTCAGGGACCTCTTGTGTGCACCTCTTGTCCCCTGTCGTTAATGCAAATGTGTACTGAGAGCAGAATTTGAGCCAGGGAGAGTTGGACAGATGGCACTTCGCAGTTCTGGGTGCAGCGAGAACCTCGGTGGAAAGCAGCCTCCCTGTCTCAGCATTTACTGCTAGCCTGATGGGAGTAAAAGCAGCGACGTTGGCAGGTCTGGCTCAGAATCTGTGCACACGTGGGGCTTGCTGAGCACAAAGCCATTTTATAGCTGTTTTCAGAGCAGAGCCGTACCTTGATGTTGGCTGCTTGGAAGTTCTCTCTGGACACTGTGCATTATTGTGTGAGTCAATTCTCGCTTTGGTTTTGGTTTGGTTTTTTTTTTTTTAATTTTATTTATTTTCCTGTCTGCTTTTCCAGGAGCCTCGGTTGTACTGTTGTGGAAATGCTGACAGAGAAACCACCCTGGGCAGAGTACGAAGCCATGGCAGCCATTTTCAAAATCGCCACCCAACCAACCAACCCCCAGCTCCCCTCTCACATATCAGAACATTGCCGGGACTTTCTAAAGCAGATCTTTGTGGAAGCCAGGCACAGACCCTCTGCTGAAGAGCTGCTCAGACATCAGTTTGCACAGCTCCAGTACTGAATTACCTCCCTTGCTAGCAGCTCCTGCTGGGCTTTTGGTGCCCCGTCTGGTCTAGTTGCAACTGCCCGTTGTGGTGCTGCATCTTCAAAATGCCAACTCAGCTGTCCTAGTCCTTTGGGGAAGTTGTGCCAAGGAACCTAGGGTCTGCTCTTGTGCCTGATACCTTTGTTTGCTGGACTAATGTTTATTCTACCGACAGCTGTCCAAACGGAGCTGCATTTTTTGCCCTAGTTACCTTGATGTGAAATTGCAGCTGGCTGCATGTTTTCTGCAGGCCCAAGAATGGGAATCTAAGAAGTGTCTCACCGGTTGAACATAGAAGAAATCTGAACCAAAGTGGGAACTGGAAGAGCTACACTCTTCGGAACAGAAACGTGCAACAGCTGTCCAGACCAGCTCTTGACACGTGGGTCACTGGTTTCCAGACTGCTAGGGCTTTAGAGGCATCTGTAGTACATGAATCCAGCAAAAAGCCATGTGTCATTGAGCATGCGCTCGCTATATAATTATATATTTTTCTTCTTAAGTATTCAGCATCTGAAGGTGTTCAGAAAATATTGATTCAAAAGTATGTGAATAGTGTTATTTTATACTGAAACCATGGATTNGGGGAGGGAGGGAGGGGGAGGTCTTTCTAGCTAAATGTCAGGATAATCAGAAAAGTTTCAGCAGAACGCAATCACTCCAGGGCCCGAGATAAGGGCTCTCCCACTGTCGTTAGAAAATCCCGAGCTTGATTTCCAAGGCTTGATCTGTCCTAGCATTAAGACGGTGTCGGTTAGTTTGTGTCCTCATAGCCAACAAATCTGTGCTCCTGCTTCATCTCCCTGGGCCTGCTGGCTCGAAACAAAGCCCTTCTGGAAGGGAGTTCTGCGGAACAACTTTCTGTTGCACCTATCTTTTTGGCTGGTAACTACTTACCGTCCCTTAAACCAAAGATAGTTCATCTGATGCCGAGGAATTTACTTCAGGAAAAGCTTATCTATTTCTCTGAGGACCTGGCCTAATGGAAAATTGAGTTTTTCACAGGGAGAATTTGCTGGACGCTGGTGTTATGTGTACACAGTAAGTTAGAACCAAGCCCAACCCTTCAGCGTGCATGTTTTGTTTAACAGGTGTGCAAGTGTTAATTTACGGTTTCCACAAAATATTAGGGCCCTATTTAAATAAGCTTTTGTACGAGTTAAGTCAAACAGTGAACCAGAGAGAACATTTGTAACGCTAGCATATTTCTAAAATGGACTGGAGATCCCCGTACAGGTACCAGCAAAATGCGTCCGAGTGATTTTGCATGTGAAAGGTACCACATCGCTGAGAACTGGGTTCCTGATGGCTTACTGGCCTCAAATCCTGCATCTTGGTTGGGGCACTAATAATAGTCCTTATTTCACTCATAAAAAAAGCAGCAGTTTTTAAGTGCTGGGGATTCATGGAGTAATTACAAGTTATCTGTGTGAAATGAAACTAAGATAAGCAAATGTATTATTAGCTAAAATACTGCTTTATAGAGCAACACTACAGGTGTTCTGCTCTTGTATTGGAAACCATATTAAGGGTCCACACGCCTCCACTCTTCCCCCCCCCCAAAGAAAACTTGAAAATTGCTTTCATAATGCAGTAAAACTAACAGTTTTAAGGAAATGCTTATAGCAGGAAAAGGCAAGTTTTAATGAAACCAAGCTCCTCGAATGCCTGATAAAGAATGTGTTTAATTTAAAAAGAGGGAAAAAAAGAACCCTAAAAAAACCCCAAACTGTTAAACCCTTTCAGGGCTTTTGGCTATCTGAAGTGTTTTTTCTGTGCCAAACTCGGAGCAATGTGTGATCGGTGAAAGCAAACTAGCGTTCGTTTCACTTCCAGGCTCTCCTGCGCTGCTGCAAGGATGCACTGTTTAGGTTGCAGGCACTTAGGGGTATATCTTTTATGAAAGCCCTTGTTCCGTAATTTATTTAATTCTAGTGAGAGCACTTCTATTGATCTTTTCCAAACCTGGAACTTGACTCCAAATTGTCAAGACACGTGGCCTGACTTTTGGCCTGCACTTCACTCTCGCTTGCACCGAAGGGATGCGAGGGCGCGACACTACTACGCGGGTGTAGGGAGCTTTTTACACCCCTTCGCTGTGGTGTAAGCGGCTGCGTATGCTGCAGAGGAATGTGAAATCACTCCTGTAGTCTTGATGACAGAAGTAGGGTGGTCAGCACTCCTGTGAGGCCCGGTAGCACTCTTCAAGCCTTGCAACTAGCACCTAAATATACCAAAGATTGGAATCTTTTATTCATCGCGCTTTACCCGGCAGCAAGCAAGAGCGCGGTGATCCCGTCTGCATAGGTTTCTCTCCACCCTTGGCTTGTCCTCCCCAAATTGAGACCTTCTTTTCCTTGCTATCCCACACGTTGCGTTTTGGGAGAGAATAGGGCACGAGGAAATGGTGTAACTTTCAATGTTTCAAAGCAACTAAATCCTCAGGATCTGTTGTGGCTTTTACCTCATATGCGTCATGGAAGGCTGTTCCAGAGCAGAGCAAAGAGCATCGGGGACTGATGGGCTCAGTCCTCTCCCCGCCAGAGCTTCTGGTCCTTCCCACCACCTATGCTGAAATGTGCCTACTCTGTGTATACACTTGTATTCCAGTCTGTATTAACAAAAGTAAATAGCAATTGTACAGTGACAGAGAACATGGGGGTGCCAGCTTGGACTTCGTGTATTCCAGTACCTGACCCAATGCCACCCGTTCGGCACAGGAACAAGCCAAAGCATTACTTGTATGTTTGGAGATGCACTTTTATGAATGTAGTTTATATCGCTCTTTTTTAGCTCTTTTTACATCATGTAAACGGTGATGCCTCATACTTTTTTTTTTTTATTTATATCGTAAAAGATCATATTTGGTGATTTTTATATATATCGACTCGACTGTTACGGGGTAGGGGGGAGGATGGGAATAAATTTGACGCCTTTATGAATTTAAAAAGGAAAAAAAGCAGCTGGTTTTGCAGAGAATTTGCTGATGGTTTATAACGAGTAGAGCCAAGCCAAAATGCGTTCTTTGTTTCCTCACAGCCCTCTTGATTATGGAAAAGGAAGATCCGGATTCCTAAGTCCACTGCTGCAGTGAATAAGCTTGGGGCCGACACACTGCAGTCTCTTAACACGGCCCTGGCAGCGAAAAAGTTTCAAGTGGACATAAATGTAATTATACCTCTAAATTGAATTACATCTGGCCTCCTTATCCTGGCAGAATTCGGAAAAAAAAAAACCCTGGGAATAAACTCATTTTGGGGAGAGCGGAGGAGGAGTGCCAGGCTAACAATAAACTATTGTGTCCGTTCCAAATGTCGCTTTCTGGTTTCTGCTGTTCCTTCCAGGGAGGGATATGTAGCGAATATTGACTATTGGGATCCTCGATGGAAGGTGCTGCAGAAATGGAGAANGAGTGCCAGGCTAACAATAAACTATTGTGTCCGTTCCAAATGTCACTTTCTGGTTTCTGCTGTTCCTTCCAGGGAGGGATATATAGCGAATATTGAGTATTGGGATCCTCAATGGAAGGTGCTGCAGAAATGGAGACTATTCTGTGTGAAGAAAGATACCTTACAGGAGTCTCGTTATCCTGAAACAGTTGAAACTGTGACCAGGAAAATGTCTGAGATTCCCATCTGAGAGTACTTTGGGGGAATGGGGGATTTGACTGTCCCTGAGCTTGTTAGGAAACAAACTGTTGGCATTTTGGTCTCGGCGTGACGATTCTGTGCATTCCAGGTTATTTGCTTGTTCTCCAGTAAACCTGATCTTTGCCTATTCTAGTGGCAGTAGGTTGCAGCAATTTGGGTATTTATTTTATTTTTTTTTCATATTTTTGGAGTAGTATTCCAAAGGACTCGAAGATGCTCCAAACAGTTCCCATTGCCATTGATTACCAAAACAAATTGAGTGAGAGGGAAATTGGTACCTGGCTCAGGTGCCACATGTTATTTCCAAGTGCGCAGAGAGCCCGGATAACTTGTCGAAACCTCAGTAAATATATACATCCCTCCTGTACGTGCTGTCTCTGGTAGGCAAAGGCCAAACCCTTAGAGCTGTACGGGGGACGCTGAATGAGATCCCAGTGATTGGTGCTTAGGTTAATAGCTGCTGGACGGAAGGGGTTTATATATTTCAATACTTAGAGTCCTGGGGCTGTCACCTTGGTACCTGCCCTTGGAGCTGGGATTATTCGGTCTGTCTTTAATTTTCAGAAAAAAAAAAAAATAGGTGTCCTCTGTGGTTTAATGGAGTTTGGGCTTCAGGTCTTTAAACTCCAGCCTTGTTTAGGAGCGACTCTCACTGAGCAGCTCTGCATTTCCCAGTTAGAAAAGGCAGATGTGCCTGAGGTGCAGTTCAGAAACGAAGAAGAGGACTTTATTGTCTGTTAATACTTGTCTGACATAAACTGTGCAGAGCAGGGAGAAACTGCTTTAACCTGGATTGTGCAGAAGACCTTGAACCAGTAGTCTATATATACCGACCGGGGGCTTGCAGTGCAAAGCCAGGCCAATGTATCGTTTTATTTACAATAAAATTATCATTTATATGAAAGCCTTTTTGGTGGTGGTTTGCAGTGCAGTGTCTCTTGCTTCCTGTGTAAATGCTGCCTCAGGGATAAGTGAGTGAGACAACTAACTAGTTTTCCTTCTAACCAAGGACCTTAACTGAAGGAGGAAATTTTTCCTTTCAGGAATTTATTCCTGGGGACAGATGGAGAAGTGTCCTATTCGTGAAGCGTTGCTGCCTGGATGGGGTAAGCGTGTGTCCTCTCCAAGGCTGCCTCTGAGGAAGGTCACATTCATCCATTTTCAGTCTTCAAAGAGAGAGGTAGAATGGCTCCGTCCCTCTCGTTACTGTGTAAAAATAGCACCAGCTGCGTTTCACCTTGCAGGAGAGCAGCTGGACTGGTTTATTGGCTCTTCATGTGGAGATCTTACTGGTGGAGAGCAGGAGCTGAGGTTTGCGTTTGCGTTTTGCTGTGGTGGTAAGTACTTCAGTCCACGTCTTGGTCTGGAAATGCTCTTGATTCATCAGTGCTTAACAGGGCAGATGGTCATCAGGTGGGGAGAAGGCAGTTGGTAACAGGACCAGGAGGAGACGGTTAGTGTGCTAACGTCTGATGTCCTGCTGTGCTTTGCTTCAGCTGGGGACTCTCTAGGGAGTACCCCAGAGCAGCTTGCTAAGGGGGTAACTCCAGCTTGTGAAGCTCAAGCTCCTTGAAAATGTATTTATTCTAAATACCTGGAAAGAGTTAAAAGTTCCTGAATTGAGTCTCCTTTGAACGTGTCATTTTAGAAAGCAAAACTTTGGAGAACTGAGGCCTCTGGACTCAGACAAATGGGAGGTACCATGAGCTCCCTTCCAGAACTGAAGCCTCCCAGCAGGAGTGGAGGAAACGGGGTGGTCTTGCGTTGAGCATACTGAGGGTTTAGGACAGGATAAGCTTCGCTGTCCCAGAGTAGGGCGCGGGAATGGGTAACCACATTTCCAAATATTTTTAGGCTGCTTTTTTTTTTTTTNTTTTTTTTTTTTTTTCCAGCATACTATCTTAGGAAAGGACAGAAATAGTGCTCCTATAAAATTCGTCTACACTACTTGCTGAAATGCTCATTTTTTCCTGGTGCTGTTTCCTGGTCTGTTTATGCAGCTCCAGTGACACGGTCTTCAGTGTCACAGTCACTTAAGCAGTGATTTGGATGCCACCGTGGTCCCTGGAGATGCTGCCTCCCCGGTCCCTAACCACAACCTTCCCTCTAATCGCCTTTTCCCAGGCCGTGGTATGTAGAGTTGCTATGTCAGTTAAATATTGAAGTATTTGTTAATGTCGAATATGAACAAATAAGAATAAAAGGGTGAACGAGCTGATGCAATAGAAACCCCTGCACATGAAGCGAGTACATGCGTGGCGCTTTTGTGCTGTTCCACAACAGATGAGAACCAGACAACTGATGTTGTCCCAGAACAAAAAATGTCTTGTGGAACCAGAAAGAACCACCTCCGGCTGCTTCCTGACACCCTCCTTGTGTGCGTGTGCGCGTGTGTGTGTGTGTTAGAACCTGAAAATCCCGCTTTTGCTGAAGGAGGAACTTAAAAATTCTCAGTTACCTTTCCGTGAGGGGTTCCTTCCCAAAGCTGATGCGTTCGTTCTCCTCTCCGCTCGCTGTGCTCAGTGGTAACATTTGCTTTACGAACATGAGATTCACACCTTAGGCCTGTGTGATGGCGTGTTTTCTCCTCGACTCCCCTCCCACTCACCCCTCGCAAAGGTAAGTAGTTCTGTCGTAATTCTGCTTTCCGTAAATACGGAGTCTGTGGTCCTGACTTGAATCTTCACCGTGCCTGTCCGGAGGTGGTGGGTGAGCCGGGGCTGGGAGAGGGGAATGTCTGGAGGCTTGGGCTGCAGGTAGAAATGAGCAGCCACAAAACATTGACCAATGCGCAAAAAAAAAAACAAACAAAAAAAGCAGCTAAAAAGCTCTGCTGCCTTTTTTATTTCTGCTAATTCGTGTTATATGCACAGTGTGGCTCAGGGGAAGGTGACTTAAGGTATGTTTCCTCTCCAAATCCAGCTCTGAAGCAAATATAATTTAAAATCTCTAAAGAGGTTGGCTGTACTACACTGCTGTGGCTCTTTCTATTAGGACAGTAAAGTCTAAAGTAGGAACAATGTCTTCTGGATTTAATATTGCTTGGGTGTGGGTGTCTTGCATTATATCCAGGAAATGCTGGCACGGTTAGCTGTCGTGTCACTTGTTCTTCTGATGCTGATCTCTGCCTAGTGCTCTGTGTCTTGTCCAAAACTGGACATCTGGATGGTATGGATGTATGTGGATTCTTACTGATTTATTTTTTTTTTCCCCAAAAAAACGGTTTTTATTACGTGAATCTGTTGGCTTGAATTTTTAGGCTCTGGAACATGTCCTTCCTTGAGCTAAAAGTCAGGTTGGTAATGGCAGACTCATGCTCGTGTAGAAATGCATCAGAAAGTTGTGGTGTGTGCAATACAAACAAAGGTTATTCGTTGCTCCTCGGTCGTATTGTTTCTTCGGTGGCAGGACCGGGTCTGTGCTTTAGAGGAGAGGCGGCGCAGGTGGCAGCGTGCCGTTTTCTGTGCTTCAGGTTAAGGGCCGGGTTGAGCGCTGGAGCAGTCATCCATCCACCCTGGAACAGCCCTCACAGGCTGCTGTGAGATCCGCTGTCCTCGAGCTCTCGCTGCATCGCCGTGGAGCCCAGGAGAGCTGTAGCGCGCTCCGCTCGGGCTGCCAATCTTGCTGCTTCTTTGGCTCCTCTGCTGGGGACGTTTTCCTCTGGAGCTGCTGCACGGCTTTCGCTGGACTGGAGCAGCAGAAAGAAGCCCCAACAGGGACCGGGTCATGACTTGAAAGGAACTTTAAGTAGTTGATCTCAGCTGAGCGCAAGCTCCGTGCAGCATCCTCGAGTGGGATGCGGGTGGTATTGGTCTCCCTAGCTCTTGCTGCGCTTGCCAGATGCTGCAGGCTTCTCTCTGAACCCAGCGGTCCGGATGGCTTCTGTCTTCACATCGCTCTGAACCATCTTTGTCCCAGGCTGGCGTGGGGTGCCGCTGTGCGGTGCCGCTGCGCAGTGCGGCTCAGCCTCACCAGGGGGAGCGCAGGATGCTTCCCCCGCTGCTCCACGCTGCCGGCCGGCTTCTGGCCGCTCAGAAATTTCGAATAAAAAAAGCCGTAATAACGATCAGCAGCTATATATGCTGAAAACCTGCGGTCCTCCTTCTCTTCACGGGTATTCACGTCGTTAAATCTTACAAAAACTGTGAGGTCTGAACATCCTGAATCCTGCTAACTCCATCCATACGGATTGCCAGTCCAGCCTGCCGGTCAAGGGAGGCTGCTGGCAGCTGGAACGAGGAAAGACAGCCCTTGGGCTTAAAGATGGAGAATTGAAGCGAGGGTGTTGCAGTAAGAAGTCACCGTCTCTCCTCAGAAATAGGATTTTTTTGTGTGTGTCGCCCGAAAGGTATGCTAAGGGTACGGGTGATTCAGTAAGGAGGGCTCCAATCCCAGTGGAGATGAGACTAGCTCTCGTCATAAAATCAGCTGGATTTTAGCTGAACGTTAGGGACAAAGAGATAATGTTTGGGGCTGCTTTTTTTTTAATCTGTTTTACGGAAACATCTCAGTCTGAGACATTTTAAGCTGAGATTTCTGTAGTGCTGCTGCTTCTGGTACACCCTGGGAAAGCGTGCACCGACATCTGTGCAGTGTGCCGCCTTTGAAATGTATCGGGTAGATAAAATAAGCTCAAAGTGTTTAAAAAAAAAAAAAAAAAATTCTTCCCACGTGCGTTACCACTAGGGTTTCCCTGTGTGCGGAGCCCGGCATGTTAATCGGGGAAGCAGGAGTTCGCCGTTGGCTGCTTTGTGTGCAGCAGCCATTCTGCGAAACGGAGCTGCATGGAACGTCTCTCCCCCCCGCCAGGAATCGGATACTCTTCGGATTTGCGTCCCTCCCCTGAAGTGTGGGGCCTGGGTCAGGTTGCTGCAGCCTGTTTCGGTAGCGTATAGCCTGGTCGCTGGTTCCTGCTCTCAAAATCAGAAAGACGGTCTGGAGGTCTCACACCTCTCGTGCTTGCACACGCTCTCTCCATTTCAGCTACATCGAGAGTTTTCTGTGCACATATTATAAGCAGGTAGAAAATGGTGAGTGCTACTGCCTTTAGCAAAAATCCCAAATTTCAGTTTTGGGGAGGGAAGGAGAGAAATGGAACGTCATTGTTCTTCTTGCTTACTGTTCTCTTTTTAACTGAAAGCCCAACATTTAAAAGCTGGGCTGTTGGGTTTTTTTTTCCTCCATCCCCTACCCCAAAATCATCTGGTATAGTTAAAAATGCTTTCTGCCGAGGTGAGAGAATCGGGAAGTGAAGCCAGCAAGAAGCAGGAAGCAAAACCGAGGAGTCTGCTTTCATTTTCTAAGGCAGCCGAAGGAAGGAAGGGGCCACAACCCGAGCAGCATCACGAGACCCTTGCCGCAGAGCAGCGACCGCTTGGTTTCTGCTTTGTGATGACGAACGCGGCAGGGCGGCTCGGGAAGCGGCTTTCGTCGTGGTGTGAATGTGTCGCCTGTGTGTTTGGTGTGAGGAGTCGTCGGCAGCACCTGCGTGATGGGGACGGTTAAAGCACTTGGTGAGGCTCAGACTCACTTGGGAGCCTTGCCAGGGTCCCCGCTGTGCGGGCAGTGGAAATCCCCAGGCGGTCCCCACTGACAGACCTGCCCTTTAACAAGCTCTTAACTAAAAAGGAGAAATAACTTGTCCAACGGGAGGGACGTCAGGCTCCTGGGGTCATCCAACACATCTCTTCCCCGAGATGAGGTGTGGTGGCTGCAGCCGGCTTTGCCAGCGCGGGAGAGCTGCGGCGATGCTGCCCGACCCAGAGCCCCCGAAGGACCTGTACTGGGGGAGGAGTACCACGGTGGCCTGGGTTAAGAACACATCTCTCTATGTACCGTCTGCTCCTCCTGGGACTCCTGTGCACTACTACCCATACCCATCTTTTTCCCTCTTCAATCCTTGGCTTCTGTTTTCATGGCTGTGTCTGGATCCTCCCAGGCAGGATGTGCTTGGCGGGAGCTGATGTTGTCAGTCAGGGATGGAAAAGGGGCTCTTGCTCTTGATACCAAAGGCTGTTGCTCTGCCGTGTGGGCTCTGAAAAGCCTCATTCCTGGAGCATTTGAAAGATGTGGTGTTCCTGAATGCTTACTCTTTCAAGCTAGTCTTACAAACCGTGTGTGGAGGAAGGAGGTAAATAATAATTAAAAACAGACCCACCTGCTTTCCCTGGTGTCGCTGCGTTAGGCTCGCCGGCCGGGCAGGTCTTGTTGGGCTCCTTAATTTGTATGGACTGTGCTGTCCAAACATCACAGCTCAGCAGATGGGCTGGATCCAAACCGGACCTCGGATGGTACCCGTCAGCCCAGCCCCGATGCCCGTCCTGCCCGTTGCGGAGTGAGCCGAGCCAGCGGCTGCTTGCGGAGGCAGGACACGGCCGTTAGGGATACGGAGGGGGAAGCGAGTAAGCCACAAAGCGTATGCAGGGCAGAGGGGTGGATCTAATCCACGGGAGGGCGAATTCCCTTTGAGGGTGGTCTGGGCTCCGTGTGGAAGCTGCCGTGCGGTTACTGCTGGGGTGTGTAGCTCACGGGGGAGTAATGCTGGCGTGCACTTTGAAATCCTGGGTTTGGTCCCCAAAGGACCAGTCTGCCTCAGGCAGAACGTTACACACACGTATCCAGGAATCCTTTCTTGATCCTGCCTGGGCAGAGGCTCTTCGCGCAGTAACTGGGCAGTGAGAGGCAGGGCTGACTGGTTCCCCCCCTCCCCGGACCCCTGGGAACACAGGACAAGACAGGGAAGGCTCGGAAACCTTGTATTACAAAAATAAAAGAGCGCATGGCGCAGTGTCACGCGTGAAGCTGCCGTGCCAGGCTCCAGCGCAGAACGTACCAATCAAAGGCAAATATAAAAAAGACAGACACTGTTAAACAGTCGCGGGGCAGCATCCTTAAGGCTGAACAATCCCAGCTGAACTGAGCTGATGTAAACCGAGGACCCTCCTTATTCGGAGCCCCAGCAAGGCGGGGTTGGTGTGGCAGGAGCTGGGAGCTCTGCTGTGACTGACGGGCTAGGTAAAGCCCCCAGGTCATCTCCTTTTCCATGGTGGCAGGCCTGAAACGTGTGGACAGGGCTGGGGTTCCCATGGGGGCAAGCGCTTCTGGTCTGATCTCATCAGGGAGAGGGGTCTGCGGAGGGAGAGCTTCAGGTCCGGGGGCTCTACCCCGGTCTCCTCTGCCGCGGCCCCTCTAAGCATCCTCCAAAGAGGGCTGGGCTGCCTCCCTTCCCTTCCCGCCCGCAGCCCCTTGGGTTCCCTTTGCTTTACATCAGCTCAGTTAGCCCCCGGCTCAGCACTGCTCCGTGCCGTCGCTGCTGGGCTCCAGGGAAGGGTGGGCTGGCCCCGCTCACGCCGACTTGGTCCCGCTCTCCACCTCCTTATGCACCCACAGCTCCTTGTGCTGCTTGCGCCCGAAGCCCTCGTCGTAGTTGCCTTTACTCTTGAAGAGCTGCTGGAAGTGGGGCTTGCAGTAGAATTCCCCGTGGAGCGCCGCATAGCTGCCCAGGCTGGGGGAGGAGGAGGGCAGGGTTAGCTGGGGGACCCAGCTGCGGGACTGGGGGGAGCGCGTGAGGCTCGGGGGCACCGAGACAGGGGAGGAAAGAGGAGAGAGCGTGCAGGAGGGGACCCTTAGAAAGGGCCAACTGCTCCCTCCAGCCAGCTCAGGATGTTAGGGGCTGCCCTAAAGGTCTGTAAAGAAGGGGGGGTCCCGCAGGGCAGCTCAGCCGTGGCTCTGTGTCATCTAGGAGGACGCTCTGGCTCAGCTCCGTGTTACCTTGGGGCTGCTCTCGAGGGGAGAAAACTCTTCTTCCATACCGGGTGGGATTTAGCTGAGACTTGGGACCAGGTGGGCAAATAAGCCCTTTTCTTGCTGCGATGAGTGGGCTGGGGGTCTCTAGCTACCCGACAAGAGGGGGGGCTGCGATGGGGGGGTGGGTGACAGCCATCCAGCTGGGTGACAGCCATCCAGCTGGCCGTCAGTGGCCTCCCGGCCCGGCTCACCTGAGCTTGGTGTGGCAGTGCTTGCAGCAGAAGCAGGCGTTGTGGAAGACGAACTTATCCGCCACCAGCCGCTCCATGGGATAGACGGTTTTCTGGCAGGCAGTGCATATCTCCTTCACTTGCGCCTTCAGGCTGAAGGACTGGGCAAGGGGAGACCAAAGGGAAAGAGGGTGAGGGAAAGGGTTTGGGAGATCCTGTGCCTGGCTCCCACCACAGCCCTCTTCCCTCACATCCATGCTGCCATTTGCTGGAGCATTGGTTGGCGTGAAGCCGCCCCATCTCCCCTCGCCCTCCCTGTACCGCTCCGCTGATGCTGGCCCTCGCTCCCGGTCCTTCCCCCCTCGCTGTGCATCAGTGGGATGTGGCAAAGTCACAGGTACCTTGGAGCGCTGCACCGTGCTGCCTCCTGAGTTGTTCTTTGCCTCCTGAGGAGGGAAGGAGAAGAGAAATGAAAATGAGAGGCTGGACTGACAAGCCTGGCGCCGAGCTGGGGTTAAGGAGGAGCAGCAGAGGATGGGTACAGGCAGCTGAGCCGCAGGACCTTGGGACATGCCAGCAGGACCTTGGGACATGCCAGCAGCCCCTGCTGCACCGTCTCTGAACTCACTTGCCCGGAGGCCATGACCTCTGTCAGGTCCTCGTGCATGAGTTCCTTCTTGCGCTGTGGTGCTTTTCCCAAAGAGAGGAGAAGGAAGAGAGGAAAATAGAAAAAGAGGAAAAACCATTTACATATTGCAGAGAGGGAAGTAGGCACCAGGAGGCTGTGGGATGTGTCCGGGGCCGTGGGGGCAGAGCAGCCAGCGCGCCTCCAGCAGGATGACATGACAGGACAGCAGCACGTCATGGCTTCGTTTCTGCCGTGGCCCAAGGTATAGCTGACCTCTTTTGTGGTGGCAGCACCCCAAGCACAGACCCAGGAGATGGCACAGCACAGGCATCGCAGAGCATGACCATAGGGTGACAGCCCTCCCTTGCTCCCAGCCACCACCGAGGAGCGTCTCTCGCCGTCTGCAGGCGTGGATTGCTGTCCTTGGCTACCCGGTGCAACTGCTGCGCGTGTCTCGGACCACGGAGGGCTGGCAGCAGCCTCTCAGGGATAACTGCAGCAAAGCAGAGGAGCCCCACTTCCACCTCCCTGGGGCATCAGTTTGCCCTGGGGTGGGCAGAGAGGGGGAAAGGGCTTTGCAGAGCTGCTGCAGCCCCTGGGAAAACTCCCGCTGGGACCTGCACTGGCACATGGTCACCTGTGGGCTTACGCGTCTACTAACAGCGGCTCCGCTTTGGTGCGAGATGCTGCTCTTGCTCCTTCTAGCCAACATTTACCCCACAGGGCTGGAGAGTCATAATTAACCCTTCTCTTGCTGGAGGCACACGGGGCTCTCGCAATGCCGCCACTGTGGGTCTTTGCCTGCAGTCGGGGTGGTGACTGCCAGTTCCCCCAGGGCATAACTGGGGTGTCCCTCGCTCTCACGGAGCACATTGTGCTGGGTCCCCCTCGGGCGATGTTTTGTTTCTGAGTTCCTGCGCTCGCCCCGTTATCACCC
>RSEF01000027.1:2048051-2137101 GCA_003993805.1 Himantopus leucocephalus
CGGCCCCCTCACTCCCGGCCGGGCCCAGGCGGAGGGGGGGGGGGGCGCCGGTGCTGGGCCCTTCCCGTTGCCATGGCGACGCGCAGGCCGCGGCCCCCGCCGGGCCTGGAGCAGGCGGGGGGTGGGGGGAAGCGGGGACGGGGGGGCCGCGGCCCTCGGCCCTCCCTGCACCCCCCCGGGCCGGGGCGGCCAGAGGGGCCGGCCCGGGGGGCGGAGGGGAGCGGGAGCGGCCCGGGGCTGCCCCGAGGGGCTCCAGCGGCCCGGCAACCCCCGCCCCGCGCCCTCCCCGCCGGCAGGGGGCGCCCTCCCGCGGGGGCGCCGCTCTCCCCGCGGCCGCTCCCGCCCCTCCGCTGGGGGCGCCCAGTCCTCCCCGCCGGCAGGGGGCGCCGCGCAGCGCGGGGTCCGGCTCGAGTGCCGCTCCGGCCGCCGGCGCCAGTGGTCGTCGGCGCAAGATGGCGGAGGAGGGTTCGGTTTGCAGCTTCGTTTTCAAGAAGCGGGGCTTGGCGGCGGGCAGGGGTCGGCGCAAGCGGCCCAGCAGCGACCAGGAGCAGGGTGAGGGCTGGCGGAGGGCTCCGGGGGGGCGCTGGGAGCCGGGCCGTTACGGTACCCTGGGGAGGCGAGGGAGGGCCTGGTGCCACCGCGGAGCGCTGCCCCCGCGCGGAGGGGCGTCGCAGCCCTCCCCAGCCGTACCCATGTCCGTGTGGTGGAGGGGGTGAAGGGCTCACGTCCGGCCGTGCCACCGCCCTCGGGGGTCCCGCCGGCCTCTCGCACGTTCCCGTGGGCGTCCCCGGCCCGCAGAGGGGGGAGGCTGCCAGCAGAGCCTGCGCTTGGGCCGAGGTCGTGCCCCCGGGCGCACCCTTACCCCTGGGCTCTACCCCTCAGAGAGCAGCGGTGAGGAGGGCAGCACGGTGGTGCGGAAGGAGCGGCGGCGGGAGACCCCCAACCCCATGATCCAGAAGGTAAGGGAGCTCGCGGGAGGGCACTGCTCTGCCCGAGGCGCATCTGCGGCGGCCTGCCGGGCTCGAGCGAGGCACAGTGTTGGAGCTTTCCATCCTTCATGGCTGCTGTCTTCTTGCCCCTCAGACCAGGAGATGCACAAAGGAGAGGCCCGCGTACGCGCTGAGCAGCAGTGACGATGAGGATCCGTCAAAGGAGATTGGAGTCACTTACAAATCGACAAGGTCGGCGGTAAGGACTGGGCAAGAATGTGGTTGTGGGGTGTGAGGTCAGGTGGGGCTGGCAGATCCCACACTTGATAGAGAGAATTTGCCTCTGTGGATGTGGGATCAGCTATTCCTTTTTTTTTTGGATCTATAGATGCACCTCCCTGTCCTTTCCCTTTTAATAGGCAAGCACCTTGTGCTAGGTTTATTCCTCTAATACACCCTGCACCCTCAGGAGGCCATCTAAGGCCTTTCCCTGTTAGAGGTGGGAATTAAAATCCCAAGATGTCACTGGACTTGCCCAACATCGCACAGAATTTTCAGGAGAGGGAGCACTTGAATCAGGTTTGCCCTACTGTTGGGTTCGTGTTTTCAGCTTTAGACCATCTTCCTCCACAAAGAATCCAAGGTGGCTTATAAGGTGCTCTTGTCTTTATCCTTGTGACTAATGATGGGGTAAGAGCTACAGAAGGAGGTCATTGTTTTCTTGGGATTGATGGGTGAGGTGTCCTGGGTGTCCTGTTAACGTCTGGAGTGGAGAGAAATCAGCTGTGAAGGTTTGGGCACAGCTCAAATTGCTCTTCCCACTAGATTGCTCTCTTAACTTCCCTCTTGATCCAGTGCAGTTTTGCCCATTAGTATGAGCACAGGCAGGATATAAGTAGGATTAAAAGCAAGTATGAACACATCTTCATCTTTGGTCCTATTTCCTTATTGTCTGTGCCTCTGTAAAAAATGGGAATACTGCCTAACTGTCCCCAGTCAAAGCTGCAGGGTCAGACCAAGGTCTCCTTGTCTCATCGGAGATCAATATCAATATAACTTTGTGCTGTAATTATTCACTGCTTTGGCTGCTGCTGAGGAGGGCAGCATGTTGTTAGCCCTCATTGCTGTAGGACAATGGGAAGGGAACAGGAGGAGATGACAGCTTTGGGGCTCCAGAAACTTTTGGCACCTAAGTTGCATTTGGTTTTAATCAAGGCTGGCTGTAATTATTCTTTGGTTTCTGTGCAGCTGTTCCTGAAGATCTGATAAAAACTAGGAATAGGTGTCTGCTCAGTCCATTAAAGAGGAATCTAAACCAGATCACTGCATTAAAAGTGAATGTAAGCCACCCACAGCTAGGTTAAAAGTTCAGACATAACATCCTGCATGTAGGCGGGATGGTCTCATGATTGAAGTGTTGGACATGGGAGACCTGAGTTCAGCTTCTAGCTAAGCCGAGGTTGAGCGTGAAGGAGTAGAGTAAGGACAAGTGTTTCTTGCAAGCGCTAGGCTTGATCCGGCCCATGGGCGATTCTCCCTGGCAGGTGCTAAGGGATGGTTAGAAACTGGTGGAAGGTAAAGCAGACCATGTCCAGTACTCGCTCTGTGACTGACCCTCCAGGTAGCCAAGGAGCTCTCTGTCTTTTACAGGTTTTCTCTTTGCTGTTGTCACAAGTTGTTCTTGCTTTTCAGAAACCTGTTGGCCCAGAAGACATGGGAGCCACAGCAGTGTACGAACTGGACACGGAGAAGGAGAAAGATGCCCAGGCCATCTTTGAGCGCAGCCAGAAAATCCAGGAGGTGAGTCAGCCATGCTCTGTAAGAGTCGGTGCTCTGCAACAGGAGAACATGTGCTTTACTCATCCCCTTCTGCACACCAAGAAGAGTTTGAGTCTCTTCCTCCCTGGAAATTTGGGAAGCCACAAGTGTAACTCTTGTAAATAGGGGAACTTTCTGGCTTTATTGGCATCTTGGAATTTAAGGAAG
Organism: Himantopus leucocephalus; assembly: GCA_003993805.1. Classification (NCBI taxonomy): domain Eukaryota; kingdom Metazoa; phylum Chordata; class Aves; order Charadriiformes; family Recurvirostridae; genus Himantopus; species Himantopus leucocephalus. The sequence continues at coordinate 2,050,967 of RSEF01000027.1, forward strand.
GGCAGGGGTGGGAAGGGGGACTGGTGTCAGACAGGTGAACGCTAATCTATGTCATGAAGCTTTACCGATCCTTAAGTGATTACCTTTCTTTTTGCTTTCCTAGGAGCTGAGAGGAAAGGAAGATGATAAAATCTACCGTGGCATTAACAACTACCAGAAGTATGTGAAGCCCAAGGACACGTCGATGGGAAATGCCTCTTCGGGAATGGTCAGGTAGGTTGGGATGAGCCTCGGAGGACTGGGACCACAGAGGAGCTCAGGCACCATCCCTAAAGGCACCAGTTTGGGGCTTGAACTTTGCTGTTACTACCAGCTTCTTTCTGTCTAACGAGTCCGGTGTCTGGTTCTGACCAGGCCCCCAGGGGCCTTCTCCACTGCAGCTGCGCAGCCGGGCTGAGCCTTCTCCCACCCTTTCAGAAAAGGACCCATCCGTGCTCCGGAACACTTGCGGGCCACGGTGCGGTGGGACTACCAGCCTGACATCTGCAAGGACTACAAAGAAACTGGGTTCTGCGGCTTTGGAGGTGAGTGGATCTTGCCTGCAGCTGAACACATGCTGCACCAGATCTGCCAAGAGATCCAGTCTAGGTTGTGATCCTGTGTTTGTGGCGCTAAGGTGTGCACTTACTGATTCAGAGGCACTTGTTTGCAGAGCTGGTGTGTGATGCTGATGCAGAGCTGTTTCATGTAGCGTTCTTGTCACTTGTGTTGGCCCTTCTAAAAGCTGATGGCCTCTAATCAGTGGTTCTAAGAGTGCTGGGAGGGACCCCTGGGATGTTCCAGTGACCCACATTCCCACAGGTATTTTGGCCGCTGAGGCCACGTGAGGGATGGGATTTCCTGTTCCTTATCCCAATTCCCATGTGTGTAAATGCTGGAACTGTCGCTGTGGCACACAGAGCACAATCCTGGTGGCCTTTCGACCCTGAGAAGGGTCCTGCGGCTACTCCGGGAGCTTGGCGCTGCTCTGGAGTGCAGGCGGGTGGGGAAGCAATCAGGTTTCACCTTCTGCTGGGCAGAGCTCAGGCTGCCCCTGAATGAGGTGTCCGGTTAACAGCTCGGCTGTGCGGGGTAGAGTGTTAATTCTTTTTTCTTTATGCTGCTCAGACAGCTGCAAATTCCTCCACGACCGCTCGGACTACAAACACGGCTGGCAGATCGAACGGGAATTGGATGAAGGCCGGTACGGAGTCAATGGTACGGCACCACCCCTCTGCTCTCCCTCTCCCTAAGCTAGTGGTGGATGAGGCCACCAGGTCCTGCCTCTTACCATGCCCTAAAGTGAACGTGACTTAGGGATACTGGATCACTAAGAAGGAAATGGATCCTTTGCTGTCCCAAACTGCATGGGCCATGGGTTGAAGTAATATTAGACAGAAAGGACTCCATTCCAAAGCTGTGGAACTCCCTGCTGCAGGATAACCTCAGGGGCAGTAACCACTGACAGTGCTGAGCAAATCTGCTGCTTTCAGATAATCACTGACTGCCACCAGAGAGAATCATTTCCTCTGGCTCTCTGTAAAAGGATAGCACCGCTGTTGTATGGGTCCCAGCAGTGAGCTGTGTGGAGCTGGGGAGATGTGACCATCTCCTGCCCCACAGATGCCCAGGCGGTGGGATGCTTTCATGCTATGTCCCATCATTATTTCTCGCTCACAGTGTCCGTAGCTGTGGCCTAAGGCTCCTGAGTGTTGCTCATGAACCGCTGTGCAGCCAGGGGGAAGAGGGTGTTCTCTGTTCAGTTGGAGCCAGAGAGTTTGGTGGCAGGTGGTTTGGAAGAAAATCTGAAAAATAGGAGGGGGCTGGAGGATATGTCTCTTTATAGCAGCCAGTGGGCGAGGTAGAAAAGAATTTGTTCTTGTGAGATGAGCAACAAGCACACTGGCTCATTAGACCTAATTATATCTCAGTCCCACATGTGTTAGTGACATCAGCAACACCCAGATGCCAGAGCTCTATTGTTTCCAGCAGAGATTCAATCCCACCTGCTGTACTCTCTCCATATTTAATATTTCACGCCCCACGCATGGGCTGGTCTGGCTGCCTCTGCTCTTGCTCCAGTCTGGTTAACTTTCTCTTGTGCAGATGAGGAAAACTATGAGGTGAGCAGCGATGAGGAGGATATGCCTTTCAAATGCTTCATCTGCAGAAGTTCCTTCAAGAACCCCGTGGTCACCAAGTGAGTGGTTGTTTTGGCATGGGGAGCCAAGTGTCTGCTGTCGATCGAGTCCACTAGTCCTTCTGTGTCAAGCCGTATACAAACACTGCCCACAGGCTGGTGGGTGGAACCTGCTTGTTGTCTCCCTTGGCTTTCTGGTGGGTGGGGAAATCCTCTCTCTGATAATCAGGGAGTCTCATAACTGCATCTGGAACATCTCCTTGGAAGGCAGCTCAAGCCTTTGTTGGCCAAGTGACTTTTAGATTTCCAGAGATGGTGCCTAATTACATCAGCTTTCCCCTTAACCTTGAGATCTTGTTTCCTTGCGTTCATTCCTCCTGGACGCCGAATGGCACGCTGCATTGCGTGAGCAGAGAAACTTGGCTTCTTGGGGAAGCCCAGAGCTTCCCAAGGATGAGGAGCAGGCTGGGGATAGCACAGACATTGTGTGCTGCCAGCCCTCTCCCTCACTGCTGGCTGTCGTGCTGGGTACCTGATGTCTGGAAGAGCTCACTGGTGGCTCTGTGCCATCACTCCACATCAGCGAAGCAGTGCTGAAACACCTTTCATTGGGGACAACCATGCAGAGGAAGTTCTGCATGCAGCTCACTTTTGCATCCCCCAGGGACCAGCAGTCAGTAATTTCTAACTCCTGGACACAGTGGTTGTATGTGGTGACTTGCAGTGGCATCTGTGTCTCCATACAGGTGTAGGCACTACTTCTGTGAGAGTTGTGCCCTCCAACACTATCGCAAATCCCAGCGCTGCTATGTCTGTGACAAGCAAACCAATGGAGTCTTCAACCCAGCAAAAGGTAACAGTCCCCCATGGGAAAGAGGGCTTTCAGTGGGAGCGTCTGGAGCAGGAAAGGCACCAGCTCCTGGGCTATCTTCTTGGTGTTTGGCTGGCCCTAAGCTGGAGCTCACAGCTTGTGGCTGGCGGCAGAGCTTCCTTTAGTGCCAGAAGACTAAAGAATGGCCTGGGTGGCTCCGTAGGTGCAAAAGGGAGGTCTGTGCTTGCCCAGATGGGGAACTCGGGGAGTGTGACTCCTGGTGTGGGTAGCAGGGGGTTGTGCTGCAGGTGCAGAGGTAGCCGTTGGTCTGATGCGGTAGCCAGCAGGTCAGTAACGCACTGGTGGATTCTCCGACTGTAACATCTGGTGCCCTGGACTCAGCAAACAGTAGTAGCTCCTAGCTGAGCCTTTGTGCGGGCCAGCGTAGCTGCACTGCTTCTTGGGGAGAGGGGTGTTTACGGGACCTGGGCACCCGGCTTTGGTGTGGGATAGCCCCCGCCCCGGGGGTCTCACCCTGCCTATTCCTGTTTTTCAGAGCTCATGGCAAAATTGGAAAAACACAAAGCAGAGGAAGAAGAGGAGGAAGAGCAGCAGCATTCAGGCCATGGAGAGGAGCCGCAGTAGCAGGAGCACCCCGTTTTGTATCTAGCTGAATAAAGCTTTTGTAGGAGAAAAAAAAAGCTCACAGCAGTTGCCTTGGGGCCAGCAGCTGTACCCAGTGCTTGTGTAATCCAACCAGCAGCTACTAAAACGGTGTCCTGACTGTGCCAGACTCCCTCTGTGAAGGCATAAGACAACAGGTAAGGTCAGACTGAGCATGGCTGTCTACCACCGTGCTGCCAGCAGGACCCCAGCAGTTGCCTCCAAGTGCAGCAGGGCACTGGGGAAGGAGGTGTCGAAGGCTGTGTGTTCAGTTACTTCGCAACTTCTTTTTTTGACTAAGGTGCTGCTGTTTCACTCCTAACTTTGCGCCGGTCCTGCTTGCTTCAGGCTGCTGTGTAAGCATAAAACTATCTGGAAGTTAATTTAAGTGCATAATCTTTGAGCATGTAGCAAGCTGAAAGCTTGGAAAGGAATGAGAAATATTAGCTGGCGTTAAGTTCATCCTTCACCCTAAAAATGCTAACTCAGGGGAAAGCAGACTAGAGTGCTGCAGTTATTTGTGATTTATTACAGCTCAGTGTTTTCCCGCCTGTCTTTTCTGCCTCCCTCTTGGTTCCTTGGAGAATTCAAGAGAGGCTTAAAATGTCAGTGGGCAGCACCTCTGTTGAAACATTCCTCTTCTGTGGGGAAACCGATCTCCTTCAAAGCATCGCTAACTCAGTCCCAAAGGTTTTATGCTGAGTGGTACTATGCTTTTTCTTGCAACCCAGTCCCTGTCCAGGCTTGTGCAAGATAAATAAGGATTTTTGCAAGCTGCAGACTTCATAACAAGCTAGCAAATTAAGATCTACTTACTGTAATGAAATTAAATTGGGAGCCAAACCTGATCCTAGAGAGGAGGTAGAAGCCTGCCCTTACAAACACTTCTGCTCCGGGACAATGAGGGCATTCCACTGAAACTTTCAGAAAAGAGCAAGAACAGTTGGTTGCAGCTTCTCACTTTAGTTGAAAGAAATACGAAGGCAGTTGCAATTAACAGTGCTGCAAGCTGCTGGGTGAGCTGTACAACCGCAGCTGCCTTCATCTGGGTACGTTCTAATGCCACCCAGCTGGGGTGCAAGCAGCAGCTAATTAAGTAAGGAGTAAGCATGCACAGCCAGCCTGCGTCATCATTTGTGATCCACTCCATCACCTTACAGCAACAGCAGACTTAAAAAAAAAACTTCAGAAATATTTTATTTGTTTTGGCAAAAAACTAGAGTAACAAACTTTATCTGGGTTCAAGTACAGTTTTTAAACACAAGAAGGACCTGTTGCCAGCACCACTACTCCCATCAACCACACCTACAGGACTGGATTCTCAGTGCTTCATTAAAGAATAGAAAGACATCCAGCACGCACGGTCCTTGGAAGGGTCAAACGAAAAGCCTTAAATACACTTTCAAAAAACAAATACTGTGGACTGGGGGAGAGCTGCCACAGCAGCAGGGCAGAGTCACACAGCCATGAATCAAGGGGAGCCACGTGAGAAGCGAGCTTTTACCTGTCGTTCAGTCAGGGAAGGCAGAACAGCAACAGTAATGGAAGGTTTAAGATCAATTCTGTACATGATGTTCAAAGAGGAATCGTGAGCAAGAGGATTTAGCATGAAAATCAAGTTATTTTTCCTCTGTGCCAGGGTAAGTCACTGAGAACAAGCTGGTATGAGTGTTAGGTGCTGTGAAACCAGCCCAGGTAACAGCAGGCTCAACGAGATGTGCTGTGGGGATAAAAAAGCTGGTACATTGCACAGGTGTACACGCTCGCTTTGGTGACCAAAGCAGCCATGGGAGCAGAGGCTGGAATGCCCCATCCGACCTGGGGTTCAGAGCGCTCAGCATCAAGTGAGAGGAGTCTCTTCAAAAGGTCTCTCCAGAACTGAAGAATCCAGTGCTGCAGAGGAATGCCCGATGAAGCAAATGAGCCTGGAACAGAATCTGGTCATCTTTGATCTTCTGTCTTCCATCACAAAGCAGTGACTAAACTTAAGAACATAATCCCTTTTTTCCCCACCTGCTGAACTTACCCTGTAACAGTAATCAGACTAGCTCTAAGAGAATGCCCCAAACTAAGAGCTGTGCCTGCCTCCCCTTAACTCTAAGGCACCCTTAAAAGAGAAAGAACCAAAGAGGGTAGGGACATGCAGCCTTCAACTGTGATACAAGGAAGCCAGTGATTTTTAGAAACACTTAAATAGAGACTAAACAGACTCACTCAACCCGTTCAAGTGATCTACCAGCGCTCAGCTGCAAGAACTGGGGCTCTGGGCACTGCACCATCTGGAATACTCCGCAGTTCCTTGGGGTTGATCCATTTGTTTCCAGGCTACTTCCTAAGTAAAGAGGCAGTTGAAGTTCCTTCCCAAGGACCTGTAAACTCTTCTATGTGTAACATTCATCACCTTTTATGAACAGGACCAATAAATTACAATGTCCAGAAAGCTCCTCCAGAACCAGGTGTAGTCCCCATTTTTCTAGAATTCCCAGTCATCCACATCCAGCTGCTCCAGGTTTGACACCAGTCCAAAAATGCCACTGGGATCCTGGGGCCGTGTTCCTTCAAAATTGGTGATTGGGGTGACGGGGCGCAGAAGTTCAGGGAGTGCTTCAGAAGCACGGCGCTTGATCTGCACAGAAAGGAGAGAACTCGGCTGCTGAAATGCTTCCCCAGAGTTGCCTTATCTGTTAACGTATCTTATAGTTGTTTATCTGCAGATTAAATGAGCTCCTTACCTGCTTGAAAAAGGGATGATTAAGCAGAGTGCCTGCACTTGGCCTGTAGAAGGGAGTTAGAATAAAAAAAGCACGTAAGAAATTGCCTCAGTGTTTAAAGTCAGTGGTACTGGAAGATAGAAAAGACCGGGGTCCTTCCTGCCTCCCTCATACCTCAGCTACAGGGTATCTCCCTTTCCTAACCAGTAGCACTGTTTATTATATTCACATGATGTTTTATGCAAGCAGTTCAACCTCCTTCTGTGCAAGTTACCTACTTGCACACCCCAACATTTGGTCAAGGGAAAGCTTCTGAGCAGTGTGGCATGCTAGAGAAGTTTGTCATGGCTAAAGACAACGCTACAGAAGAAAACACAGTTCTTGATCACTCCCCTTCGTTATTCTCTGCTGGCTGAGCAGCAGACATTCGCAGTGACGGAAACTGGCTAAACATAGTCTTACAGGGATCAGAAAGTCAAGTTGTTCAGTTTATTTTTCTGACATGTAGCACCACTCTACCCCCCAAAGAATTCTTCAGACTGTCTTATAGAAAGTGTCTCAAAGTGTTAACACTGCTCTTGTTTTACACACTTGGAACTGCTCTTCTCAATGTATGGAGCACATCTTCACTCCACTACACTTTTGGAAAGAAAACTTGGAACAACCTCTGCTGGTTCTCACGGTTTAATCAGCCCTAGAATAGTGCAGGTCCATGAAGAGCAGCTTTCACCTGGATTTACCTGAAATCGGGGTTCCGCTGGAGGCACTGCTCTACGAAGTTATGGAAGTAGGTGGAGAAGGTCCGAAGATAAGGGTGCAGGGTTGGCTCTCCGTTGGCCGCTCTCACGTTGCTAATAGCCATGCTCTCGCCCATCCCATAGTTAGCACTTGAACGGGAGGTTTTCATAGTCAGCTCATCAGCAGGAATTGTGGTGGTGTCTAGCAGGCAGGGAACAGTTCCATTCAGCTTTTCCAAGAGCATCTGGAAAAGAAGGAGCAACATCACACGCACACAAAGACTAGACAGTTAAGATTTCTCAGTGGATTTCTAATGTCCTCAGAATTTGGACATGACCATTTTGACACCAAAGGCTCAATAGAGAAGCACTGCATTTCTATGGAAAAAGCATGAGAAGGGAATTCAGGTAGGCACGGCACCCTTCTGTTGTCACATCCCAGTGCAGCAAGGCACTTCCGTGTGCCAGGATGAAGGATGAGAAAGGAACAGCATTTAAACCTTACCTGAGTAGAAGGCATGTCTTTAAACGGTACGTGTCCGTTTGCCAGCTCACAGGCTGTTATCCCTACGCTGTAAATATCAGATTTTGCATCGTAACCCTGGAGATTCTAGATGAAAAGGAAAAGAAAAATTAGCCTTGTGGACTTCCATGTGATTGCACAGGCAATACCCATGATTCGATATGCAGAACAGCAAATCCAAACGATTAGAGCAGAAATAGTACAACCCACGTATAGGCTGGTTTATGGTGGTGGTGGGTTTTTTGTTAAAACACACAGTTTAGGGCAACATTTCTTTAATTTCTGAAATCAGCTAGCTAGTAGGGGTGGCATCCACCTTTGGGTAACTGGCATCTAATGTAACACTTTGCTAATGGGAGAATCTGTAGAGGTACCTACAAGAAAACTATTTAGCCAAATAGTGATTAGATCAGATTCTACCCACACGCCCTGCGCCTGCCCCAAATCTGTTTCCTCTAGCCTCCTCCCTTCCTTTTCCTTGCATTCGCACGCACCTTCCTCTGTAGGGAAAGAAAAGACAATGTTGTAACATGGACTTCTCAGCAATTGCCCCTTTTGACAGGAATACAGGTTTCCCCTTGCTAGGGGTCACTGGTTTTAAGGTAAAAAGAATAGGAAAAAAAAGGCTAGAGCTCATCACAAGAAAAAGCAACCCTGTGGCTTTTGTCATGTGTCCCCCTCACACACTCCCCAAACATGCCACAAGAACTCAGAAAATTATACAGAGATACTATATATCACTAAAAACTAGCATTTTTTTTTTTTAAACACACCTGCTGCAAGACTTCAGGACTGAGCCAAGGCAGGACTTTGATGCTGTATTTGGGAAAGTCATGAACAACTTTGAGTCGCTGCCCATGGTTGATCATACTTAGATTACTTCGCAGGCCAGAGAGGTACACCTTCCCGTCTACAGAGATCAGGATATGGCTGGCTTTAACGCTCCTGAAAAAAAAAAAAAAGTAAAAATAGTCAGGTTCGCTGGCCTCAAAGGAGTTTATGTTCCTTACAGCTTTCCCAGGAAGACTTAGTGCGGAAGGGCACTGCAAAGGATTTAAGGCAGGCATAGGTAAGCTGAATTTCTTTTACAGTACATACAATAAAAGTAGTAACCACCAATAACCTCAAACTTTTAGCATCTTAAATTTACTCTTGCAACAAGGGATGTATCAGAGAAGAGGATAAATAGGCTAAGGGGTGGAGACAGTGATTTAGAAAGAAATTAAGAGAAGTTGTAGTACTAAACAGAAATTCATCCTTAGTGAGCACCTCTGGAAAGGATCAAAGCCTCCTTTACTGGACAGCTCAATGTGCAGGACAATACTTGATCAGCCTCCTACCAGGAGGCCGAGACTCCTATTGACCATCCTCAATGCTGTGCAAAACCAGCTTCTACACACATTAACAGGACTCTATTCACCCACTTTGCAGATTTCCAACGAACGTTTCTGTGGCAAGGAGGAATGCAGGACTGAAGGTTTTGGACCCAGGACCTTCAACAAGAACAGGGCAAATAACCCCACTGCCACTGTCAGTCTCAGTTTGGAGACTACCAATAGTATCGAACAAGTCAGCCTGTCAACATGAGCTGCAGTTGCAATTTTAGATACACAGTGATCTTTGGGATAAGTTTGTTCCACAGTGACACTTCCACACAGTTTAGTAAGATCAATGATGTAATTTCCCGTGAGTATCAGACTGACTTGCTCTAACAGCAAAGTAATACAAAACTCAATTATGCGTTCCACATCTCTTGAACTATCCACTCTGCTCTAACGATGAGCAGTATTTCTGAGAACTTCTAACAGAAGGAAAATGGATCGCTGCTTTTTTTTTTTAAATACCTATGTACATAGCCCATATGGTGGATGTAGTCAAGTGCTTTCAATACACCTTGGAGGATATATGCAATAGCCAGTTCACTCATCCCATCCATAAAATGGGTACAGATTAAATCTTTTGCAGAACCTAAAAAGAAACAAAACAACTCTTAATGGGTCAGAAAAAAACCTCCATGGATACTTCACTACTTCAATTTCATTTCACATAATACGATGTTCAGACAAAGGTATTTGGTCTCCACCTACCATAGGCCATGAAAGATGTCACTACCCATAGCTCATTGTCAGCAATGAAAGTTGCTTTGTACGGCACGATGTTAGGGTGATTGAAGAGCTTAGAAACATGAAGTTCCCCCTAAAATAAAAAAGACATTTTGATTCAATTTTAGCAAATGCAGAAATATGAATAGAGTATGGATAAGCACTGCTCTTGCTGTCTGTCCTCTCCTAAACCTGCATTATGGTATTAGTGGATTCGTGTTACCTGCAAGAATGTGACCATTTCATTTGTGCAGGCCTCCAAGTTCACTCTTCTGACTGTGACATACTCTCCTGTGGGTTTATACCTGGCCAGGTTCACAACCATCAAGTCTTCAAAGCCTCTGCCTGAAAGAAAGGCATTAAAGCTTCAGCAATATTTCTGGAACAACACACTTCTGGAGAACTCCTCCAGTCCTTGACCCTTCAATAATCTTTACACTCACTTACTGAAACTATTTTTGGCCCTGTGAAAAAAGAGTAATCGCTCCATCAGATACCACCTTCCTTGGCACATATCCCACTGAGAGAAATCCTCCTAGCCAGTAATGTTATCCTGTCTTTCAAGTTGAGAACTGAGGTAGAAATAAAATGATTAGGCCACAGCCCCACCAAGGACAGGGACAAGTTCCAGGCTGCTGCTGCTGACTTTGTACTTCAACCTCAGTATCATTAACCCACCACATGCCTCATTCAGTTGAAAGCCTTTAGGATTGGCATCTCATTTTTTATTAAAGTGATTTTTAAGATCAAAGAGGACAGGCACCTAATGCAAAAAATAAGCAATCAATCAAGAAAAGGCCAACAGATCTGCAGAAGTTATTTTCTTTGCAAAGCAGGCTTCCAGTCCCCCAGCCCACTAGCAGCATTACCTATGATAGTGAGCAACTCGTAACAGCTGCTGTCTGGTAGGAAGTTGCTCATGGTGTCCCTTTTAGGGGAAGAAGCTATCGACTCGGAGCTCGCCTCATTTGCCTGGGGAAAAAAATAGTGAAGTCAGGTCAAAAGAAATAAAAGAACACACGCTGGAAAAGTCATCTGCTCCTTATATTATCACACACCTTAAAATAATAAGACAGTACTGAATATAGAAGAGATAATTTAATTGCTGTTAAAATAATTTTAAGTAGTTATGTATCAATTGAAATCCAGGAGATGCCTCATTTCAGAAGATCCAGACATCTGTGTTTCAAAACATGTAACCATGACAGGTAGGTTCCTAATTACTGCAAGCTAGAATTTCTTTAGGAATATTTGGATAATAAAGCCAATTACTGTTCCCCAGGACAGCTTAAGCACTGCTTTATAGTAACTACCTTTCTCCCCTTAATTACAGACTTCTGTGCTACCATCCTCTGGCCTGAGCAAAGGCGAAAGGAAATCTTGTCTATAGCACTTCTCTGCACTGGGGCAGTCAGCATTCCTGCCTGGTGCTGGGGCTTCTGGTTTTCAGCTGCTCGTCTGTGATAAGACCAGCACAGCTGAAGCTGCTTAGCTGCATGGTAGAAGTGATGAACCAACTTAGCTCAAGATGTGAAGATCAGACACACATGAAAAGAGAAGCTCCAAATGAAAGCAAAAACTTAACTGCAAAGCATTAGTGCTTACAGAAAAAAAAAAAAAAAAAAAAAAANAAGAAAAAGAGCCCACAGCACATGGGGAAACAGCACTCCCAAGCCTGTCAGCTTTTCTTCACTACATCTGACATAAAGCTATCTGCTTTATTTACATACACGTAAATCCTTCCAAGCAGGATTTTGCAGAAGACAAACTTCAATGTTCTTGCAAGTTCCATTATACCTGCAAACTCCCTCAAATTTGCAAAGTCACAAGGACAGCATCCTAATGGGGATCCAAATTTATTTGGTGTCTAAGACCAGATTTAGTTATCTCAAATTTCCAGCACATTAACTCCTCCTGACATTTGGAACTCCAGCTCATTTTTTCCACCTCATTCTTCATCAACTGCAAATGCCCTTTATCAGACCTTTTCTCATGGTACATGAAGCAGAAAAGGCTTGTGCATTTTCCTAGAGTGACAGCAAATACTCTCTTTTTCCATCACTAAAAGATGGAAACAACACGGTGACAGCTGAAAAACAAGGAACTTGCTATTCTACACTCAGTCCAGGGTAAATGTAGCGCAATGAGCACAGACATGAATTTGCCATCAATTACCTTTGGGTCCATAAGTATACTTTGGGAGTAAACTAACAGTCAGGCTTCCCAAGTTCCACCTTTTCCACTGACTTGGAACAGCACGCGTTTTACCTCTCTCTGCCTACCTTTAAATAGGTATATTTTTCAGTTAAGGGAAAAGGCAAAACTTAAGATTTGTGAAGAGTGCTATGATATAATTTCAGCTCAAACAACTCCAGCACAGCAACTCAGTCCTGTTTCAGGATAGCTAACCCCCGAGATCTCAGCAGTCCCAAATCCTTTATTCTAGTCACAACACTACACGGCGCTGTTCCTTGGCTGAGAACAAGCAGCAACTTTCCATTCACGATTTCAAACTTCTGTTAAAGATGCCTGTCAATTCTGATCTCAATTGTACCATTCATTCCTTCTTCCAGCAATTTCACACAGTCCTGTCAACAGCAAGATTGCCAGGAGAGACACACAGGCAGATGGAAACCTCTGAAGCAGAAAGGCACCACCAAGGAAATGAAAGCGGGAGGCTCTGATAAGCAGCGTTATGGAGCAATGACAGCTGGTGAAACACTGAGCAATATGTAAGTGGTTTGCTTTAATAAAGTCCACTGCAGATATAGCATAAGCCAACAAAACAGATGCAAAAAAAAATTAAATAAATTTAATCTTATTAATGGTGTAGGCTGTTTCAACAGTAATGCAAAAATACTGTAAATCCCCTTTTTAAGTCTTCCAGTACATCAGTGGTCTTCACTCACCTCTCTTCATGTTAGCAGTGACCAATAACTGAGAGTTAATGCAAAGGAGCTCTACCAGAAATCTACCAACATCATAAAAGAGGGGTTTGTTTAAAAGAAAAAAAAAAGTTAAACTGAAATGTCATTTATGAAATACTGCGAAAAAAGCTCCTCAGTGGTTTCACACAGGACAACTTTTGGTGTATGGTCAAAAGCAAAAGCAGCTGCAGAATGAAGTCCCATATGACTAGCTTTATGGCATGACATTCATTAAGAGCTAGCTTTCCAGCTTGTTGATCTGATTTTAATTTGAGACAGATTTAAGGAAATTAATCTTTGAAAGGCAACTACTATTATAAATGCCATAAGAAAATCAGTTATGTGATGCTAGCAAGGATCTGCATTTGCCAAATGACATTCATCTGAGTTAGGAAGAGGGAATGTCATTTTTGTTCTGCTGCCTTCCTCTCCACCTCCTCGCTCTCTCGCTTGCTTTCAGCATAAGCAACAATTTTCCTCCCATTCCTCTCTCCCAACTATTTACCTTCTTCTAGAGCCCTGCTGGAAAAAGTAAGCTTTTATTTAGATGTAAAAATCAAAATGAGAGTCAGCGATACCACTGCAAAAGTGTCCAAACCCCAAGTGAATACTGTAACAAAACCAAAACAGATGCTAATCTCAATTTGCTTCCAGTCCAGCATATGCGTAATGCTCAGCAATTTAAAAAAAGGTGTGAATTTACTTGACTTTATACAAAATACTCCATATACATCTCTTATTTTCAGCTTTGTTTGTGCCAGTAAATTACAGACACTGGCACAAAAATCAATTATAAGCAGCTTGAACTGTCACAGTTATAATCAAATCACACTTAATTCATGTTTGTAATTAGCTTCAACTAGAGCAGCACCTGCACACAGAAATGTTTCAATATGGTGTGGGCAGGTGGGAAATCATTTAGACAAATATATTCTGTCGTAAGTTGTGTTGAGCATTGTTCATTATGAACCAGACAGTGTGCAATCAGGGCCTGCAAAACAAAAAGCATCAAGGTGTAGTTTTCAACGGCCACATTTTGGCTGTACGTTTTTGAACAGACATTCTGTGTTTGCTAGGGATTTTAGTTTTTAAGAGGCTCTTTAAGCAGTCATGGAATGGGCTCTGCGGATGACCAGACAACAGGAGGTAAAGTCACTTCAAACTGAAAATTCCATGATGTTTGGTTTTAATGTTGGAACCTCTGTTGTGGCTGCTCGACATGGAAGAGAAAGGAAATCAGAATCCATGTGTTCAGAAGGGAACACTGGTTTTGAATGGCCAACGTAAAATTTTTTGGTCCTAGTTTTCAGAAGTCCCATAAACTAACCTCTTCCTTTTATTCTAAAAGAGAGTTACAAGAGATTAGCATCTCTGAATAATCAGATCTAAATCATCTCAAAAAAAAGACCCTTGGGAGGCTGGGGGGAAGGGGCACAACACCACAAATACAAATCCAAGAGATTAAGTTTTAAAGTTTTGACTTGTCACATATAGTTTGAAAATCACACACCAAAATCTCCACTCCAGGGTGAAACCTGTTTCCACACTCGTAGAGCTAAATACAGAGATGAAATATATAACTAAGATAAAAAGAAAAATCAAACTTCCACAAGGAATAATCTCCATGCAATGAACCACAGCACCACAGCCTGCAAAAGTCACTTACTTTTCTCCGAGAGTCACCCGGAGGCTGCTCTGGAGTAAAGAAATTAATTGTTCACCATGTTGTGTTCAACAGATACCCGTTAAAAATATAGTTGGAAAACTGACTAAATAACCCTGCATGATACTTTTTGATACCAAATATATACTAATTTTTTTTTAAACAAAGACATTTAATTTACACATAAGGTTGCAGCAATAAAAATAATCAAATTGTACTACAAGTACAGGAATTAAAGAGATTCAAATAGTTCATATATTTAACATAAATGTAAGGTGACAAATTTTTTTTATTATACCTCTAAACACATTCAAACATTACATATCTTCTTCACTTACATACAGAAGAAACTATCTAAAGATTATTTAAAGTAGTGAAAATTCTTCCACTCCACCTGGAAGCTCAAGATCTAGACATCTTTTCTATGCTCTGATTGCCTTCTATGTCACGATGAGGAATCCTGCATCCTAGTGGGCAATTTTGCTCATTATGCACAAGGCAGAACAGAAATCAATCAGCTCTCCTGCAGGCACACTGGGGAGCTATCATCGGAGTTTCAAAATCCATTTGTACTTGGAAAATTGTAATTAACCTTCCCAAACCCCAAATCTGTCTTTTGCATAGGAAAAAAAGCGGTCACACTAAGAAATACAGAATGCAGAGTGTGAAACAGTACTGCTATCAACATGAAATTGATTTCCAAATAACTTGCTAGATCTTGGACACTTCCATATTAACTTTATGTCGTCAGCCTGCTTGAATAACCAGATCTGGTGCTACAACCAGATTCACTCATCTCTTTTACTGTTAAGATACAGATTTACAACCAAATTATCAGACCTTGTGGCTAAAATAAAACATTTCTAACAAGGTCATGCAACGAGAGCAAAACTTACCTCCAAACAGTTCGAACTCTCTTAAGCCTTCGACAATGAACTTTTCAGACACCCACCGCTGAGAGAAAGAAAAAAATCCCCCAGATAATCAGTTATTCCATCTAGAGACAAGTTTCTTTTCCCCCTCCCCCATAAAAAACATAACAGAATCATAACACTTCAAGGACTCTACTGTGGTCTGAAACTGATTAGCTGCGACATCAGAGTTACGTCCTTCCTTTGGACAAGGATATTCTCTTCTTGTGCCACTAGGATGGCAGGCACCCAGCAGCCACACAGCTGCTATTGCTTTTCCTGACCAGCATGCACTTGCAATAAAGTTAACATAATTTTAGCTCATTCCAACAAGAGCCTTTATACATGCACATACAGCAAAAATAATAAGCATGCTACAACTCCTTTATGTAGGCAAATAAAAGGTGTTTGCTTGGGTGTAGTGGGTCTAAAAAAACCTTCAACTATTTATAATTAGGTGACATCTTACAGAACTTAAATATTCCGGCTACGTATCTATTATTAAAGCTCTTCCAGAATTCATGCTTAAAATTCAGAGCAAGCATTACGTTGTGCAGAGAAGTGTTTCTACCGCTCTATTCAACTCTGTGATTCAAAGAAAAGAAATACATAAACGCACACATAACACACCACAGAATATGCCATTTTAGGCGTGCAGAGTGTTGATCATAAAGTCAGCATTAAATAAACAACCACAAACACTCCCACACTAGAATTTGTCTACTTGGTAAAATAACTGAGAAAATAGCTTATGTTGTTTAGCGCAAGGGAAGCCGGTCCTAGAAAGCACCAATGAGTCTTCAGGTGATGACGACTCAAAAACTCATATATAACAATACCATTTTAGGGGCATTGAAAGTGGTTTTCTCGCATGAAACTTCCTCACTTAAAAACGCAGAATTAAGCAAAGCTGTTGTGTTTAGCTCTGCAAGGTAAGTTTAGGGAAAAAAAAACCCCAACCAAACAGAAACTGTCAGCGGTGCAACACAGGTGAGGCAGGAACTTTTTAAAGAAACATAGGAAATAATCAGCATTACCACACTTTTAATTGCGACGCTCATTACAAACGCCTTGCACCGCACACCAAGGAGATACAGGCGTGCAAGCAATACACAACTTCAACGTAGGTTGGGGTTTTTTTTTTAGCTGGCCCGTAGCTAGTTAAAGCAGTACTTTAATTCCCCTACTGGTACCACACCACGGCCACCCTGCCCTGTGATTAGCAGGTCAGTGGGAGGTGGCGGTAAGGTGCTCTCCAGGAGGCCGGCCCCGCCGCAGCTCCTCTGCACAAGCGCAAGGCAGGCTCTCCCGACGCGCCGCCGGCTGAGGGAAGCTGGAAGGTGTTCAACACTCACCCTAATCCGTTCGGGTTTACTTACAAGAAAAGACATGGAATCCGCGTTTGCGTTACCACACGCAGCTCGTGAAAGGACGGGCGACCTGCAGGCACAAACAGCGGGTCACCCCCCTCCCGCCCAGCCCCGGCGCCCAGCCCCGCACCGGGCAACGCTCACCCGGGGCCCGGCGGCCCCAGGCCGGGAGGGCCCTACCGGAGCGGGGCGGGCCGGTAAGCACCGCCCGGGGCAGCGACCCCCCGCCTCTCCCCCCCTCGGGCCCCCTCACCCGCTCCTCAGGCTGCGGCCGCCGCTTACCGGCAGGAGACGCTGCGCGTGTGACGCCAGCACGCCGCCACGTGACACGGCTCCGCTCGCAGGTCGCGGCGCGTGCGTGACGTCGGCTGGTAGGCTCCCGCGCGCAGGAACGGCGGGAAGGAGCCGCCGCCATGTTGGTTCCCTCAGGAAACGGCCGAGGCTTCGCCCCCGCCGCCCGCCCTGCCCTCGGCGCTGCTGCAGCGCCCGCGCGGCCCCGCGCCTCCATCTCCATCTCCACCCACCCCGGCCCGCGCAAGGAGAGAGAGAGAGGCCTTCCTCCGGCTCCGGGCCCTGTCCCACCAACCGCCGCCCTCACAGGGAGCAGGTCCCGGGTGGAAGGAATCGCGTCCACCAGCGCCGCAGCAGGGGTAACGCCAGCTACTGCGCGCTTAAAACCTGCACTGAAACCTACAGGCTTCGAGATTCTACTAGATGAAAGGAACACGGAGTCCAGCCAAGTAAAGTAGGCAGGCGGAGTGTTTAAATTATATTTTACTCTTCATTAGATTGTTCATTTGAATGTTCATATTACAAAATTAGCTGCCGTGACCCACAAACGTATGGGACTTCAGGAAAGCTGTCCACTTACTCAAAAGAGCACAAACTCGTATTTCCTTTCAAAGAACTTTGTGAAACAATAGCGCATTAATCTTTAAAGCTAAATAGTGCTAAATTTTCACATAATCTACATTAGATTTGGTTTTAAATAATTTTACCAACCATTATAAAATTAATGTATTTGCATGTATCAGGTTACAGACATTTGCGTTTAAATCAGTGTGAAGTATCCCATGCTGGAACAAGAAGTTTAAGCATTTGCTGTTTCAACAGCAGCTCATTCTTATTGCCTCAGAGTCAAGTTTGCACAAAGTACTGAACAAGAAAATGCAAGACACTGTTTCCCCACAAAACTGTTAAAAGTCTGTTACGAGCAACAATAAAATGCCTTCAAGACAAGAAGCATTTATAAAATGCAGAGCGCTCTCAGCGAAGTGCTTGCGCGGGGGTATTCACTTCATTCTCCCCATTTATATTCAAAAACCTGAAGTGATCATTTACCAGATGAGGAGGACACGTGTCCTCTGAGACATTTTTACTTGCTTGGGGAAATTGGCAATTGCAGATACTTCACTGAATCTAGCTTCTGGCTGAAGTGAACTAGGCAGCAGGTGCCGAGATCAGGAGAAAAGTTTTTGAGGCAAATTTGTACAGTTAAAAATAGTCAAGGAAAGCTAATTGAAGCTGCTAACTCACCATGCACTCACTCCTGAAGAAACACCATGCTGACATTACAGACTTCATGTTGTATTAAGCTTGCAGCATTCAAGACCACAAGTAGGAAACTCTTCATGTATTCCATTCCCTCGTGTCTACCGCATCTATATGTTTTACACATACGCCAATCACGCCCAGAGGTGACCTAATACTGTTTCAGTCCTTTGTTTGTAAAAAAAGAAAATAAAAATAACGTCTACTCTACTGGGCTTAAATCCCTGAAGAATCCATACTGTGTATGGAAGGCTCTAAGTTTTGTGCCTTTACAAGCCTGATGCAAATAATGCACACTAAATGTTTATTGTGCAGTTTTCATCCCCTTAGGTTTTTTCCCCCTTCCCTCCCAATTAGAAAAACCAAAGTTTAAAACCAAAGCATGAATATGTTACCAGCACACACGGACAGGTTTACAATCTTCTGTTTTTAAAGAACAAATGACAAAGAGCATTCAAGAATATTGCAAATTATTTTTAACAGACAAATAGCAAAAATTTATACCACCTGGAATAAAACTGCCGAGACAAAGCTCTCTACATACACCTGCATGTTGCTGTAATACTTAAATAAGTAACACCAATGCAAGGAACATTTCTCTTAATGGCTACTAGTGTTCAAAGAAGTGTAGGATTATGGAGTCAAGTAGGTCTTTGTACCCTGTGAATTAAAATTCTGCAGGTGGCACCGAGACGCTTTTCACAATGGAGTCACATCGCTTTCACTTTGATTTGCTTCATCTTCATCTGCTTCTTCTCAAGTTTCTTCTGCTCACGCCGCAAAGCAGCTTCCTGTAGGCAAGGACACAGAGATCTGAATGAACACCAGTGAGCTCTTCAAAGAGCACGCTGATCATTTCAGAAGAGCCAAACAAAAAAGACCTCCAGTACTTGGGTTCACATCTCTAACCACATGAGCTGGCTCCTCACTGGGAGCCTTCGCATGTTTCAGAAAGCAAATGCATGTACCCTGAAAGTTGTCTGCCTACCAGCAAATAAGTAATCAAAGTTGGCCATTGCTGGTATACCTACCAGCAGCCCAGGAGATATCGTAGGAGAAATCTGCCAGTAGTTTGTAACAATCTGAAAATCCATCTCACCTCCAGCCGACGCTGTTTTTCAGGATCCTCTTCGTTCATGATTCGCTCCTTCTCTGCCCGTTTTTTCTCTTCTCGACGGGACTGGGCAGCCTCCTGTCTTTGCACGTGAGTCAGTTTAAGGAAGTTCTCTTCCACACGAGCCCTGTTCTTATCAGCTTTTTGTTTACCCTTTTCACAGAGGAAAGCAAATGCAGTTAATACAGATTCCCCGTGAGCAGGATGCAGTATCTCTGGTAGTCACAGCAGAAATGTAAGACTCCCAATCTTAAGATTAAGGATCCGATGGTAATGGTTGCAATTTCATACAATATTCAGAACACAGAAAAACACCCTACTTACTTCTCTGTTCAAACGGAACTTCTTTGCTTTGTCAATACAGTAGATAACCATGCTCATCAGAGGCAGCAAAGATTCCATGTCCTTTGGGGAAGTGTTGCCTGAACCAGGCACTGAAATAAAGAGTTTCTTGTTAATTCAGAGAGGTTGGCAGGATTTTTCTACTTGCTATAATGTTCTTTCCTTATTGCTCACACCATTCATGAAAGAAAGATGTTCTTATCCTCCTCTTTAGGAAGGACACAACTAACTAAAAGAGGTGTTTAGCTTTGGAGATCACATTTAGATTCCTCACAGTGACAGGCACATTTCCTGAACACAATCCTTCTTAGTTTTATTAGTATGGAATACAAACATAAGGGTTGAATTCAGGCTCTGACAGTAACTTCCCTTGGAGCTAAGGCCTTGAATTTTGAAGAGAACTATGGGCCTTTTCTAGAATAGACTCCCAACAGGCTGTTTTTCTTCAAAAACAGGGTTAACCCAGTAACTCTGTGCAAGCTCAAACCACAAGGAGTGTGGCTTAAAAACAAGTGATCTTCCAATGGTGCCCTAATATAACCACTAGTAGGGATACAAGTGTGAACTAAGATCACTAATAGCAAGATTGAGTATCCTATTATCATGATGATATGCCGCTCAGTCCCCAGTGTTATTACTGCCTTCTGTTTCCCGGTTTATCAATCAATGATCCTGTTACATGCACATGAATGAAGTCATTCATCATATTGTCTTCCATAGATGGCAGAACTTCAGCACGTGACTTGCACAAATAAAGCACAACACTCCCCCAGATACAGATACACACATGTACACCAGTTCTCTTACCATTAAATGTAAACAAAAGTGTCTTTTTAGTTTCGGGCAGTTTTGTAAGCTGACCCTCCCTGGTAGGAAAGAAAAAAAGTGTCTGGAATGAGCAAAGAAAAATACAGGCATACAAAATACCTAACGTTGTTAGGGAAAACCTCATCAAGAACCAAGAGACACTTGCAAACTACTCGAATAAAATAAACAAGATTAAAAGGCTGGCTTCAACACAAATGTAAGTTTCAAACTTATTCAGATTCCCAAAGTGTTTTACTCAAAAGCATACAGTGAAAAGGCATTAATGTAAAAACATGCTAACAGCACCATCCAATCCGATTGCCAGAGGTCATCTGAGCTCTGGCATCTGAGCCCTAGGGCAGCCTGTATATATTTAATGACATTCAGTTTTACATACACTCTGTTTTTATACTACTACAGATCTTATATAAATACCAGTTAGAAAAAAAAAAATATATAAAGCATTCATGTCTTCACTGCCCCAAACCCCACAGTATTCTAATGTAAGAAAGTCAGACCTACATTTCACAGATGCTCCGAAGCCTAGCAATCACAGTACAAGGTACACACGCTGCTGACTTATAATTAAATCAAAGTATGTTCCTTTTTTTGAAGGACAGTTTCAAGTTTTGATATGGATCATTTATTTATATGCCTGTGAGCGTAATACACCCTTGCAAAAGCCTACATGGTAATTCAGATAAGATAAATCACCCACCACTGGCAATTCTGAAGCAGCAGCTAAAAGCACCTCAGGACTAGGAGGCTTAGAGAAACAGAAGAGATACTGCATCTGTGTATTTCTGAAGCACAGCTGAGAATCAACCTGAACAAAAGTACCCAAGCGATGGATTCAACAGCAGAATGTTTAGCCGTATCAGCTAGGGAAGGGCAAGCAGCCTTGATTGTTTGTTTTTTGGATTTTTTTGTGGTTTTATTTTGTTTTGGCTTTTTTACACTGCAGACTTTTCTTAAACCTCATTCTCAATGCATGCAAAGTGCATGTTAATGTGTTGAGTTCTCCCCTCCTGCAGTGTTATTTCTTGGCCCTTAAACTCTAACATGCTGTAAACCTTCAGTGGGATTACTCAGTCATTTTCTGTGCAGCTGTGTACACTGTCGCTGCCAGGTGTTATCTGAAATTTGTAGCTGCCCAAACTACAGTGTAACCAGCACACAAAAATAAATATTAAGGCAATACAGCACCTTGATCTTCTAAACTAATGCAGCACTTGGAAGCATTGGGAGTGTATTTATTCACCTGTTTCACCTTTGCTCCCCATTTCTCTTTGTGTGCATTCCAGCAGGCTTCACACTGCAAACAAGTTTGTCAGCCTCTATTTTGCTTAGTGTTACAATAGCTACTGGGAGGAGAGATCTAGCTTTATACGTACTCTTGCATAAGTTTTGGACCGGAGAACTGGTCCGAGAATTGGACGGACTCAATCTTGTCAGCATAGTGCGTGAGGAAATGTATCATCTAAAAGAGAAACTGGGGTTAGTTTTTCCCAACACCAATCCATCTGCAGCCTACCCATTCCATACGGGTTTGCCAAAGTGTCCACATATCACTCAGAAAATTGCTGTGCTCAGCTTGCCACAATGACACTGAAATTTAAACTGTCAATTTTTTTTACCTTTTGCTAGAAGGGGCCTCAATGCGTGGAATTAATGTGAACAACTCAGATATTAGATATATAACTCTCATTTGGAATTTTCCAATTCATTTGATAACATGTCAGCCTTGAGGACCTGCAGACACACCATCAACACCTTCCTTCGAACTGGCTGTTGAAGCTAACTTCCAGCCTTTGAAAGGCAGTTTTAAGCCTGCAGTTCATGTTAGGCTAACAGTTGCTATGTAAAAGGAATAAAGACGTGAGAATTACATCCTTCTTCCAGCCCTTAAGCTTCCTTAGGGTCTTGATTTCCCTAGATCTCACTAGGGCCATTTGACTCTCCTGTTGTGGTGTTTACAGGAGATAAAGACTGGAACTTTCTTACATAGGCTGTAAGTGCCAGGGTTACCAAGGAAGATTTGTACTAATTCATCCAAGATTACCTTAGCGTCCATCATTCCCTCTGTGACCTCCCCCATCTCCGACAAGATAGCCAGCGAATCTGGAAGCCCATATTTTGCACCAGACTTAGGTTTATCACTGCAGAACTCGCTCTTTTTCAAAGAGAACAAGGGGAAAAAAAGAAAAACAAACACAAGCTTGTAAGTATCTTATCAGACTGAACTGTTCTAGTACAGTGGGACCCCTAAAAGTACCTAATAAGATACAATAAAAATACACTATCTCAGTCACACAGTCTGGCTGAGGACATTTCAAGCACAAAGCAAAGCATGCAGTATCAACAGTCTTTAAGTTGGTATTTCCCTTCGAGAAGCAGTACTTTAAGAAAAAATATAAAACAATTGTAATATGTCCATTCTGAAATGCTCAAAGTGGATTAAGGCATTTTGCTTACATTGTTTGGTAACAGAACAAAACCAACTGGCATCCTACCAACCACACTTTAGGGCTGTTACTTGAGACAACTTATGAGAGATAAGATTTGCAAACCACTGCTTGTTATCAACCAGATTCTTTGCAAGCT
Organism: Himantopus leucocephalus; assembly: GCA_003993805.1. Classification (NCBI taxonomy): domain Eukaryota; kingdom Metazoa; phylum Chordata; class Aves; order Charadriiformes; family Recurvirostridae; genus Himantopus; species Himantopus leucocephalus. The sequence goes on from RSEF01000027.1 coordinate 2,073,922, forward strand.
TCAGGGCTTGAACGTACGGAAGGTTTTAATTTCCGATCACGTAAAAGCAGATGACTTAGACCCAAGCTTTCCACATCACGTATCACTAATTAAGTTTACTTTTCAATCCTTGAAAAAGTCATTTGTGCAAATTAAAGGAGGTGAAATGACACTTATGTCTATCCTGACAATATACTTCAGCCTCCTCCTAAATGAACTATACACTATTTCCATTAGATGAAAACATGTTTTCCCCACACACTAATTCTAACATGTCAGTCTCAAGTTTTCAGCTGTTCCCAATAAAATAAGCAATCTACAGATTAGAGGTTCTTATATCGTATTATTTATCATGTTAGTATTCCCAATGTGAACATACATACCAGGTCCTGCATCTCTTTCTGAAGTCGCACCAGCGCTTTTCTCGTTCCAACAGCAAATACATAGGTGTCCATATCTTCATCATTCATTGTTACTTTTATTTGCTGCGGGACAGGATGTTATTAGCACTTAACAGTTTTATACAATGTACTCTGCCTTCAAACTACTGGCCAAATGGAGACCTACATCTTCTGTGACTTCAATGTTTGCCTGACACTTTGATTCATAAGAAAAAAGACTAAGTGAGGCTATACACAGCTAAGACAAAGGTTGTTGATTTAAAGCTTCTCAGTGTGTCTTAAGGCAAGGTAGCTTTTTAATTATATTGAGTACTCAGTTCAGTATTCTGGTATAGTGCTACAGGGTAACGACAGTGACTAGAACAGTAGAGTTGTAAGACTCCTTTGCAGTGCAGATATCTATTGCTTATGAGCAACTGCCCACATCTAAATTAAATATTTTTAATAGATATAAGTAAATACAATTATAGATACACGGAAAGAGTATTCACAGTGCACACAGCCACCATTCTTCCAAACGTAACCTCTCTTGGCATTTTTGCAGTAGAGATTACCCTCATCTCCAAGAGCAAGGGGCAAGGCAAAAAGAAATGTTGCAGGATATAATATCCAGGTCAGCATACACATTAAGCAGCTCTGTTCAGGCAGACTGAACAGACAGAAGAAATCATTAAGTATTTCAGACCGTAAAACCACTTTTTATCAAGATGAGGTATTGAAGCACAATAGACTGTTCACAAAACCACTCAAACAATAAAACCCATAGATAAAACAATTTCCAGTCATCAGCAGTTTGCATTTCACAGGCAGAAAAGAAATACAAATGATTCTTTCAGATTGCTTCAACAGTTACTGAACTGGAAGATACAGAATATTATAGAAAGACACCTAGCAGTTCACTTGTGTGTCCTAAGAACAATCAAAAGCAGCAGAGCAGAACCGAAGGAATGCAACAATTTATCACAGCTAATCTACAGGGCTGAGTACATACCACTTGGTCAGAAGCCGGCCTCATCATGCGTGCAAGAACGTTCAGTAGGTCTTGTCTCTTGAGAAACTAAAACACAAGTTTGTAAACACAGAAAAAGATAGCTGAATATACCTGGAGTGCAGCACTTCATTGGCAGATAGCAGTGGGGCTCAAGGAAAAAAACAGGACAGTTATTAGTAGATGTTTTTCATAGAATAATTTAGCTTTGAAGGGCCCTTTGGAAGTCACCTATACTGCTCAAAAGCAGGCCTACTTTCTGCATTTGATGAGTTTCTCAAGTTAGGAGCTGAACCAACATGGGGCTGTTCCACCCCAGGTGCAGGACTTTGTAGGCCGAAGAGCTCAGCTGCCATTTAGAGGCACTTAAGCGTGTTGGAGGAATGGACCAACAGGAATTCCAAAGAAGTACAACAAAGACAAATACAGTTACCTCTGTTTACTTCTGGTTTCCATTCTCCTTCTGTAAGCATTCACTCTTACCTACTTTGGTGGGCAGAATGCAGGCCTGTATAGATCTTTAGTCCGACCAGTCTTCCCTTCATGTGTGCATATCAGAACCCTGTATCTGAAGGTGAGCTAAAGAGTCGAGCTGGGACTCCTTGTTGCTCACACTGGAATGGAAAAGCCTCTAGAACCTGAAAACTGATGACAGGTAAACAGTACTACAAGCTCACTCATCCGTACCTTTAGCTGGATGAGCATTCCTTCACAGCACACCCTTCCAGAGCACCACAAGTTATATATGTGTTCATTTTCTTGATTTAGTTTCCCAGTGCTTGTAGCTTCTTTATTAGTGCCATCATCCCCTGAAGAGAACAACAGTGAAAGAGAACTGCAATCTAAAAATCACAAATTTAAACACCGAAGTTCATCAGTAGGCTTAGAGCTCAGTTGTTGCTGAATTACTTCAGTATCACCATGACGTTTCTGAATAATTTATACTACAACACCATAATCTATTTTCAGCACTGGAAGACTAGCACACTATTTGTCTACACACAGAACTCTCATTAGCGCTATCATGGATCTGCATAGAAAGGGTTACTCTTCTCTACAGCCTATGTGCCGGTCTAAAACCAGCTTTATTCAAATAAATAAAAATGGATCCTAGTCATTATGAAACTCACCAACAAGGGCAAAGTTACTTTCTAGCAGCTCCCTGTGAGTATTGAACCACGCATGAGCCAAGCGGTTGTTTTTGTTCTTCCCAATGATGTAATTCATGATGTAAGCAAGAAGACCTGTCACCATCAGGATCTCCATGTAATAACTCTCCCAGCTGTTTTGAAGGTGAGCAGGGACCTACGGTAAGTGAATGGAGACTGTATTTTACATATTGAATGAGCAGATTCTGTGTACACAAACAATTTGGAAAACACACAGTACTGCAGAAGCTTTATCCCAAACACAGCAATAAGCTTCACAAAGGCGACGGGATAGAGCTAAGCCTACATAATGCATTTGGCTTTACTGGGACACAGTAATCATACAGGAAAGAACTGATAATAGCATTCCCAAAATACCTGGCTAATACAAACAACACACTTCTCTCTTCCAAGTGAACCTGTGCTAGCACGCATCCCTCAGAGTAGTCAACAGCCCCAGCATTTCAACCCACTGATTATTTGAGCTTGACGCCTTGCCCATCACAGCATTACCTGATCATCATCTAACTTCTGTTGAAACCTAAAGTAATACCCAATGACCAGGAGCATTTTCAGGATGTCACTAAGAGCCACAGACTGCGTGGGGAAGCAGGGAAGCCTGCCTGACCTTGCCATCTTCAGAGAATAATTAGCCGTTCTGCTATCCCTGTATCACCCTTCAGTCATAAAAGTACCCAAACCTTAATTTTCACTACCAGGCTCAGCCATAATACTTAAAAAGAGATCTTAGGGATAATAAAAATGCAGGCCTCAAGCACCTGATCATTCTGTAAAAGACTCTCGGGAGGCAACAAGAAGGTGATGCAGGGTGGACAGAGATTGGCTTCAGAAACCAGAGGAGTCAATTTCTAATCTGAAACTTTAGCCATAGACAAGCTGTTTTAAGTATACCATCATTGCAACATCTTCTTTATGTGTTGACAAAGCACCCAGACATGCTGGGATGTTCAGTTTTTCTCTGGATTAACTGAAGGTCATCACTCTAGCTCCTCCACTTCTCCCCCCCAGTCATATGGGTAAAAAAGCCAAGTCAGAAAACGCTTTGGTCAAAACTACATTTCAGAAGGTCTATTTTAATGGAGAATTTCCTGATCTATATTCCAATTACAATTCTCAGTTTGAATACAGAATACAGCTTTGATCTAAGGATGGGCATTCTAGTGGCTTAAAACAGATCACCAGACCAAAGGCACCTGCCCTGGAAGTTTTACTTCAGGAGCTGTTATTTAAAGCAGCACAAACCAATGCAGAAGAGCATGGAACTGGTAGCTGGCACACCTGGATCATATTCTGCTGCTATCCTGTCGCACTATTGCAGTATTTCTTGTCTCCACATTTCTTCCCATTTCTGCACTGTCTTTTGCTAATTCAAATAGCAAATTCCTTAGGACAGATTCTCTCTTATGTTTATGTTTGTACACCAATGACATTATTGGCATACCTCTGTAAAAGAAAAGTGATGAAACACCAAATAGAAAGAGGATCAACATTTATACCTACATTAACTATTGTTATGGGGTCTTTATTTTTGCTAGGAGACGCATCTGGTTTCTCTTCATAGCCTTCAAACTCCTCATCATCATATGGTTCACTCTCAGTATCACCTTCCTAAAGGACAAAATCACAAACAGCACAAAAATCCAAAGCTCAGTACGCAAAATCCAAACAGACAAGTGAGAAAGTAAGGTGTAGAGATACTATTAGGAAGCTCATAGAGGAAGGAGATGAGGCATTACCTGTGCATCTGCGTCATCAAAGTCTTCCTGATTGTCATCCTGACCTTCAAGCTCTACAGTGGCTTCTTCTTCATCGTCTTCTGTAGTGATGATCCTCTGAGGAGACTCTGTGACCGCATCTTCATTAACATCTTCAAATTCAGCAAAGTCATTATCATCATATTCCATAATGTCATCTCCATCCTCAAATTCATCGTACTTTGCCACAGAAAAACTCCATGGGATGAACAGGACAGCAATAAAAATATATAAATTCTTCATTTTCACTGAAAAAAAAAAAAAGAAAAAAAATCCTTATAAATTCTGTTACACCGCACCTCCAGTAATGCCCAACTTCCATGAACGATTTAAAAACACTATCGGGGGTCAACCAGAGAGAGAAATAAAGCCCTGCCTGATCTTGTGACCTTCTGTATGAAGAAAGTGAATACTCTTACAAGAAAAAATAACTTGGAGGGTGAGGTTCTAGACTCTTGCTTGCAGCAGAAGCAGCACGTTCACATCTGGCCAAGCAGATGAGCGAGGGCTGGAAGCAGAGATGTTCCGCTGTAAAAGTGACTCTCCAATAGCATCTCCCAGTCAGTCAGCGTTGCCAGCTCATTTCAAAGGCCACGCACTGTGCCTAGAGTTGTTATTAATTAGCAATTCGACACAGTTGGGTCAACGAATGTGTAACAACAGCAGTAAATCTTAAAATGCACTTAATTCATTTACTTTAAGCAGCAATACTCCGATAGCCTCTGCTAGTTTAAAAGTGCTCATCTTTGATTTTCTAGACTGCGTGGTCGGAATGGGGTCCCACAGCATCCCAGCACTATTTCTGTTCAGAGACAGAGACCTTTTGTTGTAAGTGCTACAAAAAAAGGCAGGAAGAGGATGGATATTGCACTGGTCCCCAAACCAAGAGTAAACCGGGGTTCACGAGACCAAAGCTCTCTCCCCAGATCTGCCAGAAACCTGCAGAGAGTTTGTCAGTTCACCTTTTTTTGCCCTCAGCTCCTATGTCTTTTCTGCGTGATCTCAAAACAGCCCCAGTCTCCCACTCAGACTGAGAATTACACATTCCCAGGGTCCGAACTAAGAGCCTGAAAAGGCAGAATCTACTACTGCATTTCACAAACAGCTACGGAGGATCGGCTGCATCAGGCTTGGCAATGAGACTCATTTTACTCCCTCCTGCAACCAGATCTGAGTGGGAACTTGAATGTTAATGAGATCGTTCTCTTAAAAAAATTGAAATAGAAATAATTTGTTTCTAAATTAGATCAGCACTCCTCTGAGTACCACATGCAAGGAACCCACTGCTACGAATAACAAGGACGGCTAAAACAAACGCCTTTGTCAAAGACTTCTCATTCTAGCAAAAACCTGAACAGAACATGTTCCCAGAAACATTAAACAAGATGGGAAGCACAGCAAGGCAGAGCCCTGGAATTCAGCACATTGTTTGGGTCTGTCACAATTCCATGTGAATTTGAACAGAAAAACAAAACACTATTTACATATGGCAGAATTTGCATTCAGAGGTTAAAAAGACCAGGACACGGAGCCACCTGCTCGACCAAACCCCCAGGAGTTTCACAGTAAGAATTTCGAGACTATTTAGGTATATCCACTTTCAAAAGATCCTACAACTCCATAAAGCTTTATGCAAAATAAACTTCAGCAGCTGACGGGTGAAAACTACAACGCGCCCCTAACTCGGCCGTCTCCGTCACAAGGCAGAAGGGGTTCCACGTACAAACTCCACGAAGCAGGATACGCTCCGCCAGGGCCCCCCCCGGCCCGCAGGCCACCGGCTGCCCGGTGTGAGGGGGACCGGCTCACCCAGCCGCCCACCTCTGCACAGCCCAGAGGGACGGGAGCGGGGCCGGGCCCTACCAGCCCCAAGCGGGGACACCCACCGCAGGCACCGCGGTTGCCCCGGCTCCAGGCACACGCCTCCGCTCCCAGCTCCTTCCCGGGACACAAGGTCAAGGTTAGCCAGGTTGAAATTAGCACCCTGCCTCCCCGGGGCGCGGGACCCCCCCGCTCCTGCCCCCCAAACCCCCTCCGGCCCCGCTGCCAGCGCCTCCCGCCCCCGCGGGGCACAGCACAGGCCCTGCACGCCCGGTGCCCTCTGGCCCAGGCCGCCCCTCTCGGGGGCACTACGGGGGCCGGCCGGTAACGGGGAGTGGGAAAGGGCAACGGGGGGTGAGGCTGGCGCCGCCGCGCTCAGGGAGGCGGGAGCGCGGTGCCCCATCCCCGGCAGGGCGCGGGGCTGCCGGAGCCGGCCCGGTGCGGCGTTACCTGAGTCACGCGGAGCCGCCGCCGCCGCCGCTTAGGCCCGGCCCTCGCCTTCCGCTCAGCGCCCGCCGCCACGGCCGCAAGCGGCGCAGCCTGCGTGCTTTGCGTAGCGGGGAGCATGCGCACTGCGGGCTGCCGGCACCAACCTCCCGCGCTGAGTGCGTGTATGTACACACACACGCGTGGGCAGCAGGCAGGAGAACCCCCAGCTTCGCGGCCGAGGAAGCAGCCGGGCCCCGGCACTGGCAGGGCTGCCGGTGAGGGCAGCCCGGGACACTCACGCCTTGCCCGGTTCTCCCACCCTCCTCCCGCGGCTTCACCCACCGCCAGCGCGCATGCTCCGTGCGGCGTGCTGACCTCAGCGCGTCACGCACGTACGCGCGTTGCTGCGTCGGTACGTCGCGTCTCCACCCCCCCCAGCCCCGGTAACCGGGGAAGCGGCGGCCGGCGGCTGCGGTGCCCGAGGGGTGAGTGAGGGGGCGCGGGGCCGGGCCGGGCGGGGCGGCGCGGCGCCTCCTCCCCCGCCGGCCAGCGGCGCCCCCCGCGGGGGGTGAGCGGCCGGGACCGCGGCCTAGTGCGGGCTCGGGCAGCCTCGGCCTGGCCCGCACAAAGGGCCCGCCCCCGTGCCGGGGCCCCGCGGGCGGGAAGGGCCGGGAGGGGCCCCCGCTACCGGCCCGGCGCAGGGCCTGGTGTGCTAGGAGAGCGCGGTCAGGGCGAGCCAAGGTTGCCTCCGCTGCCTCCCTGAGGCAGGGGGCTCTCCGCCGGGCCGGGCCGGCTGTCTCCTTTCCTGCGGTGCCCAGGGAAGGGCGATCTCGGCGGGCGGGGGGGAGGTCCGCCTCTCGTAAGCAACCTCCAGAAACGGGAACGGCTGAGGCATATTGCTGCCTTTCCCTCAGGTGCAGGGGATCCGTAGAAAGGGTCCGCGCCTTCGCGTTTCTTCCCTCGGAGCGGCGTTGGCAGGGAAGCAAAGCCTCGGCACTCGGCCCACGGTCGCACTGTGCGTTTCATCGCTGTCCCGTAGAAGCCCCTCTCCCTGTACACTCACTAGTGGGCTCCGTGGGCAAACAGACCAAATTTTGTATTTTTGTAGCTGTATGGTAGAATAAAAGAATGATTATTTTTATTTTCTGGGGTGGTGGGAGGGGAAAAAAGTCAATAAGCGTAGCAGGGAAGAATCCTTAAAATCAGATGTGATAACTTAAAAGATTGCCTTCTGTGCTGTCAGCAGCAGAAGTGCGAAGTTACACCTTTCATCCGTTTGTTGTACATTTTGTTTTCTTATCTGCCACACATCTGCAGGTGTGAAAGCTGCAAGATGTGTCAGTGCAAGTGGGAGAACAGGACATCAGAGTCAGCTGCTGTCATGGAGAACTGAACAGCAGTTTTCCCCAAAGGCTCCTAGTGAGCTCTGGTCTAGACTTGAGGTTTATTGAGCAAGTCCCAAGCTGGTAAATGTTCTGCACAGGGAGCAGTAGCAGTATTTACTGTCAGATTATTTTGAAGTTGTTTCCCTTGCCAGTGAATTCTGATCTCATTGGAGGATTCTCGCTGAATGTGACGATTTGTTTAATAAGACTTGTAGCCTTTGGGCCATCTGATTATAATGCACTTGAAAGCAGTGGGTGTCATACTGTCTTTGGCTGCCTTAAAGGTATGACTTACTTGACCATCCAGATGAAATAATTAAATTACTTGGAATGGGAAGTGTAAATCTTAGTACTATCAGTTCAGTCTTCTCTTCATCTACCTTAGAAAACCAGATTCTGGGCAGGTATATTATGTGGCGTATTTAAAATGTGGTTTGAAAAATGTGGGTTGGAGAACATATATATGGCTAAAGATGCTTTCTTAAGAAGAAGAGGGAGTTGACTTTTTGGCAGAAGTGTGCCTTGTCTTATAACGGAGCGGTGCGCTGCTTTGGGTCTGCTTTTCTCGCGATGTTTGGATTGCAGTAGTGTGGTATTTACAAAGCTATGAAACACTCAAGGATGGGACTGTACGGACATGCAAAATATGTACTGAGTTGACTTTTCATCTCATGTTCCTCCTGGTGTTCAAAGTTCTGGCCTTGGGTTTGTTTGTCTTAGATTGCAAAACAGACAAGACAGGCAACATCTTAAGTAGTCACTGAGGGACATGAACTGTTTTGGAAGACAACCTGTTTGTTTTATTCTTTTTTTGAATTGTGGATGCATTTATACTTACAAGAAAAGAACAAAGCCCAGTCCTTTTTGGGAAACCGATAAAACACTTGTCAGTCACATTTCCACAAGTCTCTTTATCATGACTGAAGTAATCCACTTACAAGAAAAATCATGACAATTACATTTAACTGCCTAAAGCAGAAAGGGCATTAATTTGTCTTTTCTGACTTTAACAGATATATTTGGGGCATCATGAATTGGAATAAAGGTGGACCTGGGACTAAGAGAGGCTTTGGGTTTGGTGGATTTGCCATAACACCTGGAAAAAAAGAGGAACCTAAGCTCTCTCAACAGTCTCATAGTGCTTTTGGAACAGCCGGTTCTTCTGCTGCATTTGCGAAATCAGGACCTCCTCAGCTGCCTTCTTTCTACAAAATTGGGTCAAAGCGAGCAAATTTTGATGAAGAGAATGCGTAAGTACAGTTATTTCTTGTGTTTATCTAGCTCTAGATTTTAGTGTTTTAAAGTTTCCAAGGTCAGGGAAAGCATCTGTGACATTTATGAGGTTTAGTTATTTAAAAAAGCCTGCTCAAGGATAAATAGCCTAATGCTGCATTATGGTGTAACAGAACCCCAGTAGCTTTACGGCAATAGGATCGAGAAAAACTGAGCTAGTCACCTGCTGGTACTCCCATCCTTGCTTTGCAGCAGGCTTTTGGTGTTGCCCTGGACTGATTATTTACCCTTTCTCTGTGTGTCAGCCCATTGTCTGTAAAATGAGAATGATAATACATCCTCACCTTTAAATATATTTAAAAGACCGTGAGATACTACAGCAGCCTGTGGAGAGCTCTCCTCCTCTAGCTTTCCCCTCCCTAAGAACATATCTCAGCTGTGCCTCAGTCAGCTCAGTCTCATTAATGCTGTGCTCTGAACAGGACTTTGCCTGAGATGGTGTGTTCAGAATTGGAGCCAAGCGGGATAACTTTGGGTGTCTTTTGCACAGGGAAACATTCAACTACGCGTTTCTTTACTAACCCTTCTGTTAGCTGCATAAATATGTTGAATAGAGAGGAGGTCAGAAAATCATCCTATATTCACCAGTCTGGGAGAGCCACTCAAGAAGATCAGTTTCGTAACATCTATTTGCCCTCCCACCACTTTTAGCTTACAACATGAATGACTGTAAATAAATGAATAAATCTCAACATCTTTTCCTGTGTACATGCTGACTTTTATTATCCATCTCTGTCTGGGAAACTTGACTCAACTCAGAAACCACAAAAGACAGCATGGTGCTGTAGGCTGCGTGCTGACAGGGCCATTGTTTGTTTCTTTTCAGGTACTTTGAGGATGAAGAGGAAGATTCCAGCAATGTCGAATTGCCGTACATTCCCGCAGAGAATTCCCCCACTCGCCAGCAGTTTCATTCCAAATCAGCAGACTCTGACAGCGATGATGATCCTCTGGAGGCATTCATGGCTGAAGTGGAGGCAAGACCTGGCTCGTGAAATGTTTATTAATTTACGTGGCCGTACTTCTCTCCAGTCAGGAGCAGCAAATGTCACTCATGACTTTGGCAACTGTCTTCAGAATGTCACTTAGCTTTTGTTTTTTATGTAAGATGCCTTGTTAATTAGAACTCAAAGGTGGATTAGATGGGGAGAGAGTGGATATGATTTACAGTAGCTTAACTATTTAACTGTTTTGAGCATGTCAGGGCAATACCACGAAGAGCTTTGTGTGTCTCTGAATATGAAATCAAGGTTTTGTGCATCTTACACTACCTGAATTGAAATTATTTGTATTTATCATGAGCTGTTCCTTAGCTGCAGTTCTGTTATTAGCTGGATTCTATCACAGTGTTTTCAGAAGGAATGCGAAGAATGTATTTTTCCAGCAACATTGCTGAGAAGTTACAGTATATAAATTTCAAAGAAATTAGTAGAATTTATTTAGCATAGTAGGATATGGAACAAGAGAAAGTTTAGTCCAAAAAAGTGTTGTCTCTGTGGCATGATGGCCTAGTTATGTAGGGACATTTTTTCCCTTCCATGTTTTATCATCTAGGATTTTTAACGTGTCATAATTTTATGACCTGTTAGGATCAAGCTGCTCGAGACATGAAGAGACTTGAAGATAAAGACAAAGAAAAAAAGAATGTTAAGTAAGTTCTCTTTTATAATTCCTATGCCTGCCTGTGTCTTGTATGGTGCTAAGAGAATTCCAATGCATTTTGTTTATGATGATTGTTCTGTAGTCAATATAATATATCATAGTAAACAGCATTAAGCAGTGTGTGATATCTCCCATGGGTAAAGTTCCGTGCGATAAAAATTTGATAACAGAAGGGAAGAATCCATGGCGGCATCCTATGGTAAAATGTAACACCACTGAGAGTCATCTCACGTGAGAAGCCTTTCTAGGCCACACAAATTGGGGCAGCGCGTTTTACTGCTACCACCTTCCAGATCGGCCTGAATAGTTTTTCTTCTTTCCGCATCCTTGCAGTGATCAGGATGGTTTAGCTTAAAATTGCATTTATATGAGCAAAATAACTCGGTGGTGGTGTACATGTATTCCTGGAGATTCTTCCAAACTTGAACTAGGTTTTAAGACATTCCCTGTAAAGCTGATAGGTTAGGTAGCATGTGACAATTGGGATACTAAATTTAGAGTTTAAAAACCATTCACATTTTTGCAGCTTATCTATCTGTTTTGACCAAGGGAAATAATTATGCTATTGATTCTTGATATAAATGTCAGATACATTGGTAGAATTTGCATTGCATGGGGTTGATCAGATTATACATGATCCTGAAACAGAACACCGGATCCAAATCACCACCTGGGGAAGTTCTGAACTGGATTTGCACTGGCTCATATTCCTCTTCAGTTATGGGACTTCTGTAGCATCGAGAGCTTAGACCAGGATGATCTTTGATGTGGCTGCTACTGGGAAGACGGAGTCCTAATCTTTCAGTCTCATTAATAGAAGTAAAAAGAAGTCTTTGCAGGGTCGCTGTTATGGTTGGCACCAAATATGAAAACTTCATGGGTTGGGATTATAAATGTTACTGAGTTGTTAGTGTTGTGTCTTCCACGAAATACGGAGCTCAGCACTAATCAAATGAAAGTATGGAGCCAAGTATGTGGAACACTTGCAGGGAAGTTTTTTTTCTCCGCTTGTTTTTCCAGGGGTATTCGAGATGACATTGAAGAGGAAGATGACCAAGTGAGTTCCTATGCAGTCTTTCTATCTTCTTTTTCTTTTGTGTTGTTTTTTTTTTTTTTTTTTTTTTTTTNTATAACTACTAGGTACAAACAAAACTCCAGTATCATGCGCAGTATCCGGAAAATTCATGAGGAAGCTCTAGTGGCTACCCTGCTGTCTCTACCTGTCTAGGTGTTTCATTAAAAAAATAAGAAGAATATTAGGAGACAATTTCTTTCTTTTTTACTCCATTTAAGAAGATTTTTTTCAGTCGATTTGAACTTCACCTTCCAGTATCTGAGGGTCTCACCATATTTGAAATCAGCAGAATCAACTAATGTGGAGCACTAGTGAGAGGCTGTTAAACTGTGGAGGCTATTTGCAGTGAAATTTCATGTCTGTTAAGAGCAAGGATCAAGCTTTTTGCTCTTTATTTGTAGAGGAGCTCCAGTTCTGGTTGAGGATTATAGGCATCACTGTAACAGAAATAATAAACAAAGAGGAAAGACTTCAATTCAAAATGTACCTTACTACTAAGTTGTAATTAATAACTGTTGTGTTACTCGCAGTAATGGAAGGGTTGTCTGGCCTCTAGGCCTTTGCTTCCAGTTTGGAGGGTGTAGTTGTGCTAAAGTTTGAGCAAAGGTGACTTACACTTGGAGACAGCTGTTGTTCAGGTGTATTGTATGCATATCTATGTGACTGAGTGATAATTGGCCATGCAAATGAAAAAGCCAGATGAGTATATACATTTGTTTTTAATTGAACCTTGCTTTAAAAATCTGATCTTAAATATTTGCTTGAAAGTCAAGCAAGACTGGTGTTTTCTCCATGAGAATGTCTTGGTGTGCCGGTGAGATTCTGAGACACGTCCATATTTGTGAGCTGTAAGAATGGCACGGAACAGTGGTGACAGTGACTTCTGACTTCGGCTTCTGTTGAAGGACTCTTCTGAAATAGTTTCTTTCCCATTTGCTGTTGACTCTCTCAATGAAAAATAGATATATTTTCATTTCTTAGAGTCTAGTTAGGGGAAGTGGAGAAACTATTTTCAGCATAGTGTGTTTAAAAAAAATGTAAATATCATACGCTTAGTAACATTGTGTTCTTTTTAAAAACCTGAAGTGTTTGTACTTGTGGAATAGACTCTTCTAATTGTTAAAGCCTAACAAGGCTTGGTAGAAGGAGTTGTTAAGCAGACATGTAAGAGAAGTAGTTTGGTTTTTGAAAGCATTTTGTGATCTAACTGACACTTTAGTTGTTTTCTTCATTTGTTCTTACTGTCCTTCTGGACATAACTGTTGGTATTTATTAGAAGAATCTGTTCTAGTGAACTTTTTTTTTTCCTCAATGGTGAGTGTAAAAGCAAACAGCCATCTAGTGTATACATCATTTAAACAAATGTAGTAGTATTTTTGCATGCTATTGTGTGTAATTTTACTGATGTGTTTTGCTGCAGGAAGCTTATTTTCGCTACATGGCTGAAAACCCCACTGCTGGTGTGGTCCAAGAAGAGGAAGAGGATAACCTGGAGTATGATAGTGATGGGAATCCAATTGCACCGTCCAAAAAAATCATTGATCCTCTTCCACCTATTGACCATTCAGAGGTAGGAAGGAAGTTTATTCCATTCGCTTCTGTCTGAGACATTCTAGAAAGCAGGAGCTAAGAAGTAGATTGAAATACGCTTCTGTCCCTGTGCATTAGTGTTGACAAGTGCTGTGCCACTTGAGTCATACTAAAGATCCTTCAAATGACTTATATTGAACTAATGTTCTTGCAGATAATTAATAACTTTTTCTCATAGGGACTCTTTCCCTCCAAAACTAAGTGCACAGAGAGAGAATCTTGAGCCCTGGACTAACTGATTAATTACATTTGCAGATTGAATATCCACCATTTGAGAAAAATTTCTATGATGAGCATGAAGAGATCACCAGTCTCACCCCACAGCAAGTGGTGGAGTTACGTCATAAGCTAAATCTCCGGGTAAGCTGGAAGTCCTATACCTGAAAGTCCTATTTATACAACACATCTGGAATTTGCACCTAGTTAAACTTACATCTATTAAAAAAATAAAAAGCCATTTTCGGAGGTAGAGAGGCATTTTTTTTTCATTTTTGTACAGATTGCTCTTTGTTTTTCTCTTGCTGTTCATGAACAAAGATACGTTTCTGTTTCTAAGGTCTCCGGTGCTGCTCCTCCGAGGCCTGGCAGTAGTTTTGCTCATTTTGGATTTGATGAGCAACTTATGCATCAAATTAGGAAATCCGAGTATACCCAGCCCACTCCTATACAGTGTCAGGTGAGTGTTGTTACTTCTCTAACGTCTAAAGAGAATTAATAGAACAGATACAAAGGTCCCTAGTCCGTAGGAGGATGTATACAATTCTTGTTTCCTGTTTCCTATATAGAGCTGTCACGGAGAAGAATAATTTGTATTTTTCTAGGAAAATAGCTCTGATATTTTTTAAATAGAAGTTTACCCACTTCTTTTCTTGTTAAATGACCACTGTAAATAAATCCATATACTTTTCTTCATTTGTCTCTTAGTGAAGAATGTTCAAATGACATCTCTTGCTTATAGAAATGTACAAAAGGTTTTTTATATAGTTTTAGAAATTGTATTAAAAATAACCATAGCAGTAGCTGAGTAAAGAGCCATACATTGACAACTTTCTTCCTTTAAACAGCTTATAATTGAATGTCTTGTAACTAGAAGAGATATGGAACAAGGCATTTTTTCATTTATTTTGGTCGTTAGAGTAAGTGCGCGATGAGCTGGACCGTTTAACTGGTCATTCCTTGGAGGGCCGTGCAAGCAGAAGGGATTCTACTGCATATGTAGATTGATTACCATAAGTAATTCCTTATCAATAATGTGATTATAACCACAGCACTTCAGAAGCTTTTCTTGAAGTATGAAAAATGACATGGGGCTGTGTCCAAGGGGTGTGTATTAGGACCTTAGTCCATACTATTTGTAAAAGCCTGTGGTTGAGAGGTCCTTATAGCAACAGTAGGGATGAACTGAGGACTTCAGCCCTCAGAATGATTACAGAAAGAATAGGCTCAGAGAATTTGTTTTTAGTGTTCTCACAGCTGGTCAAGATGCACTTGTGGACTTGTAAATATATCCTTGGGGTGTTTTACTCTGCCCAAACATTGGTTTCATATAGGACACCAACAGTCATAACATGATAATTGCTTCTAGCCCTTAAAACAAACTAATTCAGATCTGAACTTGGCAATAAAACTGTGGAAGGATTGACGTATATTGCTATGAGTCCCCTGTAGCGTGCTTTTCTCTTGTTATCTGAGTTTTCACATAATATCTAGCACAAGAATATGCTATGGTAGGCATAATATGGGTTTAGAATCTCCTTATTTTTAGGGTGTGCCAGTTGCACTAAGTGGCAGAGATATGATTGGGATAGCTAAGACTGGAAGTGGAAAAACAGCAGCCTTCATCTGGCCCATGTTGATTCACATCATGGATCAAAAGGAGCTTGAACCGGGGGATGGTCCCATTGCAGTGATCGTATGCCCGACCAGAGAGCTTTGCCAACAGGTAGGTGTATAGTAAGCATATATGTGCCGTACAGTGTTCTTATAGAAGATGACAAAATTCTGGGGAGAAATTATCAGAGAACCACAGTAAATTATTTGAAAAAACTACTCTGTGTTTTAGTACACTGTGCTTTAGCCTCTATGTGGCTCCAGTGTAAGCTGCTAATTTTCTCTTACACCTGTTTTTGTCGAAGGATCATGACAAATCTGAAATTGTTAATTTTTGCACAGTGCTCCCATATTATTCCTAAGTATTAAGTATACTTTGGATGCATTGCCACAAATTGTATGCGTGAAAGGATAGAGCCTGCAAGTTAAATTACGACTTGATGCCTAAATAGGTTTCCCACATAAATTATTGGAAATTATCCAAAAGTATTGAAGTATTCAGCCCTGAGGATTTCTGAATAATTTTGTTAAGTTACTAGCTGAAAAGTGGATTTCAGGAGCTGGACTATATTTCCAAGGTAGGTATATTTTCTCAGATTTGTCTAACGTGAACTGTGATGTGTTTTGTTTAAAATTCTCAGATCCATTCTGAATGTAAGCGCTTTGGTAAGGCATATAATCTGCGCTCTGTAGCTGTGTATGGAGGAGGAAGCATGTGGGAGCAAGCCAAAGCCCTCCAGGAGGGGGCAGAGATAGTTGTCTGCACACCAGTAAGTACCTGTATGCACACAGTGCAATTTTTTTGCTGCTTAACTGAAGCTGAGTCAGATTTTTAATACGGTTGGTGATGTAGAATTTGTTCTCTGATCACTGAAATCTAGGTTCTTCACAGGTCATCAGATGTTGAGAGCAAATATGCTGGGATTGTTTGTGTTCCAAGAAAAACTGAAAGAGATTAGGTATGATTTCCAATGGAAGACAGAGTAGCAAGCAACATCTGCTTGAATCAGTGTCAGCTGTGTGCAACACCAGCTCTGACTGCTGAGCCTTAAATTCATGAAGAAAATTCCCGGAATGTCATGAACTTGAGCGCCACCTTACTGAATCAGTGTAGAGCCTGTGGCAGTGATACTGAAGGGTTGAAACACTGAATCAGAACGGGTGTTGGTGCTGAACCAGTGATTTAAACGAGCGCCGTTGTCAACTGACTTTGCTTATTGCAAAGACTTATTATGAATTTGGGCAAAACTGAGCAGCTAATGATTGGAAGACGTTGTATTGTGGCTATTTATTGGGGTACTAGGCAAGAAAACAAAGCATGAAGAACTGCACCAAATATTATGGGATTAAGTAGCCAATTCACAATTAAAATTTAATTGTAACGAAGACTAGGGAATTTTAGGGTCTCGGCACTGTTAACCTTGAAAATCCAGTCCTAAAATTCAGCTTGTGCAGTATAGTTGATGAGAGTTTCAGGAATCTGTTCCTGTGACTTGAATACTGACACTTCTTGAGTGAAGCCTTGAGATGTTTTCTGTTCTAAGTCTCTGGTAAGTGAGGATAAAAAACAGTTAAGTGCTTGAAGGTTGCATATATTAACATTTTTTTAAATATGCTTTAAAAACTTGGCTTTTTTTTTTTTAATAGGGTCGTTTAATTGATCATGTGAAAAAGAAAGCTACAAACCTTCAAAGAGTCACTTACCTTGTGTTTGATGAAGCTGACAGAATGTTTGATATGGGCTTTGGTATGTAATGAATAAAGGTCACTGTTTTGGAAAGCAGTGGTGTCTAGTTCCCAGCTCAGTAGGACTGTTTATAACCTCTGTAGGTTCATATACTTGCAAATACATAAGGAAATATTTTATAGACAATATAGATGTATTTGAAGGTCTAATATCTGGTGGTATAAAGAGATCAATGATGTCCTGTTGATGTTGAAGTCCAAAAACCCTGATTTTTATCTTAGACTTGCTGAATAACTTTTGGGGAAGTCACTTCAGTGCTTTCATTCTGTGTGTACAAGCTAGTGGTGTTAAAAGAACTTTCTACTTTATTGGAAGAGGTTTGGTCATTCGGGTCTGGATGATTTTGAATTTGTGCTCAAGAATCATGGGGTATAGCAAAGATTTGACAGTACTATAATACTGCAAACAGAGGGAGGCACTTTTAAGACGTACAGGGTATGCACAGACTCAGCGAGGATCTTTGCTTATGCAACCTTTTGCTGTGGAACTTCCAAAAATTTCTGTATACAGCAAAGGAATTTCCATTGTGCAGCAAAGAACACCTGGAAGTCACAATATAACATTAAATACTGAGTGAGAGACACTCATTGACTCTATGGTTATTTGTTAAATAAAGCAATGAAGTTGCATTTTGAGTTATTCTACTAAATAATGAACGTTACATCTTGCCTCCTCTTTCCAGAATACCAGGTCAGATCAATTGCAAGCCACGTACGTCCTGACAGACAGAGTAAGTATAAGCATGTTTCAAACTCAACTCCTGAGAGTTGAAGGAGGCTATATGGTGGGCTACCAGTTAAGAATCTGGAACAGGGATTGGATTTCCTGTTCTCGATACAGCCACGCAATGAGACTTTCGCGGGAGTCCGCTGGTGTTAATTCTCAGTGTGGGCTGTTGGGAGGGAGCGCTTGTGAGTGTGGTTCAATACCCATGCTCATTCATCGGTCTGTAAAACCTCCGCAGACTTTACTCAGGGAAAAGCTGACTAGCTGAATTAATATTAGTATGCTTTGAGATCCTCTGTGCTAAGCTGCCATGAAAGAACGTTCACAGCAGTGCCACTTACTGTCCAAATCTAGTTTCAGATGCCATGAAATGTGTTTCCACTTGGAGGTATTCTAATAGCGTCAGTGATCATTTTCATTAGAACCAGTAAAACAGACTGGAGCTTCACTGTCAGCTTCACTGACATCTAGTACAGTTGTACGGGTCCTCATTCGTCAGATCTGTGCAGTGTTAAGGAAAATGTATTTTTAAAGGAGTTCAAATGC
This sequence comes from Himantopus leucocephalus, assembly GCA_003993805.1. Classification (NCBI taxonomy): domain Eukaryota; kingdom Metazoa; phylum Chordata; class Aves; order Charadriiformes; family Recurvirostridae; genus Himantopus; species Himantopus leucocephalus. The sequence continues at coordinate 2,092,317 of RSEF01000027.1, forward strand.
TGTTTTTCTTTTAGCCCTCTTGTTCAGTGCCACTTTCCGTAAGAAGATTGAGAAATTGGCCCGAGATATTCTGATCGACCCAATTCGAGTTGTGCAGGGAGACATTGGAGAGGTAATTCCACATCACTTCTGAGACAGAGAAACAAGGCATTCTGTTTCTCTTGTCTGAAATTTATGTTAAACTGCTGTAGTCATCATGTAAGAGTAATACTTTGTGCTTAACAAAAACTAGTAAGGTTTTGGGATATTTTTTTTTTATTTTATTGAGCTTTCTTCCTGCCAACAAATATTCTTATAGTGATGGGAGGTTTCATCAAGGAGTGAAACAACATTAATGCAGTCATTGATTATTTTTTTATTATGCTGAATCAATGGGTATATCCTTTTGTTTCAAAACTATAAATAAATTACAGCTTTTGCAATGAAAGATTTGAAACAGACTGTAATGTCTTTCAGCTGGTTTACGTGGGAATGTTGATTCTATACTTGCTTGACAGTGGCAGCTGAACTATTAGCAGACTAGGGATTTGGTAATAAGTCAATGGAGTGGGCAGATTCCACTTGCTGTGAAGAAACTTTGCTTATAATATATGAAAACTGTTGAGAAGTTTCACAAGATGCCTTCAGAACATTCTTTTTTTAACCAGTTCTCTGCATTTTAAAATTTTTTTTCAATTAGGAATATGAGGTATCCCTTTATAACAAAAAATTAGTGGTTACAAAAAAATTTGTGGGAAAATGTTTCTCCTAAACATTGCTTAAGAAGCAACTTTCCTAGCTCAGTCACATGGTTTCTTTTCTTTGATCTAAATTATTACTCTATTATGAGAGCATCCTCCTTGAAATAATTAATATTTAAATGTGTAAAAATTAAATCTTTCAGAGAAACTTCCAGATAGTGCTGTGAGCTCCACTGCACTTTTCTGACTTGCAATATGGAGTGTATAGGGAGTCTCTTTATACCTCCCCTCTTCCTGACTCGAAGGAGATGTCGCAGCTCACAGAGGAATGGTCTCTGATTGCCATATGAATAACTTTTACTGCTGAGCATCCTCTCCGTCTCAGACCCTGCTCTTGCACAGTCTATTTTAGATGTTAATAGCATCTGTTGCAAAAGCATCTAAATTGCAAGTACCCATCTTTAGATCAGTAAGGCGCTAAACTGCATCATGTCAAAGACTGCACTTTGCTTCTCTCAGGTTTAGCAGAGAGTACCTCATTTAACCCCTGCCCTTTCTGCACTGTGAAGAGGAAGTGGTCAGCAGTTAGACAGGAGCTGAAACCTCTTTTAAAGGAGAATTTTGCTTCTCCACTTCTTATTCTCACACCTAGTTTAAATTCCTGGGTTTATTCTGCCGTCTGTGTTTGCCATACTGTCGTTTCGATCCTGTGTTATTGCTTGTCTCATCTCTCCCCATAGGCAAATGAAGATGTTACTCAAATTGTGGAGATTTTCCCCTCTGGCCCTAGCAAATGGAACTGGCTGACTCGACGCCTCGTGGAGTTCACATCTTCTGGGAGCGTTCTCCTGTTTGTCACCAAGAAGGCAAATGCAGAAGAGCTGGCCAATAACCTTAAGCAGGAGGATCATAATCTGGGGCTGCTTCATGGTGACATGGATCAGAGTGAGAGGAATAAAGTCATTTCAGAATTTAAGAAAAAGGGGATCCCAATACTGGTAGCTACTGATGTGGCAGGTATGTGATGTTCTGAGAAACAGTAGCTCATACAAGTTGTGGATATCAGCAAAAAGGCTAACACGTGTCAGTGGAAGGCAACAAGGTTGGCGTCTGCACCTGCCGGGCACTGTGTTCCAGGTCTTTTTTCAGAATTACACAGTGTTAGCAAGGGGGTTTATGTTTAAAGTCTTTTAATGGTGTTTAAATTAAAGTCTGACATATTTCTTAATATACAGAAAGAAAATAAGCTGTTTCTTAAGGAACTAGTTGCTATTTGTTAATCAGCTGATGCATTATGCATGCTTAAATGAAGAGGAAAGGGACATGCTTGAAGCCTTCTCTAGAACAGCTTTTGTACCAAGATGTTTAGCTGAACAAAGAGTGAATTTCAGTGTCCTTTAATGAAGTCCTCTCTCTTCCTTGGAATAACAGTCATTTAAAGAGACCTATCTCCAATCCCGTGAACTCGGGGATTGGTGTAACTTATACTACTCTTGGAGAAGATATTGCTACACTTAAGATATAAACAAGTTTTATGTCTTAACTGGGGTGTGTTCCTGTGGAAACTCCTTTCGTATGCTGGAGCAGAATGAAGTGATCTGCTGGTATGAATGGGATTGCTTTGAGGTCATTCAGGATAATCACACTTCCCGCTATGTTCTTTATTACAGCTCGTGGGTTAGATATTCCTTCCATTAAGACTGTCATCAATTACGATGTGGCTCGGGACATAGATACGCACACCCATAGAATTGGTCGTACTGGCAGAGCAGGCGAGAAGGGAGTTGCCTACACTCTGCTGACTCCCAAAGACAGTAACTTCGCTGGTGATCTTGTCAGAAATCTGGAAGGCGCTAATCAACATGTTTCCAAAGAGCTGTTGGATCTAGCAATGCAGGTACGAACAAGCAAATCTCCTTGAGTAGAGGAAGGTTCCTTCCATGATTAGCACAAAATCGGGAGGTCAGCGGCCTGTTTCTGCCTCCATCATCTGTTCACAATGACCTTTTGGCAGCCTATACTGTTTTTAAGTAGGCTTTCTGGTGTTTTTAATGGCCTGTGAAAGAATCCATGAAGACATGAAAATTTTGGAACGCAGTATGTAATCTATTTTGGGGTCAGACACTGCCTAGGAAATTAGGAGCTGTAATCTGGCTGATGCCAGCAGAGCACTCCGGATCCAGTTCCTTATTGCAATCAGATTTTCGATACGCATTTGTGGCAGGCACCTGGGAAATGCAGCTTAGTTGAAAGCTAAACTGGAAAATAATTACAGGGGCATTCACTCTGCGAAACGGTTGTTGCTTGATCATTATACCTGCTTGGCAGTGCTGTCTGGCAGCCTTGCTATATATAGGTATGACGGATAGCTGAAGCAATTGTACTTGTGCCTCTGTACTCATCAGCTGTTTAAGTTCTTGTCTTTTGCTACCCATGTAGCTGCAATAGACCAAAGGCTTTTTGGTAATTCCCAAATTCAGAGATGGATTAGCATGCTTGTGTCTGCATTGCCAAACATCTTGGGCACTAGCTGCTAGAAGTAAGTATTTTTTTCTGAGGTTCAGAGGCAGCATTTCCAGAAGGGACAGAATTTGTAAGGCAGAGCTCCACAGGCTGCCTTTGGAGGACAGTATAGAAGCTAAATGGCTTGGCTTACTGGCTTCTTCAGGATTTAAGAAACTATAGGGCATAAAAAGAGGTGCAGCCAACCATTATTTAAAAACCTGGTAAGAGGGGGAGGTCTGGTTGGACTGCCCTTTCCTGGCCACTGCTTGTTGCAGGAGGTTTTGCTGACTGAACCTCATTTCTCCTTAGCCAGGCAGTGGGCTAAATCAATAAAACCCAAGCATGAGCAAGTGTAGAGCTCCCAAGTGAATGGCATTAGAGAGTGCATTTATTCCTGGGTTTATTAGAATGCAACCCCTCAAAACTTTAACATGAATAAAAGTTCAGCTAAAAAGTTAGTTTTCACAAAAAGCATTTGTAACAAAAAGCTTCAGACCCACATAACAGAACTGTCTACGTTTTAGTTTCAAAGTGCTGTAGTCTGTCACATCCCATCCCTTTGCAACAGCTGTATTGTTGAATGGGAAACAGTGTATTTTTGTTTTTAAATTCTCAGAATCCTTCTTTTTTGAGCCTCGTTACATGCACTTACGAAGCTTCTTATTCCATGTGTTGAGAAGCACTTGTCCATCTTTTGCACAGAATCCGTGGTTCCGGAAATCACGTTTCAAAGGAGGAAAAGGCAAGAAGTTGAATATTGGTGGTGGTGGCTTAGGATACCGTGAACGTCCTGGTCTGGGATCAGAAAATTCTGTAAGTAGAGATGCTGAAGAAGTTGTTAACAGATTCCTGGAACTTTTAAACTTAGTATTGACTACTATTTAATTTAAAAAAAAAATCTTAGTCTGGAGTATAGCCTCTGCTTTCAAAGGTTTTCACAGCTCAGAATCTTGCAGTTACTATCAGAAATATCTCAGGTCAAACTGTCCTGTGCTGTTATCCTCTTGTCAAGAGCTGACTTCTTTAGGGCCAGAGTGATCCAGAAGGTTTGGAAATTCTTACCAAAATAGACTGTCAATGCAAGATAAATGCCAATAAATTACTTGAAAAGCCATTTCCAGGCTGATTCTTGGCAGCAAAAAATCTTGCAGGAATGGGAACACTTACTAAGGTATGTCCATGCTAGGAAAACAGCTCATTGCTAATGTGTACAGGGACAGAGTTTTAACTGTCAACATGTTGAAAACACATTGTGTTCAGCATCTTTCCAAAAGTCACAGCTGAAGCCTTGTTCACTCTTCGTCTTGGCTGTGACCTCTGTGAAAATCTCCATTTGATTGCATTTTGCTTTTGCTTGTACTGTATGGAGCAGGGACATCTGGTTATACTGTTGACTAGTGAGTCACTAACACTTAATGCATCTTTACTTTTCTGTCGTCCTCAAGGTCATGGTGCAAACTGTTCTGCTGCTCAGTGCTCTCCAGAAGTTTGTCACCCTCAGTAGATGTATTTCCTGAGTGCAGGGTCAAGATAGATTTGGAGAACAGTTGAACTGAAAGTGTCTGTGTTGGATAAATCTCTCCAGTTGTCCTTTTTTTTTCTTTTGTTGCATAGGACCGTGGAAACAACAACAGTGTGATGAGTAACTATGAAGCATACAAGCCATCCACTGGGGCAATGGGAGACAGACTTACTGCAATGAAAGCAGCTTTTCAGGTTGGTTCGATCACTTGTACTCCCAAGTTGTAACTCAAGAGGAAAGGACATAACATGGAAAAATTTTACTATTGATGATTCAAGGCAACTTTCATTTTTTTCTCCCCTGAAAATGCAGAAACCCTGTTGACTCGAGGGAAGTTGAGTTTGGTAGTTGTGGCCATGCACCCAGCGTTGCAGTCCAAAGTGGAAGAATTAGTATGCAGGCTGGACAGAACATGGTTGCACAAAGTTAATTTGCCAAACTTACTTGGTTTTCTGTTGCCTCTTTGCTCTCTTTCCCTTCTGGATTCTGCTCCCAGGCTTGATCCTATTTAGGTTGCTTAGCAGCAATAGTGTAATTGCAATCAAAAGAAACGGGGAACAGAGAAACCCTTTCTCTTCAGTGTAAAAATTAACCCCACAATATAGGACTTCCCTTGTTTCTGTGGTTTGGTAGCAGATGTCCGTTACTAATTCTGTGTTCGTAAGCACAGCAGGAATGTAATCACTCTAAGACTGACTTTTTATAGGAACTCTATTTTCCTAGGAGCTCCCCAGAATTCAAGACAGGCTTGTGTATGCATGATGACTGCATGTTTTGTGGTGCAATGTAGAGGCAAACATGCGTCTTTTTTCTTTCTGTCTCTTTCCGGCAGTCCCAGTATAAGAGCCACTTTGTTGCTGCAAGTTTAAATAATCAAAAGACTGGTAGCTCCGCTGCTGGCGCTAGTGGCTGGACCAGCGCTGGGAGCTTGAACTCAGTACCGACGAGTTCAGCACAGCAAAATGCTGCAAATCCTGACAGCCCAATTGCAGCCGCCGCAGCAGCAAAGGGTGTTCCAGGTTTCACCAGCACGGGGAATTTGAGTAGCGTTCCCACTTTTCCGAGTGTCGGAGTACAGGGCTTCAACAACACAAATGCCAGCACCAACAATCGAGAAGGCAGCAGCAGCAGCAGCACCGGCATCGCCGCTGCGGGCAGTGGTGGTGGTGGCGGCAGCGGTGGCGGCAGCAGCGGTGGTGGTGGTGGCGGCAGTGGTGTTGGCGGCATTGTCAGAGAACGATACAACGACAACCGGAACAGTCGCCACAATGAGGTCCCGCGCCGTGGAGAGGGTGGTGGTCGCTACAATGATGTGCAACGCCATGGAGAAGGAGGTGGTCGCCACAGTGACGCTTACCGCCACGGAGAGAGCCGACATGGCGACAACCATCGCCACAGCGAAAGCCGGCACTTCACTGATGTGGGCAGTGGCAATCGCAATAATGGTGATAGCAGGAATAGCAATGAAGGTAGGAACAACGAGAACAGGAATGGTGAGAACAGGAAGGATACCAACAGCCGAGACAACAAGACAGATGGTTTTGCTGTCCCAGAGCCCCCAAAGCGTAAGAAGAGCCGGTGGGACAGTTAAAAGCTGGTGTTTCACAGCCTGGAATCTCTGCAGGTAGTGTTGTCTTTTTCCAGAGGATTTCTTGGGGTTTTTGGTTGTTGAGCAGCTGGGGAAAGAGAAGGAAACCATGCAAACTACCCATGCAAGGCTGGGACGGTACATCTGCGGACAGATTCACTCTAATGATGTGTACACACAGTGCTTAGTCAAAGAGAAATCATTTTGATAAAGCTCTCTGGGTTCTGCTTTTAAACATTCAGTGCTCAAGTGACTCTCTGCTGGATTTAAAGAGATCTTCTTGACAAGAAAGAAGCTGTTTCACATCCTTGGAACGTTAAGAAACTGTTGTCCATGGAAGTATAAAATAGTCTTTTCTTAACCAGCGTTCACATTTAAAAAACCAGTCCATCTAGAGATGCTCAGGAACCCACCTGTTAAACATTAATCTTTCAGCAATTTGTTCAGTATGGTGAGTTCTTCCCCAATCTCTTCTTTTTACATATTCTCCTTTCCCCAAATAATTTGGCCTCCAGGTTGCCCCTTACATCTCCCCCCATCAACTAAGAAAGTATCAATTTGCGTTGCTGAAGGTGGGATGAAGCAAGTTGATTTTTCTTTCCTTTCTTTTTTTTTTTAATATTTTTTATGAAGCTGTTCAAGGGATCCTTCTGCAGCCCAGCTAACCACAAATTCCCATGTAGGGTAGGATGGACTCCCTGGCTTGTTTGTGGTCAGTACATCAATCCCAATCCCATTGCCCAGGTATTTTTTCTTTTAAAGAACCTCTTCTTTCCTAATAACCTTCATTTTGGTGGAAGCCTGCATAGCAAACTTGTCTTTCTGCTGTGCCTATGCGCCCTCTGTTATGAGAGGGCTGAGTGCTTTCTTCAAATTAAAAACAAAAAAGGGAAAAAAATATAGATATGCCACAACAGTCCAAGGCTGGTGCCCCCCTGGAAGCATAGCTAGATGAAGAGGCTTCATTCAGAAATTCAGGGACCTGCTGCTCAGAAGCCTTTAGGGAGAACCTGAAAAGTGATTGATGAAGTGGAACAGCTCAAATGTTGCCCCATATTGGACACATGTAGTTAAAATTGTAAAATCTTGCTTGCCCATTTTTAACTCGTTGTGTGTATTACCCATTTTTTAACTTTTTTTGCGCCATAAAGGTAAGGAAGAACTCTTTTGTTGAAACATGTCAGCACCCACCTCTGTCTTGTTTCTACTGAAAGAAGTATCAGAAACTGTCAGGTTTTTGTGACATTGTGATGTTTTCTTTATCAGCTGTGCATTTACTTTCTGCTTGCTCTAGTAAATGTTTTATTACTGGGACAAAAATACCTAGCATGTGCTTTTTATTCTTCACTTCTTCCTTTGGCTGTTCTGGCATTTGGATGGAGATTTGACAGACTGGAGATTTGACTGTGTCCCTTTCTCTCACAAGAAGTTGGGGGTTGTAGTGATAAAAGACTTTCTGTGTTTTTCCTCAGTATCTTTCACCATGAACTGTTTTGCAAACTCTGTTTTGGCTTCAGAGCCTCCTGGAGAATAGTTTTTTCTCCGTTTTACAAGTGGGAAGGATACAGCCCGGGATAGTTGTTCATCCCAGCCTTTCATAGTTGACCCGGAAAGAGAAAGCAACAACAGTCTCGTGGTCTGACTTGTGTGTGTACTGGTTTCAGTTAAGACACCAACTTGATTATTTGGGCCCCCTCACTAACTAGCTCTAATCTGTTGGTTGTTTCTTTTTTAAATAGCTTCCACTTGAATTCTCTCATCACGGTCGAGGCAGAAACCTCATTGCACTGGTTTGAGCTCTGCATATTTAATATTAAGACAAGTATGTTTCATGGCAGATGTGGCAGGGGTTTAGAAGCTGTTGCATTCCCCTTATCACAGTTAAGGTTGATCACTCTGCACAATTAAAGATTTAAGTTTCAAAACAAATTAAAAAATAGTTCTGTAGTCTGCAGCTGCCATCTGCTCCCTCCCTTCCCGGACCTCGGCTCGCTGCCCCTGGGAACTGGTGCTGTATGTGGCTATGCTTGGGTTTCTCCCCTTCTTTTTAACGCATCCCTCTACTGTTCGATAGGATGATTGAAATTCCTCACCCCTCCCTCAGCTACCAGGAGCCTCTTGAGACTTGAGTGAGTAAATATTGATCACTAACAGAGAGCTATAAATGTCAGTTCACAGGTCCGTGTTAGATACATAAGAGGGTTGATTCCGTCTCTGCAGAACAAGGTGGCAGTGTGAGCAGCACGCCGACTACCCTGAAAGAGAACCTCTCTCCTTGCAGTGGCAGGCTGTGCTGCTTGCTTCTAAAGAGACCAGAGCGCAACTCACAGCTGAGCAAATCAATTAGAGGAAGCTCAGGTTTGTTTGTGAAGTGCAGCCCTGGAGATTCTGCTCCTGCCTCTGTGCCTGCGCAGCTGTCACCCCCTCTGCCTCTCGTCCCCCAGAGCAGGGCAAACGCTGCCACCACCCAGCTCTACCTTGTTGCACAGCGCTTGCTGTCTCAGGTGGCAGGTGGTGTGGGTGCGCCTGACTCTGCACCATCTTCTGGACCATTTAAAGAAGATGAATCCTGGAGCCCGTCCCTTCCCTGACGCGCCTCCTGGCTGGCTGTCCCTCCGGTGCTTTCTAAGCCTTGTGACTCACTTTGTGTCTTAGCTTTTCACTGGAAGGTCTGTGAACGCACAGGATTAGTTACACGTTCACTGTCACTGTCTTTATCATGAAATTACTGCCTTGAGGGGACCGTGTCTCATTAGAGCAGGTAGGAAAAACCTCCCACCAACATGTTGTTTAATTTTAACTGGCATATGTACCCCCTCTCCCAACGACGCAGCAGTTCTCCCCTCCCCTGTGATCTGGCTGAATTGTCCGGGCTGGGCGTTGTAAGCTCCTCGGGAATGAGCTTTCCCAGGCGGTGTACGTGTAGCAGAGCAGGCAGGGGGAGGTAGGGGCTGCCTTGTCCCCAAGAGCGAGCAGTGAGAACGGACCTGCCTGGCTGTGAACCCCACTGACTTTCCAGCCCCTTACACCCTCTGCTGCCCTACAGCAACTGGTCGCTGTGCGTAACACCACTGCATCTTTAATGGAGGTTGAGGACAGAAGCAAACCGTACAGACTGTCTCTTTATTCACTTTTTAGCCTGCAAAAAGATTACAGCGCCAAGGCTTTTGCATGCAGTGGCCTGTGCGTTTAGGGACAGCCGTGCTGTAAAGCCTGGGGGACCCTGCGGACCCTGCATCCTTCCCAGACCGTAGAGCTTGGCCGTGCTCCCTGAGCCCGTCGTGTCCCAGTGACTCGTGCTCCCTGTCTGTGGCTGAGCATTGCGTGTTGGGCTTCACAGTGTCTGTGAGCTGCACAAGGATGCAGGTAAGGGCAGGGTGAGCGGCAGAATAGCTCTGTGGGCACTCTCCACCCCGCCAGCCCCGGGCTGTACAACGCAGGAATTGGTGCTAAATAGGGGAGTCAGGATTCAGCTTTATACAGGCTGGAGCTGAAGTCATCTTCCAGACTGCCAAGGTAAGACTGAGCCCGGAGGATTGTTTCCTGGTGATGATTGAAGGCTTTGCATGCACAGACATCACTTACATCAATCACTTGCGCATGGAAGGAAATGAGGTTTCGAACTGGCTGCTCGTTTTTAGGCCAGGTGGGTACAAGAAGGAGCGAGAGCACATGGTCCCTTTGCACCCTGGCTGTGAGGGAGAGGGAACCGTGTTGTTCCAGCTGCTATCCCCTGATCCGGCTCTCCATGCAAACGTAAAAGGAGCCCACAGCGTGAGGATCAGCATCTTTCCAGGCACAGCTGGATGTCCAGATGGGAGAGACGCTGTTCAGTTCATAGCATCGTCTCCAGCTCTTTGTTTAGGTTGGGGTGTCGCTGATTCAGGTCTGTTAAGTCCACTATGTTTTGCCCACACGCTCTCTGGCTCATCTCCTGGGTTGGACAGGGCAAAAAGTTATCGGAGGCAAAGGAGCTGGGGATGTAGCCGGGCAGGCTGGCACGGGCAGGGAGCAGCAGCCCCCGCTGCTGCGTGCTCCCTGCCCCTCGCCCCGCCAGGCTCATGCTGAAGCTCGTGGTGGCGTGGGAGGCCAGCCCGCCGTAGCAGCAGCTCCCCGCTGCACTGGTGGCACGCGCCTTCTGCTTGAAGTCCAGTGCCAGGCTTCTCCGAAAATGGGCTTTCTTAATCTCTGCCTGCACCTGAGAAAGCAATCGGAGACAGCTGCTGGTGCCCAGAGACAGCAAAACAGGCATCCCTTCCCCATGGTTTTCACTCCTAGTGGGTTTGGGGATTTTTTTCCTTTCCATATCCTACTGAGAGGGATGGATTTGAGTGTTCCCTCTGGTTATCCCAGCCTGGGGGCTGTAGGTTGACTTCCCCAACCCTAAAGGGGCTGTAACAGGGAGCTCCGCTGCTCACGCTTCTAACTTACCTCCCCGTTGCAAAAGCAGTAGATGAAAGCCACAAAGAAACCCTGCCAAAAGAGACAGAGGTGGAGTTTGAGTCCCAAGCCGGGATGCTGTGTGCGTGTGCCTCCCCCCTCCCTGGATGAGCGTGGCGCGGTGTTCGGAACAGGGCCGGCAGCCCCGTGTCGACGTACCTGAGAGGAGTTAAAGAGCATCTCGTAATGCATCTGGATCTGCCACAGGACCCCAGAGACTTCGGTGTAGGGCATGGCCATGAACACCACATAATGGACTCCGAAAAGCGGCATCAGCACCAGCGTGGACTTCAGCAGCTTCCTGCGAGGAGAAATGCTCCGAGCCATTAGCCGGGACGTGCCAGCCAGCCTGCAGCCCCCTCGCAGGCGTTGGCAAGCGTCCTAGCAAAGAGGGCAACCGCTTCAGCTTCTGCTGCGGCCGCAGCTGGTTTGTGCACAGCTATTGCGCCCTGTCCGGCTTGGAGAAGGGAGCGGGCAGAGCCTGGACTCCTGAGCCTGCTGTTTCAATCGAACTGAGCTGCCTGAAGCGCTGGCTGCCATCGTCCCGCCACCCTCCCTCGCCATTCCCACACCTCTGCTCTTCATTCAAGGAGAAGCTGTCTCAGCTGAACAGGCAGAATATGAGCCAGACCAGGGCCGGGACATCGTTTTGCTGCTGCCAGCACTTGCCTGTACTGCTGTCGGGGGTCCAGCTTCCCCGTGTTCGTCTCCCAGAGCTTGGAGGCCAGCACCCGGACGATGTTGAGGAAGAGGAAGAAGTTCACCTGCCAACAGACACCCGCTGCGGGTTTGTTGCCCGCAGTGACCCGGGTCTGCCCGAGCAGCCCCCCGGGATGAGGACAGACAGTTCTGGGTGAGCTGCAGGCAGGGACGTGGGGGTGATGCCGTGGTCAGAGCGGGGAGGGACCAGTGCTCCTGGATCCCTCTGCATCATGTGGGCCCTCTCCGGGTTCCAGGGTGGCTCGGGACCAACCCATGACCACAAGCAAAGAGCTCTGGGTCTCTATCAGTCCCCTTTCCCCAAGAGGGATTGGGACATTCAGCCATGGGGTTCTTACCACGATGGCGGCCAAGATGGGGACCTGGTAAATCCACTTCATGTTCCCCGCGCTGAGGTCCCAGCACCTGAAGAGACACCAGTAAAGAAACACCTTGGAAAAACCTGAAGTCACTGGTAAGGAAAATTGCCAGCTGATGGCTCCCTGAACCCCCAGCCACGGTCCCTGTCCTCCCGCCCTTCACCTCCCCTGGCTGAGAACTTTGTGGAGTTTGTGTAAATCTTGACCCAGCAGCAGCCGTGGTACAACCATCCATAACCATCACGGTGCTGCAAATCGGTTTTAAATCAGCATTAACCTTCCCGAGAGCTCCTTGGCCATCTGAAACTCTTGCTGTACGTTCTGTGGCTTTTCTCATTTTAAAATGCTTATCTTCCGAACATGCCCTTTAGCATTCATCTTTGCACTGTTTATTGATTGATTTATGGTGTAAACCTGCATCCGGCTTCCTCCCAAATGCAGAACAAAACCACTGTTGCTCTAGATTACTGACAATTTTAGGAACAAGCCTTGTACACGTGTTGGTGCCTCTTGTTCTTTTCAGAAAATTTTCAGTTTCGGACGTTCTGGTGCCCACAGATTTTCTGGCTAGCGTTTGCAACCAGTATTTCCCTCCCCAAAGGACTGTCACAGAAGGTGGACCTACGTACTGCGTATCCGCCAGGGAGGCCCTGACGCTGGCCCAGACAGACACAAACACAGCGGGGAGACCTGCAGGGGCAGGAAACAGAGTGAGGAGAATGGATTGAGCATCATGTTTGCAAACCGAACTAGTTCCTGGCAGCTCGTCTGCATCCCACTGCCCTTATCTGGGCACTCAGTGCCGCTCAACCGTGGCTGATGCCACAGCTGCCAGCCGGTCTCAGCAGCCACAGCATTGCGTTGGGGTCCGTACTTACCCCAGCCAATGATGATGAGGACCCACAGGTAGTCCTTGTTGGAGAGGAAGGCCATGAAGATCAGGCTGTGCAGGTAGAGACCTTCCACCAGGATCCAGTAGTGGTTGGTGGCCAGAAAATAGAGGAAGAGAGTCACCACCACCTTGCAGCCAACCTGCGGATATAGAGTCAGAGAGGTGCCCGTATCAGGCTGTCCCCTGAAAGCAAAACCTGGTGGCTTTTGCTCTTTGGCCAGCAAAACCCAGGCTGTGCCCCGTGCGTGGCTCACGTTCCTCCTCTTGTGGGGAGCTACATCTCCCCTGGGATATTCCAGCACCAGACGTAGGGCAGGTATTTCCCACAGGAGAGGTATTTCCCATACCAGGGCACTCTGAGCTCAGACAGGCCGTGAGACCCGTGTCCTCTGTGGCTCTGATGTCTACTGTGGGACCAGCACGGGGAGACGCTGGGCAGAGCTGTAGGTGACCCTTCATCCCTCCCCAGCTGCATCACCCCTGAGCAGCACAGCCCCGATCTTGGAGGCTCCCAAGCGCATCCCCTCGCACCACTGCTCCTAAATCCCCTTTTCCCCTGATCCCGCCTCCGGTCTCAGCACGCCACTTGCCAGGTGGCTCCGTTGTCCTGACGAGGGACCCATTTCTGCCTTGAAGTCATCCTCCCGCATCTTCTCCGTCTCGCTGGCCAGTGTGCCCGAGTAGAGCACCATGTCCTTCACGAAGATGCTCACCGCCCGGCAGATGAAGGAGGTGAAGAGGTGGACGTGGATGTAGTTGCGCGTGCAGTGCAGGCGCCTACAGAGGAGGAGCGCGACACAATCCCAGCCCCGGCTGCCCAACAAGCTCATCACACGTGGGCTCAGGCAATGGGGGGGGGTCCCAGAGAAGGTGAGCTCCAGGGTGTCAGCCCTCCACCCCTGCAAGAGCAGGGTGGAGTGGATGGGGAGCTGGTCATACTGGGAGTGTTTTGGAGCTTTGGGAAATGGTCTGACGTTTGTGCTGGGTTTTGGGGCTGGTTCCTGTTCCTTAAGGGGCTGCTTCCCCTCGGGGAGGTTATGTGTGCAGGCAGTGGGGAGAAGACAGTTGTCCCCCACACAGGGATGGGGGTTCAGCTCCTCCTTACTTGAAGTACGAGAGGATGCAGACAGCGACGATGAGGGAAGCCAGGGAGATGGAGTAGCCGACGGTGTACATCAGGTGCAGGCGGTCAAACACCTCCTGGAAGAGAAGGGCTGTGCTCTACGACCCCTCTGCAGCCCAGGCCCCCCCTCTGCCCCCCGCCTCCGGGCTGAGAGCACGGGAGGAGAAGGGCTTGTTTGGGGAGCGGAGGGGGCAGAGCCCCCTGCTCCCAGCAATTCCCCTGGCCTTTGCTGCTCTTCCCTGGTCCCCATCCCGACCCCTTTTCCCAGCACCTCCGATGAGCAAGGTCACCTTCTCGCGGCTCCGGCTCTCAGAGGAGAAGAGCAGAGCACATTCGGTGTAATTGGCCCAGGTCTTGTTGATGCTGAGAGCCATCGCCCAGGTCCCGTAGGCACTGCAGTACCTGTAGGCATGACCTGGGGACGGCGACGGGCACTGTGACAGCGGCAGGACACGCGGGAAGCCCAGACACATCCCTGCTTGGTGGAGAATTATCACCAAGGGGAGGTCGCTCCCTGCCCACGTGCAAGCGCTTACCTTTATGGTTGAAGTCGTAGATGTAGTCGGGGCAAGGCACCGACACCTCCTGGCTGGGGGAGCCCTTTGGCCAGCAGATGATCCCGTCCCACTCTGGAAGGCAGCTGGTGTCTGGCCAACGAGCAAAGACACGTCTTACTTTGGCTCCAAACAGGGCCACGGCATAACCTCCAGCTTCCCCAAGCGTGTGCTGGACCAGGGCGAGGAAAACACACTGCCACGTCATCACCCCTGGCCGGCAGAGCAGGGGGAGCTGAGGGGGGGCTGGGGAGGGGGACACATCCCATCACGTCCCACCTCCTCCGGAGGGGCAGCGAGGCCCCTCCACGTGCTCTTATTTGCAGTGCACACGGGGCAGCCAGCACTGGCTAATCAGGGTGATGATTTAATTAGCACCTAATTGTGCCCTGAGCAGCCACAGTGCCAAGAGGTGCACAAACCCACGCCATGACCCTGTGGCCCCCAGGAGCTGCACATCTCCCTGGCCCCATCCTGCTCCCATCGGAGGGGACAGCGTTTCCCACAATGTAGCCAGCTCCACTGAAGGTGGCCAACCCATGCGCAGGGGAGGGATGCTACCTTTGATCTTCTCCAGTTGGGCTTTTATGTCTCTCTGGCATTTCTCCTTAGCTTCCACCAGGAGATAGATCTGCTCTTCTTTTGTGAGAACATCATCAGGATCGACCTGCCGAGACAAAGCCGAAGTGACAACCCCCGTCTCCACATGGCCAGGACTCTCAGACGGCAGCTTGGCTCAGGTCTCCTCTTCGTACTCACAATTTAGAGATCAATCCTCCCTGGGAGAGCTCGACCCACCTTGGTGATCTCCATGTCCCCAGAGAGCTGACACCACCTGCTCGGTGACATGAGCCACCCATGGCCGGGATCCGGGATCCAGGAGCTGGGGGCGAACTGCTCTGTCCCAGCAGTACCCTGAAGGTGGTTGACGAGACACCCACAAACGCTTCCCAGCTCAGGGCAGGACCCACATCACTTCTGCTGCCACAAACCACCCCATTGCTCTCTGCCACCAACCCCTACAACAGCCAGCTAGTTAACACCAAGTCCAAAATCATGAGGGGCTCAAGGTCCGTTAAAGGACATCATCTCCTGACACGGAAACAATGCTTCGCTGAACCCTGCAGCGTGGTGGTCTTGCTCACAGGTTCGTAGCATCAAGCAGGACCATCCTCGGGGCAAGAAATGAGAGTCAGAGCCAGTGCAAGAGACAGGCAGGGAAGACAGGAGCATGCATGGAAAATGCATGTGCCGGTAGGCAAAGCTAACGGAGTGGCCACGGCATGGCCAGGCTCTCCCAACCCTCCCCAGATGAGTCAAGTTTGTGCAGCTTTGAGTAGATCCAAACACTACGGGGAAGAGAAAAGCGCTGCCTTCCTTCCCACTCGTGTTTTTCCCTCTGGCGAGGCTGAGGCTGAACCCAACCCCACTTCCACCCATTGAGAAAACGTGTACTTTCATGTTTCTGGGCTAGGAATCAGTGGCACGTTGGGCTTCTGCCCCAGCCCCTCCTCGCCCACCCCACCAGTGGTGCTGGATGTCCCCGTTGCCCACGACGAGCCCTTCAGAGCCGGGTCTGGCAGCCCCTCGTTAAAGTGGCCGGCCGGGGCTCTGCAAACGAGCGGGCGCCCAGCGCTGGCGGCAGCGCGATGCAGACGGGTGCAGCCTGCGGCGGCTGCAGACACCCGGTCACATCGCACATGCAAACGTCTTTTGGGATATTTTGGACTGAGATGCTGAGTTTGGAGCTGGGACAGGGAAACAGCTCTGGAAGTGAAAAGGAGCCGGGATGCAGTGGGGTTGTGTTGGCTCCCGGACTGCCCACCGGCGAGCGGGGCCAAATCCTGCCCCAGAGAGGAGACCCTGAACTCCCAGTCATGCTCTTCCCAAAAGCAGCCATCCCAGTGGGTGGGCAGAGGGGGGCTGGTGAGGGGGTCCCGGCTTTGGGAGAGGCGCTGGGTGCACCCAGCTCTGCCCTCACCGCACCCCTCCAGCTTCGCCTGCGCTGACAGTAAATCGCTCCTTCTGTTCCCCCGACGCCTCCGAGGCAGCGAACCCTGCCCTGGGTGCGTCCAAGAAATGGAAAAACCATCACATCGTGGTGTCTCCATGGCTGCTGGAAAGCTTTTAGTGGGAGTGAGAGGCTCTCTGCTCCTGCCTGGCAGCTCTGTGGAGCGGGAGGTGCAGCCGGGGGCACGCAGCCCCCGACCGGAGCCGGTTGCACCATTAGCAATATTTAAAGCCAGGAGAGGGACCGCAGGAGCCCACGGGGCCACGCAGACTTACCAGAGCCCACACAGAGCTCAGGAGGCAGCAGCAGAGGAGAGCCGCCGTGATGCCTCCCACGGGAACGGGGGCCTCCATGGTCCCACCACGCCGCTGGGACGGGGACCTCAGGGATGGTGAGCTGGAGAAAGCAAAGCCTTCACCTGGGGACAGCGGGATTGCTGCTGGCCCCGGGGTCGCAGGTGATGGAGAGGGCTGGCGCGTTCGGCAGGACAGAGCATCTTCTGGGAGCACCTTCCCGGCTGCGGTCCCCGTCGAGGCGAGGTGGCGGCAGGGGCACAGCCCGTCCCTGGGTGCTCAGGGCTGGGGGAGCACCCCGAGGTGAGTCCCCTGTCCCCGGTGGGCACTGCCCCGGCAGTGCTATAGGGAGCCGCTCACAGGCTTCCCAGGCAGGTGGGTTTCTCCCCCCACCACGCTTGCTGCTCTTCACTCTCTGTGTCTCGCCTGCTTTAAGCAGCTCCTGGAGCGTGTGCAAACAATTCCCGTTCGGATGGGGATGGCAGAGGTTTATTGGCTTAGCCCTAGGTGCTAAAATCCTCTTCATTCAAGGCAGATTCCTCTTCTCTTTTCAGAAACTTCTCTCACTGCCTGGTGGCTCATTTTTCAGCTGTCAGAGCATCCCCCCGCCACCCCCTCGCTGCTCGGTCCCCTCCAGCCCGGGCTGGTCCCAAGGAACCGAAGGACGGTGGGGAAAATCCCAGCGAGGTGGCTGGAGGCAGAGGGTGCAAGCAGTGAGCATCACCTCGGCACTGATGCTCCCGAGATGGGATGTCTTTCAGGCAGACGCCGGTTTAACCCTTTTCCTTCTCTCAGGAGGCTCTTGGGGAGATGTGCCAGGATCAGCCCTGCTCCCCACTAGGACGAGCACCCCGCTTTGTGCGCTCGTTTGCAAAAGAACCTCACTGCACGACTGCATTTAGCCCTCTGCGGAGTGGGGCTGATGTGGGAGCAGGCAGGACAGACGGACAGACCTGGCACCGGGGAGTTTCCACCCTGATGGGTGCCTCACGCAGCCCGTGAATGAGATAAGATGAACTGGTGGGTCAGAGCTGGTCTCACCACAGCCGACACCGTCCCCATCAGAGCGGTCCCTTGTCACCTGCATCCTCTCTGGGAGAGCCCAGGGCTGTCCGCTGTGTTTCAGGATCATGTAGATGCCCCGTTTGCTCCCACCACCACACCAGCTCCAACGCCTTGTGTCCCCCAGGCAGCCCGAGCATCCCCCTGGGGAAATGGGGGCGCAAAGCGGGGAGTCCTTGCTCCCCGAGCAGCTCATCGTTAGTGGGATGAGGCTGAAATTTAAAAGCCCAGTGCCAAACCCCGGGAACAGCAGGTTCCCAACCCGGGAAGGGTCTCACCCCTTGGCCCGTGTAATCCATGGCCGGGCGCAGCTATTGCTGCATCCGTAAGGCCAAAATCCTGCGCAGGACAGAGCCCCCGGAACCTCCCTCGGGGTTCTCCTGGCAGGGCGTCTCATCCTGGACCCGACCGCGAGCCCCTGTGGCAGCTTGGTCAGACTTTTCCTTGGCTCCTGGGGCGGGGGAAGGCATATCAGCTGGCTGAGGGAGCAAAGCAAATCCAAATGACAGCACTCAGGGGGTGCTGCTGCTCCCTCTGATTAAATCAGACAGGAAAACAAGCCTCCCAGTTGCTTTCCCTGCCATGGCAATCGGCTGTAAATCAAGGAGGGATTAAGGGCATCTTTGGCAGCTGCCCATCTCCCCGGCCCAGTTTAGCCACCACCCCGGACCATCGCGTGGGTGCCAACACCGGCCCAGCAGCATCGCTCTGCCGAGCAGCACCGCGGCTCCCACGCTCGCTCATCGGGGTGCTGCATGGGCATGTAGGGCAGGAGATGGGACACACAGTTAAATTGCAAGATTAATGCTTTCTGAAGGCTCTTCTGGGTACCGATTTCTGACCCAGAAGCTGCCAGGAGTGAGGATGGAGTTAAGGTAAGGTTATTTTGGGGTCGGGTGGATGGACGGATGCTGGCTGAGGGGGAGGCAGCAACACTCAGGGGCAATTTGATTCCGACTGCAGGCGAAATCTGACCCAGGCTCCGAGTTTGCAGTTAGCAAAACATGATGGGGGTTTTTTTGCTAAATGACTTGCTATATTATAGAGAGATCTGGAAAGCAATTATTGCAAATGACACCCACCCAGCCCCATCATCCAGCCCCCTCAGCTTCCCGAATCCACGCTAGCAATTGTGAGATGACGGCAGACAGCAAATTTCCCAGCAGTTTGCGGCTACTGCCTCCTCCCAGAAGACCCCCGTAACCCGGCTGGCGATGGCTCAGCCTCCAGCTTGAGCATCGTCTCCGCAGGGAAGAGGCTGGCGGGGCTCAGGGCACAGGGTTGAGCTGGTGACACCCCCGGTTCCCATCACTCCTAGCCCTGCAGCGGCTCCGAAACAGCAGGATTAGACCTACCCTGGTCATGCCAAGCCTGAGCTACTGCGATACAACATGACCTGAACCAGCCTGACTCAACCACCTGAAAATACAAATAGAACTTCATTTTTGATATCTATGTATAAACACAATGTAAATACATACATGTACAATGTGTGTGTGTATATATATATGTATAAATATGACGGCTCAGACTCCAGCCAGCACCAGGACCTCGTAGCTTTCGTACCAGGACTCACAGCATCTCGCAGGATCCTGTTCCACCCAGCGGCTTGCAACCGTCCCTGCAGCCCAATTTAAGCAAGCGCTGGCCGGAGAAATGAGGCTGTGCAACATCGCCACGGCAGAGAAGATGCTTTCATCTGTTGTAATTAATTTTTTCCCATTTCTTTCTGTTACCAAAATACCAGCTCTGGGACCTCAGTGCGCACTAGGGATGGGTTTTCCTCCTCCCATGATCTGTTGCAATCTGGCTATATTTGAGTTGATGGTATAGAATGTCTCGGTGTAACCCTCGAGACCCATTTTCTGGGATGCTGAACCTTGATGACTTCTTCTGCGGATCTCCAAAGAGTTGGGAGAGGAGGGTGAGAGCAGGAGCATCTCCCACCAGAGCCTGCCCGGCACCTGGAGAGGAGCTGAAAGGAGACCCTATGGCCCTCTCTGCCCCGCAGGTTTTGGGGATGCGCAGGACCCTGGCGCAGGGCTGTGAGAGATCCTGAGCCGAGAAATTAAATGCCCAGCTTTAACCGTCATTTGCATTACCCTCGTCAGCCATCCTGACGAACATTAGCATGGTCTCTTGCCCACAGCGTGGGTCCTGCCAGTGCCTTTTCCAGTGCACAAGCTCAGCCCTGGGGAGAGATCGGGGCAAACCAGACCCTGAGCGCGAGGCCGGGGGGATCGTTCGGAGAGAACTGAGCTCCTTTGAAGCAGCACTTCATAAATCCCTGTCTTAAAAAGGGCTCTGCAGCTCCCACCCTTGCAGGCCTGCCTAAAAACAGACGTGCTTTTCCCGTGGGTATCGCAGCAGGTTTATCAGCCGCCGTGTTGCTATTTTCTTGCCAGGCACCCGGGGCCGTTCGCGTTTAGGTTTCCAGTGATCGTTTAGCAAGCGGCCCCCGTGCAGCCCACCCGGTGCAGGTGCTGGAGGGGAAGACATTCCCCCTTTTGCGGCTGGTGGGGGGCGGCTGGTGGCTTCGCTGCGCTGGGAGACGATGACAATGGGCAATTGTCAAGTTGGGGCCCCTCTCGTTTGAGTTTTCTTCCTTTTATAGTAAGTAGCAGTTGCTCCAGCAGCTGGCCTGCCCCTCCGGGGTGAGGACAGGCTCTGTATATAAGGGAAGGAGCAGACTTTGCCTTTCATCCCTCCGGTCGGTTGCTTCCCTGGGCAGCAGGACACATCCCTGCATCTTTGCAAAGACCCAGCGCGATGCCGCTCAAGAAACCCGACCCGAAGAAGGAAGCAGCCAAACCGGCTCCAGTCCCCGAGCCGCCCAGAGAGCCTGCCTTCGACCCCAAGAGCGTGAAGGTGAGTGAGGAATGAAGACATCACCATCTTTCGTCGTGCCTGTCATCTGCCAGGCACGGGTGATGAAACGCGCCACGCAAATGGTGTTAGCCAGGCTGAGCGCCAGGGTTGGGAGGGGAAAATTATCAGATTGCATTGATGCTGCGGGCTGGGAGTGATGCTCTCCTCGCTGGGAGAATGGTTCAATCTTCCCCCATCCAGCCCTGCTCCCACCCAAGGAAACTGCTTTGCGCTTGCACCGGGACACTGCCGCCCAGAGCTCTGGCTGCGGAGTGGAATGCCCCGGAGCTCCTGGCTGAGACGCCGTGGCGGGGCCCCAGCAGCGTTGAAAAGCTTTTCTGCCACCCACTGTCTCCATCCTAGAGTATTTTGCTGCCTGCGTTGTCTCCTCCACGTGAGAGCATCTTTTATCCAAGTCTCCACAACGGGAGCTCACTTTTCCCGGGATTCCCCAGGATACAGTCACATTTTTAAGCCAGAGCTCTGTCAGGAGAGTTATTAAGAGCAGGCTCAGCACGGAGGCTGTTTAATCACTTGAACTAGGGATCGAGCCTTGAAATAACATCCTTTCCACCCAAAATAGCCCTGACCATGGTCCGAGCATCCCCAATGCCTGCTCACCCCCTGTCCGCTGCGCTGCTGCCGGCTGCGCTTGCTGCAGGGATCTCGGCTCGGCAGCGAGGGCAGGAGCATTCCCAGGCGCAGCACGGCCGGACACGGCAGGGATACAGCCCCCCGCCCTGCGCAGGCTGCGGAGCCGAGGGAGGGAGAGGGTCAAACACAGGGGAGAGCCCCGTCGCCACCCCGGCAGTAACACAGCCCTCATGCCCGGCTCTGTTCTCTTCTCCCGACAGATTGAATTCCCCGCAGAGCAGATTGAAGGTAAGTGCAGATTCACCTTCTCCCAGAGACGGCACTAGAAACGGGGAGTCCTTTTTCCAGGTAGTTTCTTGCAGCAGACATGACAGCGGAAGCCCCACACATCAAATCCCCTCCGGGTACCCCGTTCCCCCCAACACGCTGCTCATCCTCCAGGATGGGCTCCTGAGGTTTCCTAGCAGGTAGAAGGGACGTACGCAATCCCAAAGTCACGTCCCTGACGAGCATGGGGCCGGTAAGAAGATGGGGAAGAGTGCTGGTGGGAAGGGAGGAGGCAGGAGGTGGAGATGGGAGCAACGCCGGAGGGGAGTGGGAGCCAGCGCAGGGATTTAGCTGGGGCTGCAACGCCGGGCTGTCGGGAGCAATGAACGGATCCTGGCTCCCCACTCTGCGCTGAGGGCGCCCCACGCAACGAGGATAATCCCCAGTTCAGAGCCCGGTGGGGAAAAGGTATTTTTCCATTCATGGTGAGAGATGCAGCCGGGTTCAAAGTCTGGGATTCGTGCGGGAGGAGCAGCCTCTGGCGATGCAGGGACAGCCCCATGCCGAGGGGCTGAGCTGGTATTGGCATTTCTCATCTCCCCGCAGGCAGTTTTAATGCCTTTGTACAGACTAGGGAAGGGACAAGATCTGAGGACAGATCCTGGTGGGACTACTGGGAGGACACCCAGTATCCTGCAGGCTTGGCCCCCAAACCAGCTTTTGAAAGGAGAAAAGAGAGCCAGTAGAAAAGTGAGCAAGTTAAAATGTGAAGCTATTTGGATTTAACCTGCAGCAACGTCCCCGAGCACGTGACATGCTCCCGTGGCTCCAGATAGTCAGGAGGGGACATCACTGAGCACCCTCATAGTGGTGCCTCTTGACCCAGGGACTCACAGGCGGTGGTGTCCCTCCCTGGACCCCCCCAGAGCCAGACGGAGGGACCTCACCTGCGGAGGTGGAGCCATTGTGAGGTCAAGCGGGATAACAGCAGCACCCCGAGGTGCTGGGGGGGACCGTGAACAGGATTACAGGGACACGGCTGGGACATCGTGTGGACAGGTCCGGGGGATGGTGAGGCTCAGCAAAAGGTATAAAGATGCCACGTAAAAAACGGAGCAAACCCAAAGCCCTGGGCAAGGATTCCCACCAAACCCAAGGCAATGCCTACCAGACCATGACATCTCCATCTCTGCATGGAGACCGCGATCGTCTCATCCCACCTGACAGCAGGAGGAGCAGCGGCTCTGCTTTGAGTGAACTATTGCTGGACATCAGGAAGAAGATGGACCAGAACCTGGAATTCAGTAGCGCCATGGACAAGAAACTCACAGCTCTGAGCGTGCAGGAGGAGAGGCTGGAAAGGCTGATTACCCCCCTGGGTCAGTCAACTGCTCAGGTGGCCTCGCTGGCTTGGAGGCAGCAGGATGAAATCCAGAAGTTTGTGGAGCATCTGCTGCAGGAAAACCACCATCTCACTGCGTGTGTGGAGCAGCTGGAGAGGCAGGTGCTGGCCACCAGCCTTGGGGTCCTTGGCTTGCCTGCAGAGGAGGGGAGTAAGGACTTGGGGGGCGGTTCCTGGAAGACTGGTTTCCCACATTTTGCACCCCAACACCAGTGAGGAGCCTGTTGTAGTGGAGAAGATCTTCTGGGTTGAAACGAGAGGCAGAGAACCAGGCTCCGAGCAGCGCAGGTGCATGGTGGTCTGCGTGGAACCACAGAATTATAGAATCATAGAATCAGCTAGGTTGGAAGGGACCTTTAAGATGATTGAGTCCAACCACTAACCTAACACTGCCAAAACCACCACTAAACCATGTGTGTAGCCAACATTGGGATTAAAGAGAGAATCCAGCAGCAGGTCAGGAAGCTGAAAAGCATCATACGCAGAAGGAAAGCAATCCTTAATTGTTGCTAATTTAGGCGTCCTTCCTCCAGGTAAAACGTAACACTCAATGGCATGATAATTTATGGGAATGAGCTTGGAAATGAATCTCCCGTGTCCTTCCACGCAGGGCTGGTGTGACACATGGTCTGCAAGGCTGGGGTGGGCATGGTCACCCTTCCCCAAACGTGAGCAATGCCGTGCTGTGTCTGCCTGGCTGGGGCTGGGGGGATGCCAGCAGGGCGGACGGGGTGTTGCAGGTGTCGTGGGGCTGCAGCGGGACGGTCATGGGGTCCTCAGGAGCCCTGAGTCTCGAAAAGGGGAAGAGCAAAGGGCACACTCTGCAGCAGAGACACAGCTTGCACCTGCAGCTGGTGCTGCCAGCGCAAGGTGGTGCAGGAGTCCCAGCAGGATTTGTCCAGCCATCTCCACACGGGTGGCAAAACCTGCTTGAGAAGCTGCGCAACTCGTTGAAGGAGTCTGGCAAGCTTCAGTGGCTCCTTGCTCAAGGTAGCGCGGGGCTGCCTGCCCTGGGCAGCAGCGATGGGTGCAGAGGGCGCTTGCCACGCACGTGTCCATCCCTTCCCTGCCCGCCAGGCAGGACTTGCTCCTGGCAGGGTGGGAAATGGGAGCAACATGGCAGAGGACATCCGAGCTTTTCCTCCCTGCAGAGTTCAAAGAAGCCTTCAGCCTGTTTGACCGGACGCCCACGGGAGCCATGCAGATCACCTACGCGCAGTGCGGAGATGTCCTACGGGCGCTCGGTCACAACCCCACCAACGCGGAGGTCCTGAAGGTGCTGGGCAAGCCCAAACCAGAAGGTGACAGCAAACTGGGGCAGCAGGGACAGGGTGGGACAAACAATCCCTGTGCTCCCTGGCAGCAAGTGAAGGGTTACATCC
The DNA here is from genome assembly GCA_003993805.1 of Himantopus leucocephalus. Lineage (NCBI taxonomy): Eukaryota > Metazoa > Chordata > Aves > Charadriiformes > Recurvirostridae > Himantopus > Himantopus leucocephalus. Next base: position 2,116,579 of record RSEF01000027.1, read on the forward strand.
CCTGTAGGAACAGCCCTGCAAGATGAAGGAATTGGGAAGGAAATGACGCAGAGAGGCTTCATTCCTGCAAATTCCTTCACTCCCCCTCCCTCTACCACGGCTGACGTAAGGGATACGCTGTCCTCAGCTGGGGATGGTGGCAACTGATGCTTAGCAGACCATATCCTGAGCTGGTGCAAATTGGTGTAACCTGACCAGTCCCAGTGCAGCCACATTGCCCTGGTGATACAGGACCCACCTGCTGGTGTTAAATTTTGGCTGATATCAGCAGTCTGTGTGCAGTCCCCAGATGGTAATACTTCATTCCTCATACAAATCTTCCCATCTCAAGTATAATATGCTAACAGTCCCACCACCTCCTGGGGTTTCTCCCCTGTACTCAGATGGAAATGAGAACAGGAGACGTAAGCCGGAGGACCTCAGAGGTTGACGACTTCAGCCCAATGAAGTTAATCTCTGACCCCATCTCCTCCTCCCCTTCCAGAAATGAACACGAAGATGCTGGACTTCGAGACCTTCCTCCCCATCCTGCAGCACTTCACCCGCAACAAGGAGCAGGGCACCTTCGAGGACTTCGTGGAAGGGCTGCGCGTCTTCGACAAGGAGGGCAACGGCATGGTGATGGGGGCCGAGCTGCGCCATGTGCTGGTCACGCTGGGTACGGGCTGGCCCTGGGGAGGGGAGCATGCCACAGGCCACCCCTAAGCTCTTTTGGGGCAAATGGCTCGGGTTAGTTTGTTGGTCTCCTGCGTTGGAGAGACCCTTTCTATTCTGCTGCTCATAGGCTTTTGTAGGAGTGAATGGCTCCTGAATGTGTGGCCTTTTCCATCTTATGCCACAGCTCCATGTGTGATCCAGGTGAGATGGAGAGTCCATAAAATCCTCAATTAGCAGACAACAGCTAATTGGTCTTGGCAGCTTGGTCCTCTCTCCACAATCTTTCACCAGCATTCCCCAGTCTGTAGTGGCACACGGCTCCTTTTTAATCCCCTTTTCCTTCCTCTGGTGGCTTTGGCTCTCTGGAAGAAGGACAGGAGGGTCCTGGTGGGCTGACAACCCTTCCCCTCACCTCTCCATCCTCCTCCTCCAGGGGAGAAGATGACGGAAAGCGAGGTGGAGCAGCTCATGGCAGGTCAAGAAGATGCCAATGGCTGTATCAACTATGAAGGTAGGAGCAAGAGGTGCCCTTCAGGGCCGTCTCAGACACAGTTGTCTTGTCTTAAGGTGCAGTGTCTTCTGCAAGGACATTGGTGATCCCTGAGAGGGAGGTGTGGACCACCCTCCAAAGCCTCTCCGAGGAGAGCAGTGAGACATGTCAGCTGGGGTGGGAACAAGGCGGTTGTGCCAGTGGTTTCCAGTAAAAGCAGCTGAAGACAGCATGTTTCCAAGGGTTTCAGGACTGTTTTATCCCTAGTTTTGGTACTGTTTTGTTGTAGGCTATCAAAAATAAACAAAGCCAGCATCTTTCACAGCAGAGGTGAATTGGGAACATTTGGAGACCCAGATCACTCACAGCTCCAAGAGGGTCAACATCTGGCATAAGGGGTGGTTAAATCTGGGAACCCCTAAAATTGGAGAGCATTGAGGAAAAGAGGGTACCCCTTTCCCTTGGCCCCGTAAAACTGGGGATAGTGGTACCGGCTTGTCTCCAAGAGGGGTTTGGTGTCACTAAACAGGTTTGGGATGGCAGGTATAAGGTGGGAACAGAAGGAGAAATCTCAGTCCTGGCAGAGCATGTCCTCTTCATCCTTGGGGTGGCCTGGGCTGGGGGTGCCCTACTGCCTCTCTGCCCGCCCCACCACAGCTCACAGCATGCTTTGACCTCTCTTGTTCTTATTTCTCATTTCCTCCTCAGCTTTTGTCAAGCACATCATGTCTGGCTGAAAGAAGAAACTTCAGGTGAGTTTATCAGAGTCTCCTTCTGCTTAGTCCGAAATTGGAAATCCTGCATGTAACAGCCAGGGGCAGAGGAACCAAAACCCAAACCCCACAAGCAACCACGCAGCGGACTATTGCCACAGGAACAATCCCAGCTCTGAAAGCACAAAAAAACTGCGTTCACGGTAATGAACCTCATTTGTAACTGGTGCCATTTAAAATTTATCGGGACAGCATCAACCCTGGGACTGCCAGTCGTGATCTGGTTAATTATGTCAATTCTGTGCTCGGAAAGAAAGAGGTTGGTGTGGTTTATGGCAGTACATTTTCTAACCCACCAGGGGCTCAGGTGGTCATCAAGCAGCAGCCAGTGGAAATAAATATTTTAAAACCTGCAGCAGTGAATGACTTCATGCAAAGAAAAGTATTTAGCAAGGAAATTTCTGAACTAAGTAATATCAACATTCCCATTAACATTAGAAAGAATATGGAAAATGTACCATTTATGTTTGTTAAGCTTTTTGTGTTTTTTTCCAAGTCTGTCTGAGGAAAACAGAGAAACAGGTTTCTTTTACGGTGAAATATCCCCTGGAAATCTATTGAATTTAAAAGAAAATCCAAATTACTAAGAGCTGGCCTCAGTCTCCCCTGCCAGTTTCTTACGGTTTCATTATCTCCCTTACTTTTCTTAAACATATTTCCTCTCCTCAGCTGTGTGAAAGGCAGCAGGCAAAAAAAAAAAAAAAAAAAAAANCCGCCACGCCCATCTCTTTAAACATCAGAAGGTTAAAACGGAGAAGTCTGAACTTTGAGTGTTCAGCATCCTTTTATCTATTAATCCATTTCTCTTTGGTTCCTGTTCATCAGCTCAGCAGTATAGGTGGTTAGGTGGCAAACGCTGCCAGGGAGATTTAATTCTATACAAACCGATTTGCATGAAAGACTGACTTTTTAATGGTGTGGGATTATGGCTATTGACATTTTGGGTTCATCTGAGAAGGAGTATTCTCGTCTCAAAGATTCACTGGGTTAAGCCCTCTCGTGCTTGTCTCCCAGGCTCTCCGAAACGTTTGAACCCAGCTGAGCACCACCAACAGCGAGATTCCTCCATGCGTGTCCCTTCCTCCCTGGATGTCACACATCTGCAGACATGTTTTGCCTGAGCCACTTTGAGGAGTTGGCCTCCACGTGTGTGTGCATAAGCCTCGGTATACAATGCGAGATCTGCAACTTGGTTTTAAACCTTAAGTTATCTTTTTCGGGTTCTTCCTGTGACATTTGGCTCATTAAATTTTATTCCTTCCTCTCTTAAATGGTATCTCTGCTTTGGCTCTGGACTACTCACTGAAGCAGTAGGTGGAGGAGACCCCTTGGTCTCCACCAGCTATCAGAGATAGCAGGATGTTCCCACAGAGAGGGGAAAAAGGCAGGTTTTATGACCGCTAGATGTGAGGGACGAGTTCAGACTTGGGGGTGAGGGTCTTTGTTCATCACCCCACCCTTGGTTTGGGGCCAGGAGCTGGGCTGTAGTCTGGCCATGTCTTGCTGATGGAGGCCTGGAGCAAAGTGAGCACGAGGGACAGGCTGCATCAAACAGAGCCCGGGTTCCTGGGAGGTTCTTCATTGCCTCTCTGCCCTCAAACCAGCTCTTTTTCAGACCTGTAGCCCATCCAACCTACAACATGCTGCCCCACGAGCATTCGCTCCAGGTCCAGGCTGAACTGCACCATGGAGCAAAGAGGGACCTGCTTGGCCCTGCCACTGTCCCTGTCACGGGGAGACAAGCAGCCACCTCTCCTTCATCAACGTGCTGCCTGTCCCAGCCAGAAAAGGCCAGAGGATCTTTAAAAAAAACCCCAAAACATCAGAGAAAACATTGAAAACATTTTTTTTTTCTCTGTCATTGACAGGTCCAAAAGTCTAGTTTTGAAGGTTGGTTTCCAGGAAGTTGAATCCTGATGAATCAGCAAGGGCGAAGGAAAACGGGGAAGTGACGGGTATTTCTGGGCCAGGTCGCACCTCCACCCTCATGGCACGGGACGGCGGGTCCCAAGGGTGTGGGTAGTGTCCTGCCTGGGATGAAGCCCAGCCAGGGCAGGGCTCCCTGGGTGGTTCCTCTCCAGGCAGGTGGTGTGTCCACAGCCAGAAGGTGTCTGGGGGCTGTGCGATGCAAGCTGGTGGCTCTCTCCCTCTTCCTACCTGCAAAAAAAATCATCATAGCATCATTAGAAGTGGTGAATAATTCATAACAGATAACTCAGCCCTCCCATCAGCAGAACACCTGGGAGCAGAAAACACTTTTCTCTGATTTGTTCCTTATTCCAACGTCCTCGCTCTATGACTTTGACTAGAAATTGAAGGCGTTTTGCTCCGATGTGGTTGACTTCAGCTGCCACTTGCTCATTTCTGTGCAGTGACTGAGTAACAGCTGCTTCCAATTCCCACTGCTTGATTCAAATGCTCATAAAAAGCAACATAAGCTGTTTATAGATGCAAGATTAGAGTTTAGCTTCTGTCTGTGGTATTTCTACAGCTTCCATTAGGGAGGATCTGGGCATCTCGCGCCTTTAATGTACTATCTGTGCTTTTACCTGTGAAAATGATCCGGTGGCAGGGTGAGAAAGGACGCTGCTTGCTGCACACTCGCTCCGGGATCACGTTTGCCCTTGCCACCATGGTGGCATTGACTCCTGCAGAGGAACGTGCTGTTGCAGAGCGCAACTGAGCAGAGGAGAGGCGGGGGACCTGCCCGAACTTGCAGAGGAAATCCACAGCAGAGACTGGGGGCCCTGCTAGCTGTGATATTCCTGCCCCGGCAAGCCAAGAGGCTGCACTCTCGCTCCTATATGCAGAGTACAAGCCTTGTATTTGAGCCTCCAGCTTCTGTGCAGACAGGAATGACACTGTAAATTAAAACCAAAGAGAGTCCTGCAAAGAGACAGACAGAAAGAGAGCAGTGGAAAATGACAGAGAGAACTAGAGAAAAAGGTGAGGGCTGCGAAATCCAGCCTTTGGAGCACCCTCGGGGTAACAGCCAGCCACGCTTTACTTTGGGGATCTGTTCTGTCTCTTTAGGATAAAGCAGAGCTGCGTTGTACCAAAGCAGGTTGGAATGATGCTCTTGGACAGGCGCAGTATAACCTCTATATCTCCGTAGCTATATACCTCTATGTGTGCCTCCATGCCCTGCCTCCTCCTCTGGAAAAGCTGAGGATCCCGAGGAGCAAGCAGTTTTAATGCCATGGACATTCATAAAAAGCATCTGTGGACGCCAGCGAGTGGCCCCACGTGCAGATCTGCACTTCAGAACTGGAGGAATCTCTATAAATCGAGATGCCCCAAGACAATAGTCAACACTGTCCTTTTATAGGTCAGACACTTTACTGCGTCCAGGAGACTCTGAGGAGAGGTATAAATAACCCCCCCACTCTAAGGAGAGCCTATGGCTGTGTCTCCTCAGGCTGCGATAAGACAGAGAGACTCATACCAAAGATGGTCTGGATGTCAGGAGAGTTAGTGCTGTGCCCTGTCAAATGGAAGAGACAGATGGAGCCAGCTTTCATCCCGAGGAGTTATCAGCCATGCACGGGAGGGCAGGGAGATGGGGATGGGCTGATGAGCACGGACTGTGCCCCTTGAAAGGCTCCCTCGGACCCCCCGGCCCACGTACGCACACGTCACCAGCATCACCGTCAGCATGTGAGGCCAAAGGCCTGTAGGGAAGGCAGACACTTCACTGTATCGTGGTGTTTGCACCCTTTGTGTTCGGCAAAATGACTCGGGTTGATGGGATAGTGAGCCAGGTATCCGTCCCAGTGGGAAAGCACTGCTCCGTGACCCACTTTGTTATTTGTCTCAGGTCAGGGATTGCAGAAAGCTTTGCCTTTCCATGCCAACCTGCTCACACCCTGAAAGCAAACACCTGCAGATTTACTGAAGCGATAGCAAACTTGTAAAAACGCTTTTCAGAAATGCGGAGAAAGACGTGCAAAGAGAGTGGGGAAGCAGGCAGGCCAAGCCCTCCTGCTCCGCGTGCAACTTTTCAACACAAGCACCACGCACACAGCTTTTATTCTCAGGTGAGAATAAAAACAGCACACCAGGCAGTGCCGGGATCCGTCCTTCAGGCGGTTGAGTGCAAGTGTGAAAGGTATTGGAAGGAGCAAGAGAGAGCAGTGAGTCCCTGTGTGTAGGTGTGCACGCGTGTGCTGGCAGCGATGGTTGTACTCCAGGAAGCCCACAGAGGGGTGTGGAGAAGGACGGCCTCTGCTACTTGCAGATGGCTCTTAATAGGTCAGTATTCTTAATAAACTGAAGTTTAGTCATGCATCTTTATTCTGTCCTTTTTGGGAAGGGAAGAGAGCTCTCTGTGCCAGGAGACAGAACCACAGAATTGTCTAGGTTGGAAGGGACCTTTAAGATCATCGAGTGCAACCATTAACCTCACACTGCCGATCTCAGTGACGAGTCAGACAAACCGGCACCTGCAAACAGATTCAAACTGTAATTGTCAAATAACCCCTGCCTTGTCCCGGTACCCCAATCTGCCCGTTTTACTCCTGGCTATCCTGGGGAGGGCGGGCAGCGCGCCACTCCAGGACCCCCCGTCCTTGACGAGGGCAGGACCTGGGCCGTGCTGACCCCCCGACTGGGAGCAGAGCCGAGGGAACCACCAGCACCAGGGCCTGGGCCACCGGGGCACCGGGCCAGCCGCTGGCGATGGCGGCAGGGAGCCCGCAGGCCAGCACCGAGAGGGATGCCGGAGGCTCCTGACAGGCCGCCGCAGCCAGGACACCCCACAGTCCCCTTTTTTGGGGGGTACAGAGTGCAAGGTCCCACCTTGCAGGGGTGCAAAGGCGCTCTGAGGGACGAGGCCCCGCAGGGGGGTTCACCACACACACACACACCCCCGCCGGGCGCCAGCGCTGAGGGCCCGAGGCAGCCGCCGCCCGCCCCGCTGTGAGGGACAGAACCGCGCGGCCCCGTACGGCTCCCCTCAGCCGGCCCGTGTCCGCTGCCGCGCCGGTGCTCACGGGCACCGAGCGGAGGCGGCGGCGGCGGCGGCAGAGCCCAGCGGGCGGACTCCCCTCAGCGCCCGCTCCCTCCCCGCCCCCCGCCGCTCGGCAATCTCCGTCGGCGCTCGGGCGGCTCCGCCAACCGCTCGGCGCTTCCGCCCGGCTGACGGCGGGGGGAGGCTTTCCCAGCTGTTTTCCGTCAGCGCTCGGCTCTTTCCGCCTGAGCCTTCGGGTATTTCCGGCAGCCGGTTCGGGTATTTCCGCCGCCAGCTTCGGGCGGACTCGGCGCTTGGCCGGCCTCGTTCCTTCCCTCCCCGCCGCCTGCCCCGGTAACGGTCGCTGGGAGTTTAAATGAGCAGGGGCCGGGCCGCGCCGCGCCGCCGCCGGGACACGCACTGAGGCGGGGCCGGGGCCGCCCCTCTCCGGGCTCGGCGAGGAGGAGGAGGAGGCCGGGGAGAGCAGGATGACGGTGCTGCAGGAACCCGTCCAGGTACCGACCCCTGGGCGGCACGGACTCGGGCTCGCCGCCGCGCTCAGGCCCCAAGGCCCGGCCCGGCCTGGCGGGGGGAGCCGGACCCGCCGCGCCGCCCGCTCCCCGGGGGAGGCCTCCCCGCCGCCGGGCCCTCTCCTGTGGCGGGGGGCCCAGCTCCGCTCGGGCCGCTCCCGGGGACGGGGCGGGGGGGGCTGCGGGGCCCGGGCGACCCCTCCGCCGGTGGGAGTGGGCCCGGCCCGCAGGGCGCTCCGGCCGCTCTCCGCCGCCAGCCTGGGCTCCTCCGCCCTGCCGGTTGGGGGCCCGAGGGGCTGCTGGGCTTCCTCCCTCCTTCGTCCGTCCCTTCCCCATCCCCTGCGCCTCTGGGACGGGCTGCCCTCGCCCTTTCGGCCCCTTTCGGGCCCCCGCCCGGGGGCAGCCGGGCTCCCCGCTGGAGGGGTCGGTCTCCGGCGGCACCGCAGCCGAGTGGGCTTCCAGAAAAGGCCCTTTCGGCTCCCCCCGTAGATCCCCTGGGAGACCTGTTGATACCCCTCTCTCTCCATCTCGTTTACCTTGCTGCATATGCTGCTATTTCATTTTTTTTTGAATGCTCACAGCGTGCTCGGCTCTGTGCGTGTTGTGCAAATGAAGGATGTTCTTCTTCCCAAGGATTTAGTACCTTCAGATTGATGGGAGACCTAGGAGAGAAGATGATGCAAATTTTGGTTTTCTACTGTATTTTAGTCTCAACTGCAGTTACCCTGGGCTTCCTGCTCTTGTTCCCAGTCTTCCCATCAAAAAGGCATGATTTGCAGAATTAAGGCTTCTTTCTACCTCTCCAGTGTGCCCATTGCTCTTAACTATTCTGTAATCTGTTAATCAGTCTTCTTATTCATGTTCCCATTCTCTCTTTGATTTTTATCTTTTTAACAGGATGGGGGGGTTCTAGTTACGTTAGGAACCTCTCACTCTAAGTGTCTTGGTACTACAGAGTAGTTCTGTAATGAACATAGTGAAAATTCTTGCTTTTGGCTCTCCTCTCTCCTTTTAATGAAAAGGTGGGAGGGGAAGAAAGACTTCTCCTGTGGAAGACCACCCTGCTGACTTGACCCTGTCTGGGCAAGCTAGTGACAGTGATGACACTCTTGTAGACCAGGGGTTTGTGTCCTTGGTGCCCCTGTTCTGTCCGTCCACTCTGAGAGCAAGGGTCAATGTGGAGCTGGAAATGCTTTCAGCCACCTGGTCCCTCTTCTGCAATGGTCGTACTAAATGCCATTGCTGTTACCCCTGGAGCTGGAGTGGTGTTTTGCACCAGTTGGGTATTCTAGGAAAACATGGGATTACAATAGAAAAGGAAGCAAGAATGCATTGCAGAGTGAATGACCGGAAACAATATTTAATGTTTCCGGTACTGTGCTAATTAGACTCACCAAGTGGAAAATATTTGCTATTCTGAGAGTTCCCTGATAGGAATGTACAGTCTTGCTTTCATTTTTCAGAAAGGTAAAGACCTCTCTAATGTCATTCTCTATTCTTAAGCTTTTACCACCGTGCATGTTTCGATGAGGCTTTGCGACGTTGAATATATCTATCTAGATTCTGCCTGCTTTCAGATGCCAAATAATTCCTTTATCAGTGGTTCTACTGCTGTTAGCTTTGCTGCTATTCCTTGCTTACAGCAACACTGATAAGTTTAGGATTTATTATTTGTTGTGGCCTTGGTCATATTGTTGCTTTTAATGGTAAGGAAGCCAGCAGTGCACCATCCAAAACAAGGTCAATGTTTGAGTTCTGCCTGGACCTGCTCTTGTAGCCGTAGTCCTCTCTGCCATGGCTGTGAGCGGTGGTGTAGGGATTGGACTGCTGTACTACAGGACCTTTGCAAACCGGCTCATGCTTGTTTTCTCACTCGTTTAATGTGTCCAGTGAGTGGTCTCCATTTTGCAGTACGCATCTGGGTGAAGGCAATTGCATTTGTGAATTCCCATTTTAGCTGGAGTCTGGGTACTTAGCTCTGTTTTTCTGGGGTTTTTTTTGATGATATGATTGGAAAAGTTGACACTACTTCTCATTTTTGTCATTGCAGAGATTTTTCCTATCTATTTGTCTGTTCTCTCCTGGCCTTCCAGATGTCTACAGGGCTTAGTATTCCAGGAAAAAAACTGTCATCTTCACAGTTGTGATATGCAAAGCGTGATAGATAAATAACGGAATCTGCGTGCATATGTGGCCTTATAAATGTCAAGTTTTAACGTCCCAAAAGGCGTCCTGTTCACTGGTTAGATTTTTATTGACTTTTTTAATCCCTTAAGATGAACAAAAGTGCTGGGGTTTACGTAGACAGCAGACCTCTACTGTACTTCCCGATGTGGTCAATTTAAAACCCTTCACCTCAAACAAAGCCTTGTATCCCATGTCCTGAGAAACAGACTGGATGCCTTCCAAATATTTCTGAAAAACATCTTGGAAACAAAATGAATGCTTTCCTTGGAATTTAGCTGTTCAAGGTGATCATCTGCTGTGGCCCACTTCAATGGTGCTTGAACTCCAAGGCTCCTGTCCCAGCTGAAAACATGCAGTGCTGATGTCTGCTTATTTAATGGGCAGAGTTTGCATAACTAATTGCATAACTAATAAAAACTTATCACAGAAAACTCTCCTCCCCTCTGCCCACCCTGAAGAAGTCTTAAATCATGATAGAAGCTGCTTAGCATGTCAATAGGCTGCAAAGCTTTGAAAAGCATTTCCAAGGCTATATAACTGTCAGAAGAGAACACGTATCTTTTAAGAGCTCTTTGGCTTAGATATGAAGTGACACTTGGACAATGCTCAGCATTTTCTGGATAGAAGATGGACCTGTCTGAATCTGCTTTTATTTTCTTGCTCTCCTCTCCGAGGATGCTTTGCCGCAGAGCTGTAGCTGGTCATAGTAGTTTTGGAATTCCCAGTTCACTTTGCATTTGCAAATCAATGCATGTTTAAAATGAGTGACAAGGACCTGGAGGTTTATCTGGTCCGCAACCATGCTTAAATAAAACTTTGAATCACATCAAGCTTCTCTCCTGTTTGTGTTTGTAGCCCTGAGAACAGACATTGCAACCGAAGTATTTCAGCTGTGTTGCACGCTCTTGAGGAGGCTGCTTCTTTGGGTTTCCATTGACAGGTTTTGTGTAAAATTTGATAACTACCACAGGGAGGAAACTAAGACTGCATTTGGATTGTATTTGGGTTGTAGCTTTTGTCCTGCTCTTAGTCTTTGGGGATTAAATAGTTTTGGATAAATGCCCCCAAAGTTTTTCTTGCTTCAGACCACTCTGCTGGTGTGGTTTAGTGTTTGTCATGTGCCGCTAATGCTGTGTAGCTGCATTGAACTTCTGCTAGAACAAACTAAATTACTACTTTACAAAGAGATTGATATTTCTGTCCAAAATTTCCTTCCTAAAAGGTGCGCAAGAAATCTTCTTTTTAGTTTGAGACACAGTTGTAGTTTAGACATTTGTTCTCATAGAAAACTGTTACTGCGTAGGTACAGCTGATTCCCAGCCACCATCCTTTCCTCTTCCTGCTGTTTTCGGAGAGCATGTGCAAGTGTCCAGGCTTCAGCATTCGGCTGCTGAAGGCATGAGTCCAACTTACACCTTTTGGGTTGCAAAATGCCAATTATCATAACAGGGACGCTACCAGCTGACTTCTGGCTTTCACTGGGACTCTTCTCAGCAGCAATAGTTATTTGAGCCAGTGTGTAGTGTAACTTTTATAACGTGGCTGTGATATAGCCAAAGATCACTTATGTCCCCTCTTGGCCTTTGGCAAGATTGTTTCTGGCAACTTGCTCCTGGTTGAGAAGTCAAATGACACTGATTTCACCACTACCACCCCCATACCTTTGTTTTGTAAGCATACTGAGTTACATCCCTGTAAAGACAGTATTTTTAACCTGAAGATATCACAACTTCGATAGATTCATCTAAATTTCACTCGTGACTCAGTAAAGGAAGAGCTGCTTCTGAGAGCAAGAGAAAAAGGAGACCTTTGACTGGTCTAACTTGGGTATAGTCTGAAAGATTTTTAACACTCGCCTTCTGTCTCCTGCTTTTTGTACCGCACTGTCTACGGTGTGCAGAACAACGTGCAGCCTTGGAGCTTTTCAAGGTAAAAGGGAGTAGTCACTTCAGGCGGACTCTGTGGCTGAAGTTATCTGAAGTGTGGAATAGAGCCAGAGAGAAATAATAAGCTGTTTGTATTATAATAATCAAACTAAGAGAACTCATTTTTAAATACTTTCACACGAGCTTATAAGTACCTGTTGACTTTTTAAGTATATTGTTGGGACCTACTGATAGAAGAAAATAGTGTGTCTGTAGAGATTTTGTGTGTAATATTCTATATAGTAATTGGGAACTCTGGTGTGTACTGTTCGTGATGACTGTGTAGGCTTCCTGTGAAGAGATCTCGCACATTTTTCACACCCTGAGTTTGTCAAGTTTGTGTTGGAAGAAGTAGCATATGGTACATGTAACTATATGTGATGTTTGAATTTTTTTTTAGATGAAATTGGCGCTTGCCTTTCCTACTGGGAATAGCATTACATGGTGCTATTTCTTGAGCTCTGGAAAATTTCTTTTAGTTTTGGAGTGTCTGATAGGTATCAGAAGCTAATTCTGTTTGTCTTCAGTTGCTGATGAATATTGGGGGAAATACTAGGCCACAGCGCCTTCAGTTCGGGAGTTCAGATCTCGTTTGGATCTGTAATAACAAAACTACTGCAAAATGTCCATTTTCCGCATATGGGAAACCGCTTTGGAGCGTGAGCAAGACTGCCAGATGGGAAGGAACTGCCGTCCTGATCCCAGCCCTGCTAACCTCGGAACACAAACCCCGATAAGCGTGCGCACTGCCACTTGTAATAGGTGGGGAGGAAAGGCTGAATAGATCTTAAAAGGAATTATTTTTCCCATCCCACCCTGCTCTTGCAGATAACAGAAGGCTTTTAATCTGATCTGAAGAAGACTGGCTGCGTAGTGTTGGTTGGGAAGCCTGCGTACCCCAGCCCTGTTCTTTCGCTGGACAGCTGGTGCCTGTAGTTCAGCCACCAGCGACAGCAGTGCAAGTAACTTTGACAGCTGCTTTAATGGTGTACACAATTTGTACGCCTGTATGTATGTTTGGTTTGCGTTTCACTGGAGTAGTGCCATCTTTCCAGTCTTCACAAATATTGACAGTCCCAAACTCTTGAGCTTGGTGTTCATGAAAAAAGGTGATAGTACCCTTAAGCAGGTAGCTGGTTTTTGACGAAGTATGGGTATATGAACAAAATGCAGAAGTAGGTTGCTTTCATNCTGACGAAGTATGGGTATATGAGCAAAATGCAGAGGTAGGTTGCCTTCATATATGTCTGTATATATCAATTTGTCCATCTCATTTGCATTACATTCATTCTTGAGTGATACCTCACAGTCCTAATTAGTGGCAGTGAAGAGGTGGCTCATGAGCAAAGACCCAAATGAAACACCGCAACAAAAAGCACTGGATCGTGTTCATCTTGGTTCTTAAGGGAACACTGATATCCCTTCAAGGAGAATGCTGTATACCTAACATCAACAGCAGTCTTGTATTTAGAGCCTCGGGCACTGACATGATTCCTACTCCAGTTGGTTTTTGGTTTGGCATGTGTCAAGAGGAGATAGTTTAAATGGATTTACGCTTAATGCCTTTAAAATGGGTTGGACATCCTAGCTTTTTCCCACCTCCCCTGCCCCTCCTTGAGCACAGCTAAGAGCAAAATGGAATGCTCTGGTAACCAGCTGGGAGGTGGTTTTTGTTCTTTCCTTTCCTTCATGTGTTAGTGTTTGGTTGTAGTTTGTAATAATTCATGCTCAGTTATGCAGCAGGCTGAAACTCAGTGATGAGTGGAAGTACTCGCTGCTGTTTCAGTGCACGTTGGCTGAGGTTTAGATGGCTGTGTATGGTAACCAGGGAGCAGCACTCTTAGATTGGTTTGTGACTTCAGTGCTAAGTTGTTGGGGTGTTTTTTAAGTCTCCTTACTAATAGTTGAAACAACTAAAACCTGCCCTACATGCTTATTCTTCTTCATTCTTATGACTCCAGTAAAACAAAGTTGACCTTTGCCTTCTGACAGTAAGAGCTGATGCGTTTTGCATTTTTAAAGTTACTCTCTAAATTTAGATTATTTTCTTGTCTTTCAGGCTGCTATATGGCAAGCACTTAACCACTATGCTTACCGCGATGCAGTGTTCCTTGCAGAAAGATTATATGCAGAAGGTATGTACTTTGCAAATCAAAATTTAAAAAAAAAGCAGCATCAACTTTATATTTAAGATTTTTTTGAGCCTCTGGACCTGCTTTGCTTTATTCCTGTTGTTGTGATAGCGAAGTTTAACTTTCTGCTTGGGGAAAGCGGAAGAATGCCTCGCAATTAGGTTGGAAAATCAAAGCATGCAACAGCACCAATGTTGTTTTAGAGTAAAATCTCCTTAAAAACTAAACTCGCAGTTGTGTGTTTAAGTACAATGTTTACAGTGATCTGTTGTATGGTATCAAATGGGAGAGATTATTAAAAATAACCTTGAGCATTGCATGCCTTCCAAGGCACTTGATGATATAGCACACAAATTCTACAAACTGTCTTGATATTGAAAGCGGTGTTAGCTAATAGTGCTGTTCAGATATGTTGATTAGTGTGTTAGCTGAAAGACATAATCTTGTGATGATGAGAAGCGTAGTGAAATTGAGACAATGAGAATCAGAACATATGGAATAGGTATCTCCTGTTGAATTCTTCTTAATTTTTACTTCATTGTAATGCTGTCAGATCTAGGATGTCTTGGATACTGAGCAGGCAGTAGAAACACAAATCTGTACCTTTCCTGAGTCCTTCAAAGACCACTTTCTTCTTGTGTTCTAGTCCCTCTTCTTCCTTAACCTTTCCTCCATGACCTCAGATAAGCTTTTTGTTCTTCCCTACTTTTCTCCTCCATCTTGGTGTTCAGCCTTTCTCTATTTTGAAAGGTACTGTCCCCTAGTTACTAACATGAAAAAAAGCAACCCAACCCTTGAGCTAAAATGTAAGCATAATATAATTTCTCATGCTAAACAGCTTGAGTTTATAACGTGAATTAAACTGTATAACCTGTTTCATGCTCCATGTTTTGTAATGAAGTATTTTGCTTTCAATGTTTTGCCTGACATGCCCACAATGCACTTCTTAACAATGGGAACCTAATTTTTGAGAATTAAAGACCTTTTTTTTTCCTTATGTCAAGGTTACCCATGAAATCTGTGGTCTTCCATGTGGTGTTCAAATGAGAAGTGTTGTGTAGAATGTTATGGAATCTTACAATCTAGGTGTGCATAAAGGAAATAGTGTTTTAGGGATGACTTATCTCCCCTGAACACAGCGCACTGTGAGATGCAGGGAGGTGCTAGATTGAAGGTAGTTGCCAAGGGTGTAGAAACGAAGAGAATCCACTTTTTGCGGTAGGCAAGAGAAAAATATATGACTTGATACTGACACTATCTTTGCAGAATAATCTCTGCAAGAGTACTTCAAACAGCTTTTTTCAGTGACCAGCAGTGCTGAGAGAACAGCATGCATGCTGTCACTTGGTTCAAGCAATTAACTGCTAACAAAACATCTGGCTTCTGGTTGAAATAAGTTATACTGCAGCGCAGAAGCTGCTGAACTTTAATACAGTGAATCCGTATTGGCAGTGGTGATTTTACACTGAGAAGAACTTCTTTTAAGTCCACCTGCAATTACTGTCCTTGTGGGGACATCTGTGGCTTGGTAGTTTCCCAGAACTCTCAATGTGTGTTAAATTAGTGGATAAAAGAATTGATTTAACCTTAATTTCCAAAAAGATCTTCTGGTGTTTTTAGGCTAATAAAATGTCCTCTCTTTGGGTCTTCAGTTTCCATTGTCACTGTCTGGGTGATGACACAAACTTTAAATAGTCTGTTTTCAGTGTAAGAGAGAGGATTTGAGCAGGTTGCCCAAAGAGGTTTTTGTTGATTTTTGAATTGTATGTAGGTAGAGGAGCAAACATGAGAATTGTTTCTTTTAATGCTGAATTCCATTTGCATGGTAGCATGTTCTGAAAAGTATAAAGTAATGTGGGTTTCTTAATTGTTTGGAGAGTTAAGCTGCTTGCCTTTATAGACAGCCTTTCTTTGATTTTAAAATGCATCATTGAATAAGGGTGACTTGAGTGTAACATTTTGGGAAGTACAAAGAATTAGGTAAGACACCATGGCTGTACGTAATCTGTGAGTGTATCTGGCTATTTCCCTCTATTTGCTTAAAACCCAGAAAACAGCGTTAAAATGAAGTCATACAGATGTGTCACACAATCATAGCTTAGTGCTCAAATTAACACCACAGCATGGTAATGCTCACTGTTGCCTCACAAAAGTGCGTTCTCTGGTGTTTAAAGTTTCAGCTGATAATTCTACGGTAAGGTTTTAAGTTACTCCAGGGGTTAGCTCTGTCCTTTATGCTGTAATCACAAGTAAAATCAGCAAGTCTGACCTCAGTCTTAAATCTGGATGCCAAGTCAAGCTCTGCGAATAGAACGTTCTCGGTGTGCTACATAATTCATCTCTGCAATGGAAGAAGTGTTGAAGCAGACATCAAATCTAAATGCTTCCAGCCTCTGCCATAGAGAAATGGTTGTCTGATTACTCCTGTTTGCTCTTTAGATAAAGATGGTTTTTCCTGAAGCTTGACTACTTTACTTAGAATTTAGAAACCTGTGAGGACTTGGCTTGGGAAGAGGACTTGTAGGAGAGCTTGTCCATGTCACTGCTTCCTAACATAAAATAGATAAAATATCTGAATGGCAATTTCAATGTTTCCAGTGAAATAATGAGTGTAGGCAGCAAAAAGGACAAGACAGTGTTGGGGCAGAGGTGACTGGTAGTAGCCATTAAAATTAGAAAATCTGCTCTGTTAAGTCATATGAAGATACAGCATCAAGTGCTTTAGAAAAATAACAGAAGTAAAATTGCAAATGGGAAAAGACCACTTGAAATTAGGATTAAAACTGTTAATTGGGCTGCAGTTGATCTTACTTCTGAGAGCTCTTGTACCCCTTGTGCCAGGGTTTATGCACTGCTGAAGTTAGTGCAAAGTGTTACTAACAGGTGTGATAATATTCTGAGCCAAGTCCTGGTGCGGCCAGTCTCCTAGGAATGGCTGCTTTGCTTGACTTGCTGTTATTTTAACAACAAGCTGGCTAATCGCTTATTTAGATTGGGTAGCCAGAAGGATCAAAGTTCTCTTACAACAGTAGATGTTAAGAGTTAGTCTGATTATACAAGAAAACGGCATATGGAAGTGTGTTATATGCTGATGAATAAAAAAATGCACTTCATTCAGTTACTGATTTCTTAATATCAATACTCGTTTTCTTGTGTTTTGTTCCTGGCTGGCTTTTACTCCCTGCCCCCAGATTCCTTGTACCAAAATGGGAAACAACCAACTGATTTTTTTCTTAATTTTGTTATTTTTTTAGTACATTCAGAAGAAGCACTGTTTTTACTGGCAACGTGTTACTACCGCTCAGGAAAGGCATATAAAGCGTACAGGCTCCTAAAGGGACACAGCTGTACTACCCCACAATGTAAATACCTGCTTGCAAAATGTTGTGTTGACCTCAGCAAGTAAGTAAATCCTTTATATTCTGTCCAGGGTTACAAATGCATCTTTTTGTTTGTTTGGATTTCTCTTCAAAAGCTGTCATATTGGATAAACTAGTAATTCATTGGTCCTTCAGCTCTAAAGATTGTAAGTTCAATTCATTTTGCTTACGGATACGGACCTAACGAATAGTAGCCCATATTGCAGAAACCCCAAAAAGGTATTGAATAACTTACAAAGGGGCTGTCAAACTGCATAGGGGGAGAAAACATTGATTGCTGAGATGACCTAAGGAGACCACTCTGGGAAGTGTTTGTTTTGGTTTTGTGTTTCTCTGATACTTTGCTAATTTCATTAAGTGTTTCCAGTATGAATTTAATGGATAGGCAGCTTCCCCCAGACAGTGAGGTTGCTCCTCTTGCCCAGTTACTGCTGATGCATGGGTGGGGAAAAAGACAGCAGACAGAAATCTGTTTTTAAAAGGCCACAACAAACTCCACCTTGAGTCCACATCCAAGAATGCTGTATTCGACATCAAAATTAACCTTGACACTACTATGTCCCTGTCAAGGTTATCTTGCTGTTTTTCTGGAGTCTGACAGCAAAAGCGTATAATGAAATTGCTCAAGGTACAGGCCCTAATGCCCTGAGAGTTTGTTGGTGAGTTTGTACTTCACTTCTGTGTAGACCTTTCAGGCTGTTGCAGCTCAAATGTAGGAAACTATGCCTGACTGAGGTGCAGAATGGAGGGGGTGAGGCACCAAGGAAGGCAAAAACCTCAGTTCAAAAAACTTTAAATACCGTGAGTTCTTTACAGAAGCTTAAATGTCTCCCTACAAAACAGCTTGTGGTTCTGTTGTGGCTTTTCTGGTTTGGTTTTTTTGAGTGGCCCTCTTTCAATGACCAGGAGAAAAAGTTTTATTTCTTTAGAATAGGTAACCTGACGTTTGGAATATCACACAGTATGATGCGATTATTTTGCAGGATTTGTGTTTCTACTCAAACATGTAACCAAAATGCAGATCTCTCCAGAGGCAGCAGGGGAAGCTCCTTAGTCTTTGATACTCTCTTTAGTAGGCGAGTCCTTTGACATCTTTAGTGAGGATGTCTTGACTTGTGTTTCTTATGACACTCTCTTAACACTTTTGGAGCTGTTAGGATACAGGTTTCTTTGTATCTTCTGTTGAAAGGGAAATCATGTTAATGCTCTGCTTGGAAAGGTCCCAGTGGAATAAACTTAAAGCTGATCGTGCCCTCACTTGCTTTTACAAAGTCTGGTGTATGCCTGCAGTACATCAGCTTCTGAACGGATTTCTGTTAGATAGGTGGGATTTCATAAAAATTCTTTAGAATTGGTTAAATTTAACTGTCATTGCTGTTGTTACAGTTACATGAGCTCAATTATACAGAAGTACCTTGTTTTCTTGTGGGAATGGTCTATGCTGATGGAAGCATCTACTCACAACTATAATTTCAAGTGGAGGCAAGAAGAGATGATTTTTTTTATGCAGGTGGCAGTCTCAAAAGCCAGAAGAACACCTCCCATCCCCAGAAGTTGTATAAAGTCATTTTCAAGCCTAATAGTGAGTGGCCCATTCCATCTGAGTGGTACTGCTCGCTGCAGGTGTTGTAGATGCAAACTGAGTCTTTTTTCTCCTTTTGAGCCTCTCTTGCAAGAAAGCAAGGCATTAAAATCCAAAGTCTGTTGCCGTAGCCCAATTTTGAATCCTAACTGAGTGCATGGAGCCTTACAGATTTTATTTCTTAGTTGGGAAATAAAACCAAACAAAGCGTTGTCTTAGGTTATTACGAGGTAATATACTTTCAAAAATGCCCAGAAGACTTTAGTGCCCTCTGTTTAGTATTCTACCCAAGATTAGTCACTTCTGGAAAAGTCATACTGTATTCGGTGTCTCTGGTTTTGGAGTGGTGTGGGGTTTTGGGTTTCTTTTGTTTTTCTTCCCTCCCAGTAGTGATTTTCGGCTGCAGAGTACCACATACCTCCATGTTGCTAGAGGAATCCATCATTTATTTAAAATTCATTTGCAGGAACTAGTTTGTGTGTGGTTTGAAACTTGCGGACACTGACAGTGGATTTCTGTTTTTGTTTGCAGCAGGGTGAAAACACTGGACTACCAATACTGTGAGCCTTGTAACCCCTTTAAACCTCTTGTTTTTTAAAAAGGCTTGCAGAAGGAGAGCAGATCTTATCTGGTGGAGTCTTGAATAAACAGAAAAGCCACGATGACATTGTTATGGAGTTTGGTGACTCTGCATGCTTTACACTCTCCTTACTGGGACATGTCTACTGGTAATGTTGCTTTTTTATTTTGTCTAATAAAGCTTGGAGGTTCCAGTTTGACCAAGCCCAGTTTTAGTCAAATATATTTTTAATCACCACAGGGATACACCTGTCTGAGGGTTATATGGCCTGCACAACTTTGGAGTATGATAGATACAGGTAGATAGTTGTGGAAACCATCTAACTTGGGGAATGCAAGAATAGCTTATCTTTCACCGAGAGCTTCTGACTGACAACAAATTCCTCTTTTCCAGGTTGTTAAGCATGCAATCCAAGAGTCTTTTTTTTTTTTTCTCGTTATACCTTTGGGTTTGTTCTGTATTCCCTAAGAGACACGCTCAAGGCCTGTTTCTCAGTGTTGCCATTTTGATTTTTCTGTATCTATTTTACAGATGTATATCTGTAACCTTCAAATGAAAGTTTTGAGGACTGCCGGTCAGAATAACTTTACAAATTTAAGTGTTTTGTTTTTGCTAACATACAAGAAAGGTTTTCAGTAAATGTGAACAGATTGAATAGGAATAGTGGGGTTTGTGGATTCTTCCCTGGTATACCTCTTCTCAAAAAAACTTTTTTCAGAAGCAGCTTATCTTTGTAGCCAGGTGTTCAATTTAGCCTCTGATTTAAATGCAAAAATATTATCTGTAGATATTTAAAATGGCTGGAAGGTTAGCAATCAGGTTGCTGTTTGCAAAAAAGAAAAAAGCTGTTGTGAAGAATATCATCTTTCTCAAACAAAAATTCTCAAGCTATACTAGTGCTTATGTAACTCTTGAGGACTGTGTCTAACTTTCATCTGTGTCTAAATATGTCAAATAACTTCAAAAGAACTCAATATAATTATGTGGCTTAAAAAATGAGGACTGTTGCTGTGACTCTCAACATGTTTTTCTTTTTCAACTCTTCTTCTGGAAAGCTATGTTGAACAAAAGTGCTGTTCTTAAGTTTCTCTAAACTGTTGCATTCTTTTTGCAGCAAGACAGACCGGCTTGCCAAAGGATCAGAATGTTACCAAAAGAGCCTTAGTTTAAATCCTTTCCTCTGGTCCCCCTTTGAATCACTATGTGAAATAGGTAAGTCTGCAGAACTGTTTTACTAGTGAAGATGTCTTCTGCGTTTCTCATTATGTCAAGCTTTCTGATTTGCCATTGTCATGCGGCAAGATTTATTTTACTCCTTGTTCAGAACTAGTAAGGAAAA